>JAREYC010000006.1:8510000-8832500 GCA_030015325.1 Cryptoblepharus egeriae | reverse complement strand
GGCCTTTCAGTCTTGCTACACATCCACCCCTCATCTCTGAGTAGTTAGAAACTCCCAGGGCATCACTGATTGGATTTTCTCTTCGCTTGGTAGAAAAATCACTGGAGATTTCTCGTATCTTCGTAATATTTGCTTTACTTACAAATCCCCAAATGGAGCAGAGGCTGGAGGGAGGCAGCCGAACACTCCTATAATCAAGCACAGGTTACTCCAGCGAGGCATTCCGGCACCCTAAATATGTTCCAGCTCTTTGCCCAATTCCTCTCAGGATTCATTTCATAGTCCCTATTTACCTCTATCTCACTCAAATCAACTCTCAGTCTATTTTACCAAAAAGCTGTTGAAAAATTGCTTCACTTGTTACAAACTCACATCCTTCTCTTTGAGCACGGGAGAAATAATGAGCATCTTTTATTGCTTTCCCATACAGGCAGCCCAATCCTAACCCATGCTGGAACAGGCAGGCTAGCTGGCCTGCCCCGTATCCAGTGGAGGGGTTCAGGGGGTTCTCAGAGGTTCTATAGAACCCTTTTCTAATGAGCACCTGGTTCTGAGAACTGGTTACTAATGGGACATAGAACCTGTTGTTAATTTATTTGAATCCCACCACTGCCGTATTTAGCAGAGAATTGGTTGCAGCACATTCAATTTCCTTTACACTGGTTAATGTGGCAATGGCTTGAATGTGGCTGTTTGGATCTGCACACAGTCTAGACCTCCAGAGAAAGGTTTAGGATCTGGTTGAAGTGTGGCCACTGGTCATTACCCCATGGACCCACTCACCGTCCTTCACTCTGGAGCATCCACCCACTTCCCTCTTTGGATTCCTGTGATGGTAGCCCATTGCTAGTGTGTATTCATCTGTTGTGCACTGGCGCCAACACGGGGAGAATGACACATGTCCTTGCAATGGCCTTCCTGATTCTCATGAAGATGCAAACATGTCTTATAGCATGTTTGTGATATTTTCGCAACCGTGCAAAGGACTGACTCTGGCCCAAAGGCCACCCACGGTTACACCTTTAATTGATGTTCTCACCTTCCAGGGAGATTTTCCTTTAAGGAAGCTTTCGGGACCATTCTTTAGGAACTCACATATTCATGGCAGATTTCAAATAGCGGGTCCACCTGCTCCCAGCTTTAGAAAAGCAGAATTATACACAGGCTGCAATTCAATACACCAGTAGTACTAAAATGGGGTTGAGACCCCCTTGGGGTGGTGTCGTGAGAGGGTTGGATCCACCATCTTGGAAACTGGCACTGGGCTTTCATGGGACTAAGTCTCATTGAACACAATGGGTTTTACTTCCCAGTAGACATGGAGGAGCTCTGGCATCACAGTGATGTCACATCCATTAAGTTTGGCAAGGGTTTCAACTGAGGGGTTTCAACCCCTCAACCGAAGGTGACAACCCCCCAAGAGGGTCCCGAACCCCACTTTTATGTACCACTGCCGTAGGCACAGGGGTGTCAAACCCAATTCATATAGTGGGCCGAATAATATTCATGGTTTCTGCTCAGGGCCATAAGTGACATCATGATAAGCAGGTGTGATATCAAGAAGTGTGATATCATTAAGCAGATGATGGCCAGAAATAAGCACTTGGTTCTCAAATTGAAACTCATGAGCTGCAAATGATAGGGAAACATGTAAATGTTATTCATAATTTCTATAGATGAAATATATAATTATCAGATATATTTGAGATATATGTTTGATACCCCTGCCCTAGAGTTGCACTGCACACTTTGGAAACTGATGCCCCATGCTCTAATTCAGTGATTTTCAGGCATTTCAGCCCCTTTCAAACTTAAAAATCTATCCAGGACCCTCCTCTCCATCAAACTTACTGGGATAGCACCTTCATGTCTACTTCGAAGTAGTTCTCATTGTGTTCAATGATACTTACTCCCCGGAAAGCCCAGTGCCAGATTCCAAGATGGCAGATCCCACTCTGGCTGAGGTTACAAAGGAAGCTGCTCTCTGTCATTGATAGACATGTTCATGTGCACATGTTCCTAAAATGAAAGATCTCACTGGCAAGAGACATAAACCCAGAACAGCCTGGCCATAGTTGCTTTAGGTACAGGCATCCCCTGCTTATTGGATGGGCCAGGGACTGGAGCACCATCCAAAAGTGAAAACTGTTGAAAAGTGGAAAAAACATTCTTTTTTCAGTTTATAAATGGTGCTTTCTATGCTTTTTTAGCTAGCAAATTGCTATTGCCCCTTTTATTTTGCAAATTCTTGTTGCCACACAAAGATTTCTGCAGATTAACTCCTTTGGGAAGGGATTAGACCAGGACCTACAACATGGGGAGAGGGCAATAATGTGGACATGAGAGAGAGAGAGAGAGAGAGAGAGAGAGAGAGAGAGAGAGAGAGAGAGAGAGAGAGGAGAAGAAGAAGAAGAAGAAGAAGAAGAAGAAGATGATGATGATGATGATGATGATGATGATGATGAGTTGAATGAATGAGTTCTGGGTATAATTGAAAGGTGTTGAAAAAAGGGATCGTCAGAAAATGAGCCATTGGGAAGTATTTGCAATCAAGCCTGGACTAGGTAGTTCTGAGAATCAAAACTTTGCATATACCATGAGCTAATGGATTGTTTGATCCCAACAGGTACAAACAGGAATAGACCATTTTTAATAATCTGTGCTTCTTGTGTTGGACGTTTCTAACTTTCTTTTCTAATTAAGTTGGATTTGCTTTGTCATCTGAACTGGTTCCCCTTCCAGTCCTTCTGCCTAAGAATTACCCTTTATTAAATTTCAGCATCCCACTTCCCCCAAGAGAGTTAATGGTCTCTGATCTGTGGCTGTAGCGCATTGATTAATTCTCCCATTGGCTCTGTGCAGGCTGTGCTCTTTACGGCTTTTCAGATCCCAGCCGTATAAAGTTTGTTGCGTTAAAAGAAGCAGGATTCCCTGTCACCCATAACAAGCATTACCTGTCTTGCAGGAGAGATCCGTCCATCCATTATGGTTGCAGGCTGTTCAATCTGTCTTCTTTGCAGGAAGGACTCATCTACAGCACAGGTTTAATTGGCGGCTTGTGTTGAGTTGAATTTGATTGATTTAGCTGATCAGACTCATGGCTTGCCGCGTCTACACTGAAGCCATCTTTGTCATTGGAACAGAAAACTTCAGTTAAGTTGGAGGTGTGTGGTATGATTTAATTGCCATTGCATCAAGGTTACATTAAAATATAACATCATTTCAAAACCACAGAGCTGGAGAAAAACCCTGTGATGACCTTCGAGCCCACCAAGACTGCTAAGTTTTTCCCATTCCCCACCCCCCCCCGCCCCGATACTTTTTGCTGAGTTTGCTGGACACAAAAGATGACCCACTTCTCAAGTGAACTGGTTTTCCTTCAGATGCACCAAACATTGCTGTTTACTTTTTAAAACATTCACCAGTTTGGACTTCCAAGACTGCACATTTCCATCTTTAGAGTTTTTTTTAATTAAAAGTGCAGTTTACAAGGGTAGAAAAAAATCTTTCCTTCAGCTTCCCTCTCCATTTTTTTTGTTATGAACTTATAGGGAGGGATTTGTGTTTACTCTCTTGCAACCATCACTCTTAGAAATTGGAGGTGAATGAGAGGAACACCCCCAAAGCAATTCCAGTCCTCCAAACCACTTCCAAAGCTTCCCCCTTTCAGCCTGCAAAACCAAGCAAGCTGCAAAAGTGGGCACTTTGGTTCAGTCCTAAATCCAACTTACTTCTTGCCGGCTGGGGCACAAGTGTGATTGCCCAGGCTTTAAAAAGAAAGGAATCATACATGATCCACAGAAATATCAACAATACATTTGATGAATGCAGTCACTAGATTACATGCATGATTGCTAAACAGAAACTAGAAGTTTGTGCAAATGTGAGTCAGTGATATGTGAGGAGTTGCCTAGTTATTCATTCATTCATTCATTCATTCATTCATCCTTCCTTCCTTCCTTCCTTCCTTCCTTCGCAAAGCAATAAGAATAACCATTCATGCATCATTCAGAACAAGACTTTTGAAGTGGATCCCTTAAGTTTGGCTTCTGCTGGGGTTTAAATAGTGCTTTTTTCTAGAGATAAAGGTGAGAGTACTCACCATGAAGACATTATTTGTAAACATAAGCATGTCTACTTGAAGGCCACAGAGGTGCTGGTATTCACCACATGAGATGCCTGTAGTACCGGTAAGTACCCCCTCAAAAGACTCCTGGGTATAAGATACCACCAAATCAATCCATCCTTCCCAATCCATCCACCCTAATCCATCTCAGTCCAGCCATCCATCCCAATCCATCCAGCTCAATACATCCTAGTCCACCCCAATCTATCCATGCCATTCCATCCCAATCCATCCCAGTCCATCTATCTATCCATCACAATCCATCCATCCCAATCTATGGGATTTATACCCAATGGTAAAGCAAATGCCTGAAGTGGCTTGCAAGCTTTTATTCCTTTCTCCTCACAACAGCCCCATGAGGTAGATGAGGCTGAGAGTGAGTGACTGGACCAAGGTCACCCAGGAAACTTCATGGATGAAGGGGATCTGAATTCTCCTGCTGCCCAGTGCTAGATATCACCTCATACAAAAGCCTTCTTGAAAGACAATGACATGATTCATGGCATCTGAGCAAGATGTTTGCTAATAATCTTTCTTGAAAATCCTATATGGTTTATTCTTGAAATGAAACTGGTGCAAATGTAATTCTCCAGGTTAACATTCTGGAAGATCAAAAGCAATGCAGTGGACCAATTGTAGGTATATTCTGCAGTTGCTTTATAGAACTACATTATAGTTTGACTGATCTACTACAAATGCAACTATTTCAAACTGAACGTATAAACAACATTTTGTCTTATGTTTTGTCTTAGATTTGTTGCTGGTATTTTGGCACTATACCTGTAGGCTTATCAACTTGTAAGCTCATCAGAAAAAACAGATGAGTTTTCTTGGCTTCATATATCTTTAACAGCCCCAAATCCTTCTTGCCTCCTCCAAGAAAAATTGGTGTAAAAAATTGTGGGAAAAACAAAATTGCAGGATTTTTCTATTGATTGGTAATTGACAAGTAATTTAACTCACCCTAATTTTACACAGTCTGGGAGAGGGACATTGCTTGCTTAGCTCCAGCTGGAAAATAAGGGAGGGAATCAAATCAAGTGGGAGAATATCTCCTAAATTTGAAATCAGCAAATGGAAATAAAGATTATGTTGTTCTGACATGCTTTGAATCTGTCACTGTTTTATCCTGCTGGCTTTCCTGTTGTGTTTTGTTGTGGCTGTGTGCGTTCAGTATTTTTAGTGCTGCCTTTATTATTTTATTGATATAATTATGTTTTATTATTGTATATTGGGGTTTTAATATACTTTTTTATTGTTGTAAGCAGCCTAGTGCATCATTGGAGTGCTGGAAGAGTGGTGTAAATTTCTAAAATAGTTTGCCTTGTTCCAAAGGCAGAGCAGCAGCCCCTGGCTCCGCCTTCAGCGCAAGGCCCGATGGCTGCGCAGATGCGCTGTGCATGTCCAAAGGCTTGGACATGTGCAGTGCGTGCCTCTGCGCAGCCATTCGGCCTCACTGGGAGGTGCAGTAGCAGCTCCTGGCCAGCTGGCTTCAGAAGCGACTGCACAGGTGCCAACTTTGGTGACTGCACAATCCTGGAAGGGGAATGCGCATGTCCCGGGGAGACGCGCATACTCCTGCACCAAGTCATGCACAGAGTCGTGTGGCCACTGCAGGTACCACAGCTGTTCCTTGTTCAGTGTGATCTGAGGAGTGTCTCCTCAGGAGCAAGCCCTCCCCAGCTGTCACTTACTTAGCATGCTCTGGAGCAGATGCTAGGAGGCTTCCTGACTCTCTGAATGCAGCATAACTTTCTGCTTTGGATACAGAGCAGTTAGGAGAGAGCAGTTGGGGCAGAGCAGGCTGAACTTGCCCTGGATTTGGCCCTAACTCTGGATTGTAATATTAATATTCCATAGGTTTTCACTAAATGGTCCCATAACTACGGGTGCATAATGCCTCTCACGTGCTCCTGTAGTTACTCTGGATTGTAGGGTGATTCTACTAGCAATCTTTGCAAATAATTTTATAAGTAACTGGATAAGGAAACTAAAACTCTTGAATCTAATTTACCTATCTCCTAATATTAAAACTAAGCATACACAGTACAAAAAGTGGGATGATTCTGGAAGTACTCACCATGTTAAGTAAACCTCAAGGAATACAGATTTTGGGCTCAAGGAATGCAAATTTTTGCAAGTTAGTACAGAATTCAGATATGTCCAGGGCTGATTGGTTGGCTCCTACACCTACTTACCTAAACCTACCTACTTACTCCTATTCTAGAGCAAATTTACAACTGTTTTTAAATTGTGTTAAGTTTCCTATGATCTTATACATTTAAGCATTCAGGCTGCCTGCAGCCTGCCTGCAAATTGTTACACAGTTGTGTGCTTATAGTCCTGTAAAAAGAAGAAACTCTGTAGTCATGGCTAATTGTGGTAAAGCCGAGGTAAACAACTCCAGGCATCCTCTGCTCATTTGACAGGTTAGGGACTGGAACAGTGGTGAAAAGCAGACACAATTGAAAAGAGGAACCTGGTCTTTTTTAGTTTACAAATATTGCTTCCAGTGCTTTTTTAGCTAGCAAATTGCAAATGCCTTTTTATCATGAAAATTTCTGCTGTCACACTAAAATTTCTGCAAATAGACTCTTATTAAACCCTTTGGGAATGGGAATATAGCCAAAGCCCCCTGCCCCCCCCCCTCTCTCTCTCACACACACACACATACACTCACACCAAAATAGTCTGAAACACCATATCATATGCAAATCAACATGAGGCAGGGTAATTTTACCCTTTAGGGCAGCAGAGAGATGTTGAAAGAGTAGAGCATGCATTGAATGAATTAGTTTTGGGTATAATAAAAAAATGTTGAAAGAAAGAACTGTCAGAAAATGAACTGTTAGAAAGTGTCTGTATCTACCATTTGTTTTCTTTAGTCCAAAGCCAATTTCCAACCTGCAAAATTTTGATGAAAATGTGTGACAATTTTGTGGTAGATAAAACAATAAGAATAACTGGTGGGCGCAAAGATTGTGAGGGAGAAGAAGACAACAAGAGTCTTTGAGGAGAGTATAAAAACTGTAAACCTCTCTAATTCCCCCATCCCCAAGACTGCATTGATTCTTTTGGAGTTATCTCCACTACCACGAGGCAGAGAAACTTGCTTTATTTAAAAATGAAAACTGGGCATAGGCTATCACAAAGCTTTTACAGTGATCTTTCATGGGAGTGATTATTCCAAATAAGATACACAAGTCAAGGTGAGCTCTAGTACAGATGGCAGAATTCTTTGTAATCTTCTTTGGTGTTCTTCATCTGGTATTCTTTGTACCAGACACTATATTCAGTATGAAATTCCTCATAAATAGGATTGCAGAAGGCAAACAGGCACAAAAGTAATCATGACTATACTTTATATTTCCAGTGCCCATCTCTAAATGTTACCGGTCTTCCAAAGAGATATACAGACTGAGACTGGATGTATACCTTGCCAATCCATTTGAGCCAGAAATTCATTTTGGCTTGGACTGCATGTCACTGCATCTGCAGGATATCCCTCCATTGTCTTCCATTTGTTGGTGTGTATGAACTTCACAAAGTTTGAATACATTTCCTGGAATCTAGTCATTCATTTTGCTGTGCTCACTGAACATCTGCCTTTCACAGTTGTCACAGGCTGAAATCCTATCCACACTTTCCTGAGAGTAAGCTCCATCAAACATATTGGGATTTACTTTTGAGTAGAAATTCTTAGGATTGTGTACACAGACTTTTTTTAAAAAAGAAAGAATTGAGCAGATTTCACATAATTTTAGGTCTAAGATCTCTAACCTTATAGTGCAATTTCTTGCCAGTATTTCCTATATTTAGGAAACTATGCAGTGGCTTGTGCATATGGGCACAGAATTATATTAGCTCAAAAGGATGAGACAAAAGCTGAAATCCATCATCCCCGAAGTGGCACCATAATAAAAGCTGTGAAAAACGAGAACAATGAAAAGTGTACATGCTGCAGTGAAAAATACAGAAACCCGTCTCATTCAGCACCTCACTTCATTTCCACGTCAGAAATTTTAAACCAGCATGTGCTTCTTCACATGAGGTATGCAAAATATATGTGACAATCCACCCCAACCACACCTTCCAGCAGCAATTTAGAGTACTATGTGCAAATATTTGGGATATTTTGACAACATACTTCTGTGTTATACATTCAGTGTTCCACATATTCTTATTGATGAATATGATTTTTGAAACCGAGTTCTCAATCATTCCCATGGTGGCTGCTCAGGCTAGACCTGGGACAAGGGAACAAATGTTCCTTTATGCTGAGGAAAACTCCAAAAGCCTCAAATGTCCCTCACAGATGCAGCCAGGATTTAAGTCAGATTTGGTTTTTAAGTGAATTCTCAATAATTTGATTCTCACCAACATGTACAGTATCTTTCATCTGTAAACTTGCAATCCCTGCTTGCTCTTTTTCCCCCCAAAAGGGAACCTGTTCCTCACTACTTCCTTTCACATGTCACTCAGGCACACAAGAACTGGGGAGAGGGGAGAAGCAGTAGTTATCACAGGAAGCTTTGTACTCATATTTTCTTTGTACTCATCATTTTCATTTAACGAATTTCCACCTCAGAAATTTTAAACCAGAATGTGCTTTTTCACATGAGGTATGAACAGCATTGTTGCCCATCAGCCAATTTCATCTGAAATGTCAATTTTCTTTCTAACACAACTCGCACTCAGATCCAGCCTTCTAAGTATGTCCTGGTATTTAAGAGGATGTGTGTCCTTGTAGGTGCATATGTTTGTGTTTCTAAAAGAAAGACTTTTATTCTCACGATATACCTTCGCAAGCAAAATCTTCAAGCGCACCCATTGAAATTATGTCAGCACTGGGAGAAAGGTTCATATCCTTTTCAAAGTTATATGGTGTCCTGCCGGTTTCTTGGGTGTGAACATCAGGAAGAGCAGGATCAATGTAAGGTTGGTGACCTACAGGTTCTGGGTAACGGCCATCTTGTTGCCAGTCCGAAGCCGATTCCACAAGTGATCCTTGCATAAGGGAAACGGATTCAGTAAACTGAGAAGGGGACGCTAGGACAGGAACAGATGAAACTCGATAGGGGACAGCAGTGGGAGACAAGCCATAAGGGAGAGGGGGAATCTCTGAGGAGGGTATTTGAGACAAGTTCCTTTTTGAAGGAGGCACTGAGACTTGAATATATCTGCCACTTTCTGGATCATAAAAAGTCTTTAACTGAATGGGCAACTCTACAATAAAATACTCTCCTGAGTCTGGATCCTGAAGGAGTTTACGTTGCGTTGCAGGTAAAGAGTGTGTGGGGCTTATTGGTGGGCTGGGATGTAGCCTCACCAGGTTTGATTCCAAAGGTGTCAAGGGTGAATTAAGGCATACTGGGGAGAGCGGAGGGCCCAGTGACAAGGGTGTTGTATCTCCACAGTGTGATTCATCCTGATCCTTTTTCTGTTGTGTTTCCGTCTTTTTCCTCCTACTCGCCAGTTTCTTGGCTCGCCGTAATGCTTTTTCTGTTTTGGGTGGTACAGCGGGAGGCTTGGCTGCTGTCTTTGCCATTTGTCCCATCAACTGCAGTCTCTCATTTGTTACCAGAAAACTGTCGGCATCTTCCAAGATGGGATCTGACGTTTCCATGACCAAAGGTATATCTCCACCCTTGGCCACTCTGTGATGGGGAGAGGAATGGGCTATTTTTTCAGCCTGTGCAGTGTCGCAGGTTGAGGTGGCGCCCGATAATGGACTTGTAAAGGCAGACTGCACTGTGCTAACTGATCTGGGACTGGGGATGATGGAACTTGTCAGGGTTCCCGATGCAGCGGAGAGGTCTCCAAAAGCATCACTTGAAGCTGGTGAACATGTCTGGTTGTCCAGTATTATTGGAGATTTTGTTGCCTGAATGATTTTTTTTGTACAAGAACCACCTCTGCCTTTAGCTAAGAGATTATTCTTAAAGTAGTTTATCTTTTCTTTTAGTGGAGACCTTTGCTTATTTTGTGCCAGCTCCCCTCTGAAACCAAGACTTAGCTGACAAGCAGAACTAGGCCTCACTTTTCCCACTCTGGACCTTTCTTTGTCTCTGACCAATGGTTTTTCATGGCTTTTCCCATCTTTATGGAATATTGCTGGAATATTCGCCATTTCCTCATCCCCCACCAGTCCATGTGTATGAAATCTCTCTAGTTCCTCTCTAAAGGAACATTCTGTGCTTTTTGTGGGTATCATGTCAGACCCTGACTCATCAAAATCTCTTTCTGTGGCAACGACCTTTGCATTTTGGTGATGCCTATTCCTCATCAGAGCCCACTCCATCTCTTGAATATTTGGGGTGTCTCGAAGTAACCCATAAGACTGCTTTTCATTTTCCACCCGACTGCTAGAGATGGCTGCTTCACAGGACATAGACCTGAGGAGAGGCAGCTTGACTGCCTTGATCACAGGGGCTGACTTGAATGTGTTGTCCTTAATCTTAAACATATTGGGCTTGAATGAACTTGATGAAGTTGTTGTCAGGGACTCTTCCAACTTGTCTTCGGAGGCAGAATCCATGCTTCTTGATCTGCCTTCTCTCTTCATCTTCAAGACTCTTTCTTGTAAGCCATTCTCACTGCCATTCTGCTCTTCCTTCTCTTCACACTTTCCATCCATGCTTGAGTCATAGTGGCTTTGACCATAGTCATGTAATATCTCCTGCCTGCTAGCCTGTTTTCTCTCTTGGCGACTTGGGTTTTCTTCCTCACTCTTCTTCTCCTTGCTTCTCTGGCTTTCTTGAAGACATGCTTTCTGAAAGAGTTGCATGAGAAAAAATTGATCCTCTTGAAATGGCTGGTCTGTGATGGAAACAAAAGACTGCTCCGAGGAGGTGGGACTTGTTTTGTCTTTATGTTTCTTCCCTGATGCTGGACAGGCCTCGTTTTCATTATTTATCATGTTTTCTTCAACTGGGAAAAAGAGGTTTGGAGATCCATAGATTTCCATATCAACATTCTGATTTGCAGAAATTGGTTGGTTCTTGTGATCCGGCAAATGGAACTGGTCTGCATACACTTCCTGTTCAGTGGCTGTGTCTATAGGGAAAGATTTATATGAAAATGAGCGTTGACTTGTGCTATGTTCACTTGGATGCAGGTCAGTCACTGAGACCATCTCACAGTCTTCAATATCCATTGAGTTTTCTTGCCATAAACGATGCCCACTTAGGTAACTTGAAGTGTCTTCTTTTGGCAGGGGTGAACTCAAAATCTGGTAATCATCAATCAGATGCCCATTTAAACTGGTGGCACTGTCTTTTTCTTGGGTGCTGTCCATTTGTTCAACAGGCTTATAACCTATTTCATCATTTTCTATCATTTTTTGATCACTTTCTTCTAGCAAATTGACTGTTCCAAAACTTGCTTTAATGTTGTCATGTTCTTTGATCTTCTTTTTGTCTTCAAGAGTTCTTAGGAGAGGAGAAGGGCTATAAGTGCTTTTGACTCGTTTGCGGATATCTTTCAAGTTGAACAATAAACTTGGTGCTTTTGACTTATAATTGTTCTGAGAATAATAAAGCATGTTCTCCTCAGTGTCTTTGACTCCTCCTCCTGAAATGGGAGGAGTTGAAAGCAATTGTTGACTTTCTGGTGGCTCATTCTCTTGCTTGGGTACTACGATGGGAGTTAGAAGTTTTGTGATGTTGAAAGAAGAGGCATCTGCTGAGGCAGTGTGTGAACTGATTTCAGATGTTTCAGCCAAAGGAGTGTCATCAGGGAAGGTTCTGTGTGAGGAATCTGCCATTTTTAGAACTTCAGTTGGAATGTTCTGTGTCTTCTCAATTCCTCCATACTTAGCCTTTTGTCTCCTCCAAGGTGGACAAGCATTTTCCTGCTCAAGCTTAAATTCTGAATTTTTAGACCTCTCTGGAAGCAGAGGAATTTGTATCTCTTTACTGTGGACTACAGCTTCTGGTGGAGCAGAGACCCGATGCAGAGGTGGTGGTGGGATGGGAGCCTTGAAGACTAGCACTGGTGACGCAACAACCTGGGGGGCTAATGTTGATGGAAAGGAGACTTTAGATGTGAGTGTTGGTGGTGAAGGAATCTTGGATGAAGATGCTGAAAGGCCAGAAACAGGAGTTAGTAATGTTTCTGCAACAGTGTCTTTGTTTGTAGACAATGGAGGAAAAGGTCTTTGGGATAGAGATATCGGAGACAGAGAGGTCTGGGATAGAGTTTTTTCTGATGAGACATCCTGTTCTAGAATTATAGGTCCCTGAATAGGGGACAATTTGTGTTCGGACACACAGGAGTCTTTAACATGAAGCGTTTCTTCAAAGGACATCGGGTTGTCTTCTTTGGGTATAATTTCTGAAGATTCCCCAGTTTCAATTAGTTTTTTATGATGTGCATTCCATGACTCAAAAGCACTATTCTCGCTGTGGAGAAAGTTGCCTTTTCTAGTTGGCTCCTTGGTTTTCTCTGTCCGGGTTTTCCCCATCTTTTTCAAGATGTTGGACTTGGGTAAATTCAAAGAGTTCACCTGAGAAGTGTAAAAACTAGGCAGATCTGGGCAAGCAAGATCCATTTGGCTGTGCCTCTTATGCGTTTCATGCCCACTACTGGCACTGGTGATATCTTGGCCTCCAAAGGTGGATTTAGAGAGCTCCTTTTGGATGTTGAGAATTGTTCCACCACCCCAGGGAGCAGTGTTGCCTCCACCAATTAACTGACCTTTCGGCAAACTGTTTTTAAGTGGCTGCTTGGCTACTGCTGGTGACTCTTGGCTCTCAGCCTTATCAAAGGTCTTTATCAAAGTTGAGACTTTTGAGGTATGTTTATAATTGCGCAGACCGGGCACTGGCAAGCCCAGTTTCCTTCTTATGTTGGGAGTAATGTTTAGAACAGCTTTCTTTTCTTCTTGAGCGTCCTTTGGTAACTGCTGGAATGTTGAATGCTCCATGCTTTTTGACAATAGCTTGTTAGAAAGGGTGGTTTTCTTGAAGCCACGGTTTCGTGGGACTTGGAAGAATTTAGTAGAGAACTGATGGGTGATGGTAGGCGAAATAATCGGATCAGAGTCGGTATAAGATGCTTCAAGCTCCGCCACGCAGAGACTTTTGAAGGCTCGGTCCGTAAGGCTGCAGACCTCTCTGTCTGTGTCATCCAGGAGGCTCCCGAGGCTGGAAGAATCACTTTGTCCATCTGCATGTTTCTTATTTCCCTGCATTGTCCATGTGAGTCATGAATAGAGATCAAAACAAGTATTTTATATATAAAGATAGATGATTCTTCTGGCTACCATTTCAAAGCCACATGCAATGTCTTTGGGTGAATGTCTTCTATAAAGTGTAGCTTTATATTCCTTTATCGTACAGAAGCACAAAATGGGACTTTGACTCTGCAAATGAAACAACACATAAAATCATTGTATGGCACTAGTAACAAAACATAGTTGTACATTTTTTCCTGTTCTAGCTTTTCCTGTTTCTCTCCTTTGTACACATCTTTCTCACCAACAAAATGCCTAACGTTATATTCAGTAATGAAACTGACTTTGGGCAGACCTTTCTGTTGAGCTTTAGAATTTCCATTGTCTGAAATTCCTAACTTCTAAGATTCATAACTCCTTAACACCTAAGCTGTGGTCATGCAATCCTAACTTCCAGGTAGGCCAGCCTTAGCCCCAGCATAAGTCCTGTGCTGACGTGGGGTGTCACAAAATTCCCATAAGACATTTTTGGGCCACTCATGGTTAGGCCAGTGCATAGAGAGGTGCCTGCCTTTCTAAATCACTATGGGAACAGGAAGACCGATGAGTTGTGGCAGTCTAGGTTAGGATTGCACCCTAAATCACCCTGAATCAGGCAGCAAACAGAAAAACTTCCACCAATAATATTTTTATAAAAACAAGTAAACCTTACCATATCTTGGTTCCTCTTTTTACATACAACATGCACATCAACCAGAAATTTTTTACAGGAGAAAAGATCAAACTAACAGATCTGCTGTGACTCATTATCATAGAGCCCGGTTCCTCCCTAGTCCCAGTCCTAAATGCCCTTTTCCATCCGAATTCAACTGCCTTTCTTCCACAGATCCTGGAGGGGTATATTCCCCTCCAGTTCCCCCAGTTTCCATCAGGTTGGACCACTCCTCTCTAGGTCCATATGATTGCTGATGCTCTCCACCACATTTCCAAAATATATTCAGATATGAATATGGGTTTAAACTATTAAGTAATCAATCTACTAAAACTAATGCAATTATTAATCTGGGCAAAAGATTAGTGGTATTGCTCTTATTTTTAATAGAAGATTGGCACTGTCCCTTTTCACCCCAACACAGTATTTTTCCTAGTGGCTGTTTGCTGATGTTCTTCTACATCTTTTTATATTGTGAGCCCTTTTGGGATATGGAGACATTTACAGTTCAATCCTATCCAATTTTCCAGCTCTGGGGTAGTCACCATGCAGTCCTGTGCTAAGGGAACATATTCCCATACTTAAAGAAGCCCTCAATGACTATCCATCCTCCACAGGATGCAGCTGGAAAATTGATATTTTTTTATTTTAGCTGTAATCCTAACCACAATTTCTTGTAAGTTATATTGAACACAATGGGACATACTTCTGAGTAGATATGCTTAGGATTGCACTGTTTGACTGTGAACTGCTTTGTGAACTTTTTCTATAGAAAAGCAGTATATTAATACTCTTAATAATAATCAGCCAAGAATGTTTGAACTGTATAATTATTAGGGTTTTTCATTATTGTAATGTACCGTAAATAGTATATTAAGTTCTTGCTTTTGGAAGAAAAGAGGGTTGTGTTGTGTATTGAAAAAGCCATTACAGAAATATTGTTTCCTTCACTACAGTAAAAGATAATCACTGCCATGGTCAGGGATGACCTCTGCAAATCTGCTATGCCTAAGGCTTTCATATGAGCCTCTGCATGATTCTTGTGGACTGAAACTGAAAATCGGCTTGCCAATACCAGCAACAGCCAGCAGAAGGCAGGAAAGCCCAGAGGACTCAAGATGAGCTGTCTGCAAAGGAAATCTTGGTCAGATGATGATGATGATGATGCCGTCCTGAAGCTGCACATGCTGTGCCAAGGGCTTTGAGATAATTCCTCCCTCTGGGGAAGCCAGTTTCCCCCTCTCAGTACCAAGGAACACATTTTTACTCCACTTGGCTTAATCAAAGGGGCTTTTTACTACATCATTGTTCTGCATCACTCTGCACTTTGCTGCCCAAAGTTTCTTAGGCCTCTGACTATCCAGAGTGACCATATGTCCCCTTTTTCATAACATGTCCTCTTTTTTTTTGTCCTGGAAAATATCTCCATTGTCCTCCTTTCTTTATGAGCAGGCAACACATATCCTTCTTGTAATTAATCAATTATATATAATAAATTATATGTACATAATCGTTTTAAATTTAATAATAAGTAATATCACAGTGTTTAATATAATAAATAATATAGTGTATAGTAATAATATGTAATATAATGCTAATAAGAAGTAATATAGTGACCTGTCTGAAGATCGTCAGGTCAACAGTTCGAGACCTGAAAACTTCTAGATGGAGTGAGCTCCCATCCCATGTCCAGCTCCTATCAACCTAGCAGTTCATAAGCATGTAAATGCAAGTACATAAATAGGTACCACCCTGAAGGGAAGGTAAAAACATTCTGTGTGCATGTGGACCACATGATCACAGAGGCATCTTCTGGCTACGCTGACTCTATGCTTTGGTAGTTACTCTGGACTGTAGGGTAAGAGCGTATTGTAAGAGAAGCAAACATTTCTAATAAATTTTGACTTGCGATACAAGTGATATCTTGATGAACAAACAAAAAAATCAGTCCCGGCCAGGATACGCCCTGTTTCAGTGCTCTGCAAGCACCTGCTCAGACTCTCCTAGAAACCAGCCTATTCATGTCAACTCTTAAGTAAGCCTATTACAGTCAATGAAGCTTATTCCTACGTAAAGGGGGCAATGGAAAGGTGCCCGAGTGACCCAGCCTTCTATCTCTACTCTAAAGTTAGCCCTTTTATAATCAGTAGGGCTTAGTCCTGTACAAGGGAGCAGAATACAGCCTAAGAGAACCGAGAGAATGGTGCAGGTTAATTTGTTTTATTTTTCTTTATATTTTGTATTTTCTTTATTATTTTGTATTATATTACAGTACTGGCTAAACACTGCCCCCCCCCCCCATGCAACAACACCACCCCCAAACTGTGGGCACACCTACTAGGCAGGTGAAGGGTCTGGGATGTTGATCAGTCTTCAATGTTAAGTATAGGATGAAAACATATTGCACCTTTTTTCACCCCCTTAGGGGTTAAATTTCTCAAAAATTGGTTCTTAGTGGGTGCTCACATCTTGTAAAAAATACCCTCCCCAATTTTCATGCTTCTGGCTCCTGGGTTGGGGCAAGGAGTTGACTAGTCATTGATTCTTCAAGTAAAAGTATAGAGACAAAAATACATTGCGCCCCTTTTCACTGGTTTGAATTTCCAAAAACCAGTTCTTAGTGGGTGCCTCCACCATAATCATTTTATAGGAATATTTTTGGGTTGTGAAACGAATCGTCTGAGTTTCCACTATTTCTTAAGAGAAAATTCGCTTTGATATGCAAGCGTTTTGGATTACAAGCATGCTTCCAGAACAAATTTTTGTTCATATGCCAAGGTACCACTGTACATAAAAGAAAGAGTAGTAAAGCAGGTTTACCTGGATAGTTGGGCACATCTTACCTGCTATGTTAGTAGATGCTGTGGTGGCTCCCATTTTGGGCTTTTCAGGCTCATACTTGGCCTCACTGTAGCACATCCTTATTAACAAATTGAAAATATTTTTTTTGGAAATGATTCCAATAGACAGCTTTCTGTGTGTTCTTTCAGATTGTTTGTTCTGCAAATCAATTTTAAAAAGAAGATTAAAAATGTGATGCGTTTGCATGGATGCAAGCAGTCTGGGTTTGTGCAACTGTTTCCTCATCACATTATTTTACTAATGATAAAATATTATCATTATTTTAATGATATTTTAATTATTTTATTTTAATAATGATAGGAATTATTATTTTAATTATTTAAATAATTATTTTAATTATTTTAAAATTATTATTATTTTAATATGATAGGAAACTGAACAATTTTAGACATCACAATCCAGTGTTTGGCAATCAACACTCTTTACAGTGTGCAGATAGAATGTGCTGCGTACTGCTATAGTTCAACAATTATCCAACACAAAGGTTTTTTTTGAAAAACACCTAGCAAACACCAGCATGTACTAATACATAATAAATTAATCACATTTTATCAAGTTATTTTGAAAAGCATGTCCCGAACGTTGATTTTTAGACTTTTTTTGATAGTCTTTTTCATATATTTTCTATGACTTTTGCTGACCTAATTTTGTGGTTCCCTTATGCCCCACATCACATACAGTCAGAACATCAGGTAGTGTGCAAATTGTGGTCTGGGCTGGCAGAAAAGCAACTCCAAATACCTAATGCCCCTAAGCAGGAAAAAAATGTTCCCTGTCTAATATCAAATGGTTGTTGATTGGTGGTATAAATAAACATCTTTTAAAACCTTACACTGTTGGACTGTAGATAGGGTTCAATGTCTGTCATGAGGCCTTTTGTGCAATCGGTTCTGAGAATTCAGAGAATGCAAAGCCCAGTTTTGCCTAAGAACATGAGAACAGCCCTGCTGAAGCAGACCAAAAGTTCAACTAATCCAGTATCCCGTGTCCAACTGTGGCCAGCCAAATTCTTCTGGGAAACCTACAAACAAGTGTAGAGGCAAGAGCCCTCCGTCACCAACAAGTTTTCAGATATGATGTATGCCTGAACATGGAAGATGACAGACTAACCCTACAATTCAGAGTAACTATGGGAGCACGTATGAGACATTTACGTTGATGTAATTATGGCACCACCTAGTGAAAACCTATTGAAAACTCACATTGCAATCCAGAGTAATCACATTGCAATCCTTACAGCCCAGTCCTATCCCCCCCCACCAATACACCAATGCAAACTGCAACCACTGCATGCTATTTTGGGGTTGGGAGCAGTTCCCCAGGTAAGGGAACAACAGTTCTCTTATCCAAGGGCAAACCTTCTATTGCATTGAGGGTTCAACTTAAAAAAGTCTACAAATCTAGTCTTTAGACTTGCCTTGAGTTAAGATTTCCCCATCACTGCTATGAAACAAGGAGCACAATCTCTGTCTCCTTTTGCCATATTAGCCATGATGATTTGACAAAACATCTATCATGTCTTTCCAGACTCATCTTCAAAAAGAATTGTAAAGCCTTAAACCACTAAAGACTTTTGCCAAAACAGAGAGATAAATAGACTTTCTATTAAAATATGAAAGAACTCCAATGCCTTAACCATTTGGGAAGGATTTTGTTATACCATATAGATACACCACTATTTTGTCCTACCCAGTTTCCCCTGTCTTTGCATAACAATGCACATATTTTGACCTCTTATTTCCTATTTGGCCTCTCTTTCCAGCTTCAGGCCCTCTGTCTACATAAGCACAATTTTCTTCTTTAGGTTTTTGGAGTACTATACTATGGAATACTATGTAATGGAATACTTTACTGTGCAATCTAATGCATATCTACCCAGTAGTCAACCCTATTGAGTCCAATGGGACTTACCTTGAGGTAAGTATATATTGGATCACAGCCTTATTTAAAGACATTAAAAGCAAAAAGCTGGAAAAGGAGGGAGGTGGGTTCACATCCTAGCTCAAAAATCCTCTTGTTTGTTAACATGAGGTGTAGCCACGTTTCCCCTGAGCTTGACCTTGGATAAAGTACAATTTTGGGGAGAAAGGGAGAAATAAACAAAGATAAACAAACACTTTGCATCAGCTTGCAAAGTTAAATATACTTCTGTTCTCTCTTTTTGTGCCCATGATACATTTTTATGAGATGGGGAGATCAGAGCCATAACAATATTCCACATACAAGCCACATTACAGTGCCTATCTATTTATGCCACTGTTGAATGTTGCTGAGTTGATGCTTTCAGTGAACGATCCATTGTAACTCCAAGATCTCAGTCCTGGATATTTGTTTATTTTTAAAATGAGCATGCCACCTTGCTGTCATCGTCAGTATAATAAATGCCTCACTATAAAAACCACATAAACAGCAATCAAGAAGCCATTATACATACATAAATAGCAATAAAAGCAGCAGACAGAAAACCAAGACAATTAAAAAACAAAACATCGAATACAACAAATCAATTTACCCCCAAGACAGACTTTCCCTGCACCGAAAGGATAATTGTGAAGTGACCAAAAAAATTAGCCCCGTAGAGGGAATTCCACACCAGGGGCTCAGCCACAGAAAATACTTTTCACAGGAGCTACCAGGATGGTCTTTGGAGCTGAGGACACTTGGAAACCATTTCTAGTTGAATGACAATCTCAGATGCTGGGCAGGTTCCTTTGGGAGCAGTCAGCCTTGCAGGTACTCTTATCCTCAAATATTTAGGACCTTAAAGGTCAAAACCAACACTTTGAATAGCTCCCAAAGCCAATTAAGCTTCTTGGAAAATAGGTGTAATATATTCCTATCAACAGCTTATTGGCTGTGTTTGGCACTGGTTGAAGTTTCCAAGGAATTCTCCAAGGCAGCCCCATGGATAACATATTATAAGCATGAATGTTCCTACACCACAGATCTGTGACCAGGTCATTCTGTCCCAGGAGTGGCTGCATCTGGTATGCCAACCAAATTTAGAAAAAAGATGGTCTCAACTACAGATGCTACTTAAACATCCAGAAGAAATGGTGACTTGCAGAGCTGAAATCCCAGTGTTTAAGCCTGCAATCCTACGCACATTCCTGGGAGTAAGACCCATTGAACACAATGGGGCTTACTTTTGAGTAGACATGTTTAGGATTTTGCTCTGAGTAAGAAAGAAAATGCCCCCACAACAGAAGAGGTAAGTTATGGCTTCCCTGGTCAGTTTCACCCACAACAGTACTACTGCTTTGTTGGGCTTCAGCTTCAGTTTATAAGCCATCATCCATCTCTGACATCAAGCACCTGTTTAGCAGTGCCATATGCTGAAGTCAATGGGGAGACACAGGATAATATTCAATTTAAATGACCATGTTATTTACAGTCTGACAGTTTGATGTAGATCCTGAAGCTCTGGCTTTGATCTTCCATTTTTTAAATCACACCCTGTTTAATTGAAAGTCTAATTTTGAAAGATTTTAGTTTAGATATGTTTTCAATTTTTGCAATACACATCAGGTAGAGATATTCGGCATTAAGGAAGCAAGTGTTTAAGAAAAACCTAAAAGTTGTTAGCTGTAGCAAATTTTTTGGGGAAGTCACTGTAAATATTTTACGATGAGATGAGCAAACCTAAATATCTTTACCCACATACAGAAAACTAATTACCCAGACTATGGAAAGTGAAACCATTTAATGAAGGCGTCTACAAACATTACATTGATGACATACAGAGAATTAGTATTAGGCATATACCAACACTCCACCCAGTTTTTCAGGTGTTGTGTAATCAGAGCAAGGCTGAATCTGTCACTGTTGCACCTCTCATCTTTCTTTATATTTGCAGCTGAGCTCTGTGCATTTGGCAATAGTTGTCTATTTTAAAATGATTGGTTTAAGTGGGTCAGACATATCATTTATAAAATGGATCAGTTTATTCTATTTTATTATTTTTAATAATAATAATAATAATAATTTTTTATTATTTTAAAAAAACTTTTCATAACAAGCATCTTCATTGGCGTATGATAGATGAGGCTGTGCCTCCCCTGACCACATGTCCCTGCTGGTTAGCATAACCACAGCTTCATCTGGATTAGATGAAAAGAACAGCATTGGATGTCACCTACAATCATTTCCAACAATTACATGTAAATTGCATTGGGGACAAAACAGAGCCCTGTGGAAACCCATAACTTAAATGTATGCAGCAAAAACAGTGTAATCCTAAGCATATTTACTCAGAAGTATGTCCCACTGCATTCAATAGTACTTACTCTCAGGAAAGTATGATAAGGATTGGAGCCTATGGGCGCAATCCTAAGCACGTCTACTCTAGTCCTATTGTATTGTATTCAGGAATACAGGAAAAAACTCTCAGGAAAGTGTGGTTAGGATTGCAGCCTATGGGCAAAATCCAGTGCAGTTACAGGTCCACGCAGTTATGGCACCCTCTAGTATTACCTTATGGAAAGTCAACTTAACTGCTCCAATGCAAAGGGCTTATTTTTTACTTTAGGATGTCTCATAGCCTCACTTCTGAAAACAACCTGTCAGGTAGGACCAACATTGCTGGAGTGATCGGATCATCTCTTCTGTCAATCAGGTATGTCTAACCTCTTGGATTCAGAATGTCACTTCATGTCAGAAAGATGCACCTTTACCTGTCAGGCAAGTGTTATAAACAAGGGATGTCCTGCCTATGAAAGCAGTGGGAATCTTGTTTTTTTGTGGGTTTTTAAATGTTTGTGGGTTTTTAAATGTTTTCTGAGAAAAAAAAAAAGAATCTGTTAAACTAGTTTTGCAGAGAATGTACAAACATGGTGTTAGCTTTATCTCCAAATTGGGGGCAGGCAGTCTCAAGGAGACATGCATGAAGGGGTTTTACAAATGATCCTTTTGTTTAACTTTGAAAGCTCTTTAGAAAGAATAACTATTATCAGGCACTTTTATTGGTTCTAAGCATCTCCCAAACATGCTTACAATCTAAAAAAGGCCCAACAACAGACACTTAACTGGGAAGCTCAACTGGACTGAATGAGATAGTTGCCTCACCCTCCTAAATATAAAAGATGCACAACTTTAAAGATGCCCCATTGCCAAGCCAGCAGAATTACCCCACCCACTTGTTGCACTCATTCACAAGTGGCCTGACATGCACTCCACAACATTGCTGCACACTTTTCGAGAGCACTCTGTAAAGCTCCCTCAGTGCAAGGGAACACAATCAAAGTTTTCATGGCAGATCCCCTTTGTGTGTACACCAGAGATGAAACATTCCTTCATAATGGCTATTTTGTTAAAATGTTGGAGGTTTTTCAAAGGGTGGGATGAGAGAGGCAGCTGGATATGCATGTGTAATTCTTTCCAATCACAGCCACAGCATTTAGGCATCTCAAGCCTAAATCTCAACATTTAATTAGTGCCAATTGTAAACCTTATCTAGACCTACTTGCAAATGTTTTAAATAGGGCTTGCTCAACCCCAGCATGTTGTATTGTAGTGTTAGATGATATGGCATTCCTGTTCTGACTTGTGCTGTCTGTTGAATATTGGCTCTTGAATGCAGGCTCTGTACAAGCACTGATCGCTTAACGTATTTATTTACAAGGTTATATACAGTTCCATAGCAGATCTCTAATTCAGGACTGTGCAAGGTTATACTCAATATCTAAATTTACCAGCAGTCTTGAATACTGTGATCATTAAGTAATCAGGCTGGAGGCAGATGTGAGTTTAGGAGACTTTTTCTGAATGCTGTACACTTATCTCACTGTGTTGTTTATTCTCTTTCTGGATCACACTGACAGTAAAGGGAGGGGATAGTTTCTAAGTCCAGATAATAGAAACTTCCTCTTATTTATTACTGTGATGATAGTTTCAGTTTGCTTCCCCACACCCCATTTTCCCAACCGCTAAGTATATGGGTCACTTGCAATAGCTTTTCTTCCCCACACCCCATTTTCCCAACCGCTAAGTATATGGGTCACTTGAAATAGCTTCCACCTCTCAACAAGTTTGTAATCATTGTTTGAACAAAATTAAGCTTGAAGTCCTAAAACGCTCTTATCTGAGAATAAGCCCCATGGGATAAAGTGAGACCCAACTAACTCCACATTATACTAAGTCTATCGTAAACAAACAGGTTTAAAGATTGCAAGTGGACCAAAAGTGTCTCTTTTCTAATAAACAGCAGCTGTAGAGAGGAGAATTATCCAGAATGAGATCATGGTGTTTAGGGCAGGGGAGGTAATTTGTCCTGAAAGCAGGTATTTGCAGCAAATAGCAACATGGGGACAAATATGCCTCAAGGCAATGGCATAGCTGGCTGTTGTGCCACTCAGGATAATCCCTTCAACTGCCTCCTCTTGACATGGAAGTAATTTCAGTGATGTGATGCTGTCACTGGAATTACTTCTGGTTGTGCACTGTAGGAAAAATGGAAGAATCAGGTGGCCATTCAGAGCTATGCCAAAGCCAGGGATCTGGGATCTCCTGCTTTGGATCTCCTGCTTTGGATTGCCACACCACCAACAAAGTACTGTCCAGAATGGCTGTATGCCTTGCCCACCCTGCAGCTATACTACTGCCTCAAGGATACATTTTCAAGAGGATTACTGCCTGGGGGGTGTGTTACTCTTCCCTCCCCTAACAAAAGTATTGAGCGTGTTCAGACTGTTATTAAGAATAGCTTTCCATCCACCTCCATTGTTAAACCCACCTGGTAATGACGGTAAGGTTAGTATGGCATCTTGTTTGACTCTCGCTTAGGAATAGATATACATATGGCATGTACTAACTTTTAATTAATATACTAATAGTACCCTTCTGTGTGCTGCGCGCTGTATTCATGGTGTATTTTGTATCCTAACAATGCAAGCATATTACATTAGAGATCAGATCCTCTGCATTCTGTTGAACTCACTTTGAAGAAGCCTTAGGCTGCAATCCTAAAGACACTTTCCTGGGAATAAGAGCTATTGAACACAATGGGGCTTACTTTTGAGTAGACATGGTTAGGATTGTGCTCTCTAAGTAGTAAAGAAGCAGTAAAGTAAGCAAGTAGTATTTTCTTTAAAGTAGTAAAGAAAAGCTTAAATCTGAAAATAAAATACCTATATTTTGATTCTACCCCCTAAGTTTCCATCTTTCCCCCTGGGGACCAAATTTGTTTCCAGCACCACCTCCCATGGGTTCAAATATTTTGGAACATGCGAGACTGACTCGATAACAGCAATACATTCCAACACAGGTGTTACTTTTCTTTTGCTCTGTTACACACACACACACACACACACATATCAACATACGCCACATTGAAGGCATGGCACGTCTCTTGGAAGCAGCTGTCTTTGGAACATTAGATGGATGCTCCATGTCTAAGGATTCTATGAGGAATTCTTGGATTGACTCAGAACAGCAAGAGAGTTGAGACTTATCTGAAAATGAATGGAGAGCCCTTTGTGTTGAGGTCTGTGCTGTCTCAACTGTGCCTCTGCTTTGCTCCTCAGGTTGTGGCAATGATATCGAGATCTTGACAAGTTGCACATCACTGAAGAAATGCTCATGCAAAGCTTGTTATAAAGTGGTGAAATTACATTGCCAGACCACAGTGAACTTAAGTGAGGAGGATCTGGGCTGGGTTGGGTTGTACAGTGTGTACATAAGCATGTATGCACATACTGAGGAAACTTTTTCATCTATACCCCAACTATACCATCATGTTGGGGTTTTGATGACACAAAGGGTGCAATCCTATCCAATTTCAGCCAACACAACTCATCCATCTTCCAAGTCACACAGTGGCATGGAGAGGCTGGCACATGCTTGTAACAGGAGTGAAGCAGAAATGTCTTACCACACTTTTGTGACACCCACAGGCCAGCGCGGGACTTGTGCCAGGATGGTATTGACAGGCATGTTAACCCCAGAAATTTGCCATCTGGCCATTATAACTTTTCTGTGCAATTAAGTTGTAAGATTGTACTCTCCTGAATTCCTGATGGTTCACTTTGGAAAACCCACTGTGCTGGGGAGGGAGGGCATTTCTGTAAAACTCAGTCGGTCCCTCAGACAGGGAAGCATTATTGTTCTCAGGGTCCCAGAATTTGTATTGCCTTTGTCATCATTCTTTTTTTCTGGGCATGAAGACACACAAAGACAGATGGATGATGTGATCAAGGAACTACAGTGGACATTTGTATCCTACTCCTACTGAGTAGGATTCAGGGGAATTCAGCCAATTGGACCATATTGGGCACCAACAGAAGGGTTATCTACTGCCAATTCCTTGCTCTTTAGCTGATGCCCCAGCATGGAATCATCCATGCTTGAAGTGTGGTGAGTGGAGCACTGATCTGTGCACCCTCTTAATGATTCCTGCGTCCCCAATGCCCCAAAATAGATTCCTACTCTTAACCCTGCTGTTAAGATTCCTACTCTTAACCTTGGTGAGCCAAGAAAGAAACATGAACTAAGAGGAAGAACAGTCTTTGGTGAGCATTACTGTGGGCGAACCTCTAAGATCTTGGATAGGGAAATCTCTGGATAGAATCTCATAATCTGGTTAGAAAGACGGTCCCTGCGATAGACAGACAGACTGAAAGAACTCCAATCTAAGGCAGATGAAGTGGAATATGGGGAACTGTCTATAAGGTTAGATTCAGTAGTGGGCTTCAGGGGGTTCTCCCAAGTTCTACAGAGCCCTTTGCTAATGAGCGTCTGGTTCTGAAAACCAGTTACTAATGGGACATAGAACCTTTTGTTCATTTTGGTTATTAGGATATAGAACCTATTGTTAATTTATTTGAATCCCACCACTGGTTAGGTTCACTTTTCTACAATTAAAGGGCAGCTGAGCAAGCAATGTTGTGATATAACCAGGCTCAACATAAGCTAAGGTGGCAATGGAAGTGGCTACCTAAATTCTCCCCCGCCTTTTTTGCATACATGAGCCAGCGTGTGCCACTACTACCTTCACCTTCTCCTTGCTGCCTCTGCCTCCCACTGTGTCTTCTGGAAATCCTCTCCACCCAACCAACAAAGGTGCAGCAGAGGAGGAGGTGAAGAGGAGGCAGAGAGAGGCTGCAATCCTATTCCTAGATGCTGGAGAGTGATTAGGAACAGAATCACAGTGTCCAGGTACCACAAGATATAGGTGCTGAGCATCTCCTTACTAATTTATAGCCTCTCCTAGCCAGCAACTAAAAGTGGATGATTTGGTT
Source organism: Cryptoblepharus egeriae (assembly GCA_030015325.1). Taxonomy (NCBI): domain Eukaryota; kingdom Metazoa; phylum Chordata; class Lepidosauria; order Squamata; family Scincidae; genus Cryptoblepharus; species Cryptoblepharus egeriae. The sequence continues at coordinate 8,806,392 of JAREYC010000006.1, read as the reverse complement.
TTGCCTCATTGCTTGGTTGCCCCATGGTTGTAACCTTCCTCTAATAAACAATAGTAGAATTTGAACCTGACTTGCCTAACTGTAAATGTGACCAGTGTGATACATGGAGAATTGCCACATCAGAGCTTCCAAAAAATGCAGTGTTAGTTACAGGATGTTTGGGGTCCTGGGTCAAAGTCCTGCACACTAGATCTCCATGGTGCTCCGGGCTGCCTCTGATGGCAGGCTGGACACTCCATTGCCAATAGTACTGAGGGTTCAGGACTAGCTTTGGTCTCTGTGTAGACTTTGGTCATTGCCCAGGGTGACCCCCCTTTTTTCCAGGACATGTCCTGTTTTTTAGCTTTGTGTCCTGGAAAAAATCTTCATTGTCCTCCTTTTCCTTGTGAGCAGGCAGCATGTAGCTTCTTGGAATTAATAAATTATATTTATATGGCATGAATGAGAGGTTGGGGTGAGGAGAGAGGAGAATGGATTGGATTTTGTTTTCAGTTATGAATTAGTGCTAGCTATTCAGGCTGTGGGTGGTGCAAGGGGTTAAGACACTGTGCCTGTTAACCAGTAGGACAGGGTTTGAGACCCAGGTCCCCACAAGACAGAGTGAGCTCCTGTCCTTAGCCCGGCTCTGCGACACAGCTGGAACCAATCGTATGGGCTCTGCTATTCCATTGGACTATTTCAGTGGCATGGAGAGGGGGGATTTGCTGCTTGGGTAACAGCCTATCCTCCATATTAATCTACCCAGGCCTTTGTGCTCTGAAGAGGACACTCCAACTTTGCATACAGTGTCGAGCACGATACCCTAGTCTTTCGAGACTGATGGATGCCAATGCTAAGCTTTAAATTGAATAATAAGGAATATAGTGTTTAACCACATAAAATAATATGTATGAGTACTTCTAGCTTTTATTTTGTCATATCCTACATTAATAATAACGAAAATAGTGTTTAAATTAACCACATGAAAGCAATATATATGCGAGGTGTGATCAATAAATATCAGGACTGGTGCTATGAAAAGAAAACAACATGTAACAATTTGGCATTTAAACTCTTTCAAAGTAGTCCCCTTTGGAAGCCACACACTTAATCCAGCGCTGTTTCCATTGATGGAAGCATTCCTGGAACTTGTTTTCTGAGATAACCAGCAGCTGCCTCATCGCATTCACTTGGATTTCCTTGAAATCTTCATCCTTTCAAGTGGGATTTGATTTTTGGAAAGAGGAAAAAGTCACAAAGGGCGAAATCTGAGGAATACGGTAGCTGTTGGACCTGGGGGATGTTGTGTTTGTCCAAAAACTGCTGCACAAGCTGCGCTGAATGGACAAGTGCATTGTCATGGTGCAATTACCACTCACCAGACGCATGCAGTTCTGGCCTTTTCCAACAAATAGCATACCACAAATGCTCCAACATGTCACGTAGTACTCCTTGTTAACTTCTGACCATGTGGAGCATACTCATGATGAACAATCCCCTTGTAATCGAAGGAAATAGTCAACAGTTGTCTTCACATTGCTTCAACTCATTTGTGCTTTCTTCAGTCTTGGAAAGGTTGAGGTCTTCTGCTGTGAAGACTGAGCCTTGGTTTCGGGGTCATAGCCATAGACCCACAATTCATCACCTGTTATGACCATTTTCAAAAAGTTTTCATTGTTCTTGACACAATCAAAGAGATCTTGCACAACTGAAACCCGAGTTTCTTTTTGATCAGCTGAATGTAGTTTTGGCACAAACTTGGCAGACCCGCTTCTCATACCCAAATCTACAGCGAGAATGGACTGAACTGAACTGTAACTAATCTTCACATAACTCATGGATGGTGATTCAATGATTTTCCTTCACAACTGCATGCACATCTGTGATGTTTTTCTCTGTTTTTTCCTCAGTTCTGCTGGTTGTGGGTCTCCCAGAACATTTGTCACTGTCAACATTTTGTCAGCTATCTTGGAAATGTCTGAACCACTCGTACACTTGTGCGGCTCATATACTCTTCTTCATATACTTTCTGCAACTTTGCAGAACTCTCTGCACAGGTATCACCAAGCTTTTGGCAAAATTTGATGCAGATTCTCCGCTCAACTTTCTCTGTCATGGTCAATGCAACGACCACACGCTACACACATTCCTTCCAAGCACTGCTGTAAGGAGAGAAAGCAAGCTAAGATGTTAAAACTTAGTGTGCATGCACTATTGGGGTCAAGGTCAATCTATGCCAAGTGGCGTATTTTAGCTCCTTTACTATGGCACCAGTCCTGATACTTATTGATCACACCCTCATATATGAGTGTTGAGCTTTTATTTTGTTATGTCCTTCAATTTTCCTGCATATCCTATGTTGGGAGGCCTTGTTATATGATCACCTTGTCATTGCCAGATCTGGCTGACCCTGGATGCCACCCTGCAAAAATGCCTGGAGGTTCTGTGGAGACTCTCCATGTTATCAAACTGCTCCTCATAGTTCTAGCATGTCTGAGGTTCTCCATGTCTACTCAGAAGTAAGTCCCAATGTGTTCAAGGAGACTTACTCCCAGGAAAGTAACCTGAATGCCCAATTCCAGGATTGCGGCACTCATTCATACTTTTTGTAACTTTGCATGATTTGAAGTTGTGACCCCTCCCAAGGGGGTCCTGTTCCCCACTTTGAGCAACACTATGTAACACAAATCTGGATTACAATCATACAGTGAAATGATTTCCAGGGTCCAAATTATGAAAAAGTAAATAAGGTGCTTCACATTATTAGCCTATATCCTATACATCTCACTTCCAGGACATGGAATTATGTCTTCACCATTCAAATAAATGAGACCATCAAGAAAACAGCAATGCAGCCCCTTCTTTTCTGAATTTTGTTTTTAGTGTCAGACAAGACTGGACTCTTATTCAAGTACTGCTGTGATCCTGATGCAAATTAAAGAAATAAAAAAAATCACCCAGAGATATTTGATGCTAAAACACAAAGGGGTTATGGAAAACTTTGGAGACAAGAATTTGCCACTCTCTTCTCAACCAGGCTCCACTTGGCTCCACCCTCTAATAATCCATCTGGCTTCACACACATTCCCACATCTCAGGAACCTGGCAGGAGACCTGGCAATTCTTAAGTACCCCAAGTACTAAGGAATACCTCTCCTTAGTACCAAGTAGTGCTTCTAAGTGCTTTTGAAGATCTGGCAACTTCAGGAGATCTGGCAACTCTAAGTTCCCCAAATTGATCAAATACATAAGATCCTCCTGTTATGTAGGAGAAACGGTTTTCTTAATTCTCACTCATTACGCCCACTACTGCATCTGCATCAATCACAAAAAAAACACTCTGGGAAATCTTCTCTTTTACATATCACTCTCTTGCCAAGACATATGAATTCTGTAAGAATAGGATAGAAGAATCTGTTCAAAGGGCTATTTGTTCAACATGCATTTTATCAGCATAGCTTTGCATAATACCCAATATTGTGAGTTGGGGTTAATTGTTGTGATTGATCTGATCTTCTAGATGGGCAGAGGAAAAAACTGACTTAGAGCTCAATCCTAACCATGTCTACTCAAAAGTAAGCCTGATTGTGTTCAATGGGTCTTACTCCCAGGAAAGTGTCTTTAGGATTGCAGCCTTAGTGGAAAATGAGAACGCAAACCAAGCATACACAATGAATGTAAGGCATCATTTCATCCTTATCTATCTGTCTGTCTGTCCGTCTGTCTACAGTATTTATATACTGCTTTTCAACTTAAAAGTTCACATGTTTTCAAACCTTCCCTCATCTACTGTCAACCTGCCTGGAAACTCGCCCTCAGTTTGGTGCCAGATATATGGAAAAAGGTGGTGGTTACTCATTGACAGGAGAATGGCATCCTGCACATGCTCAGATGCACTCTTCTGTATTACAACTTCCACTATGTTCAAGAACCTAGACCTGACATTCAAACCAGGTTCCAGGACCATGGCCAAGGCCTGGCTCAAATTAACTGCTATCTTTGAAGCTTTATTTATAATTATCACTAATCTGCTGTTCAATCTGACTCCTCAATGCCTGCTGAATGTGTGTACACCTGCCACTGCCACAAATAATTTTGCTTCTTCTTTCAGTCACCCTGCAATACTGGCCAAAGGGGGCAAAAGGCTGCTAGAATTGATAAGTATACATACAGTGATACCCCAGTTCCTTTCATGCATAAGCCAAGATGGGAGATCTTAGGGAGAGCATTCACCAATTCCTCACCTAGTCCACTGATAACAGTTTTTGGATATCAGTCTGGTCTACTGTAAAGCATGTTTGTGGCACCCTTTTCCTCAACCACAAGAGGATGATGATGTGACGCCACCAGTTGAAGTTGTACTGCCAGGAGACATTTGAGGGTGGAGGGAGGACAGAGGAAGGCACTGACCTGAGGAGAATGACCTGCCAGCAGATCCTATGTCCCAGGTTGGGTTGCAAAGCCTGACATGAGGATTCTCAAGTCTGTTCTCCGTTGGCAGGGGGTTGCATTTCAGGTCATGAAAATTTGGGCACCACTATCTTGGAATCTGGTTCTGGGTGCCACCATCCTGGAGTTGGGCACTTGGGCTGCAATGCATACTTTCCTGAAAGTAAGTCTAATTGTTCTTTCTTCTGAGTAGATATGGAGGAACTTGGCATCACACTTCTTGTCACTTCCTCTTTGATGTCACTTCCATGACGTCACTTCCAGATTTATGACATCACTTCAAAGGGGTCCTGGACAAATTATCATAATCAGAAGCGAGTCCTGGGCTGAAATGCTTGAGCACCACTGTTTTAATGCATGATGGCTGAGCGACAGAAATGCCATCTATGCTGCCTTTTTATTGCATCTTATTGTATTTGTATATGGCTGCAATCCTAAAGACACTTTCTTGGGAATAAGACCCACTGAACACAATCAGGCTTACTTTTGAGTCAACTTGATTAGGATTGTGCTGTATGTTTCATTGATATCCATCTTGAATGCATAAGTCAGTGGCCAAATCCTATCTAATTCCCCATGTGACAATAGCTGCACAACTTGGGATTTTGGGCTGCTGGAGGTCTCCTCAAGGTAACTTGACATTTTCTTCCTGTTGCCCCAGCAGCCACTATAGGTCAACTTGAATCTGAACTGGTGCATGCCTGGGTTGATCCATACAGGCAGATCAGGGCTGAGAAGGGGGTTTGTATTTGACATGCACTGTTGAAACTGCCCCCTCCAATTGCACATCCTGTCTATCTGTCCTGCCCTCCTCCACTCAGTCCCAAACCCTACACTGGATTTATTTGCTCTACTAGGGCTGCAATCCTAAACACACTTTCCTGGGAGTAAGACCCATTGAACCCAATGGGGCTTACTTCTGAGTAGACATGGTTAGGGTTGTGCTCTAGATCTTCCAAGTTCTGCCAAGTTGCATATTCAGCCAGCAACTTGCACTGGCATAATGTGCATAAAGCTTTTCAGCAACCAGCACCAATGGAACACACATTCCACCAGTAATGCAGTCCAATAGGATAGGGATGAAGGTAAACTGTTAGTAAACTTCTGTTAGAGGAAGAAAACATGTGAGAAGGTACGTGGGTGGAGAGCCCAAAGTAATGTGACCAAGGAAAAAAAGGAGAGAAGAGGTAGTTGTCTATGATGGCAAAGCCTGAGGAACTGTACAGCAGGGACATGAGGAACCATAAAAAAGAGGAACACAAAAAAAGATGTCTCCCCATATCGACTTACTTTGCCTAGGAGGCTGGAGGACTAGAAAGCCTAAAGAATGAAGATTATTCTCTGTTGATTTGAATGAACCTATATAAATTTGTTTTCATGTGTTTTACAAAAATTATAGGTTCAGAAAATGATTTTATGTGTTTTTATTTTGTTATACCAAAAAAACCCCACCTGCTAAAAGCAGAATCTCAAATATATTTAGGTTTCATGAATACAAGGCAGTGGTTCCCAAATGTTTGAGAGTCTCTAGAGCAGTACTACTCACCTGGAGAAGTGTGGGATTCAAATAAACCAACAACAGGTTCAATGTCCGATTAGTAACCTGGTTCTCAGAACCAGGCGCTCATTAGCAAAGGGTTCTATAGAACCTGTGAGAACCCCCTGAAGCCCACCATTGCCTGGAGGGTAGACAGGGACAGGGTGGAGGGGGAAAGCAGCAACACAAGAGAGGTTCTTCTGCTGTCTGGGGCAGTGTAAGAAACCCCAGGGAGGTTTGGAGGGTTCCCTGTGGTTTAAAACATCTGGTTTTAATGCAATCTCACTTTTACTGTTTCCAAGCCATAGGGAACCTTGTAAGAGCTCTGCAGGGCACCTCAGGAGTCCCCACATCCCACAGGCCCTGTCAGCACGTCTCTTAGGTTTGAAAATAGACCTTATTGGGGATAATAAAGTCCCTCTCTGCAAAGTCTTACTGGGTATTAATGCCTGCTTAAAGTTTGAGAACCACTGCCTGAGATGCTGTGACCTAATGTATAAATGCCAAGGGACTTAGCTATATTAGTGATTGGGCACCAGCGCTTCTGCCCACACGTGCTAACCCCCATATGTGCTTCTCTACCCCACATAGTACCTTTTTTTTAAAAAAAAAAAAAACCTCAGGATGCACATAACATAATCTGTCTTGTCAGTTTTGTGAATTTCTAAAAGTTGGGTCTCATAGTCACAGTTTTTGAACTGCTGCTCTAGGGATAAGAACATAAGAAGAGCCTCCACTGGATCAGGCCAAAGGCCCATGTAGTCCAGCTCCCTGTATCACCAGTTGCCTCAGTGAGCACATACGACACCTGCATCCAGGTGCCCTCCCTTGCATCTGACATTTGGAGGTTGCCCACATCTGTGTCTATCCCTGTGCGCACACACCCTCATGGCTTATAACCTATGATGGTTCTTTCCTTTAGGAATTTGTCCAATCCCCTCTTAAAGGCATTGAGGTTAGATGCCATCACCATATCCTGTGGCAGGGAGTTCCACAGACCGATATATACACAACAGGATACAAAACAGGATACACCACAGAATATACAATGTTCACAACACCCTTGTTCACCACCCTCCATGAGGAAGGACAGGATCATGCCTCCTCCCTCCCACACACACACTGACATCTCTCCTGGAGGCTCTGTGTTCACTGTTCAGTGCCCACGTGTTGAAAGTCCTTATGTAACAATAAACCAAGGCATATTCATATGCTGCCTTGGCTTTGGGTCATAAAAAATTGCTTTGTGAAGAGGATTATTCAAAGTCTACCTCTGGACCATTTCTGCCGTGAAAGAATTATTCCTGGGTCAGATTATTTGAATCAATCACTGAAACCACAAGCCTAGGCATTTCTTACTCAGAAGTAAGTCCCATTGTGTCTACTCACAGGTTTGCAACCTGATTTCCAAGCTTTTCATATACTGAAAAGCTACAAACCTTACCTTTGCACATAAAGGCTCACGTAGTTTAACTATACAATGATCAGATTATTAGAAATCTGTGGTATAATCCACAACATCAGTTTAATCCAATTCATCAGGATGCAGGATCCCTGAGCCATCTGGCCTCAACACTCCTCCATTCTTTAGTCCCTGCATGTCTACCTTTCAGCTTCTGTGTTTCTTTCTCAAGAACCCTGGGCTCAGCTCTAGTTATCACCAAAGGAGACATAATCAAAGCACATGAGACACAACCACCCAGAGCAGCAGAGAGGGAGACATGAGATGGTGTTCAGTTTCCTACGGTCTGGCTCATGCTCCAAGGATTCAGCTATTTCTTCCTCAGTCCCTGCCATAACCTTCAACTTTGGTAGATGGTACCATCTTAGCAACTATTTTGCCAGCTAGCTATTCAAGGAAGGTAAGCCAAGGTCTATGCAAAGTATGAGCAGAATCCGAATATGAACAGAATCCACAAAGTCTGTGTAGGGGCACAATCCAGAGTAACTACGGGAGCACGTAAGAGAAATTATGTGCACCCGTAGTTACTGCACCACCTAGTGAAAACCTATTGGAAATTCATATTGCAATCCAGAGTAACTTGCTCTTACTCCGGAGCAAGGACTTCCCGTAGTTACTCTGGATTTCACCCCAAGTCAGTTAAGAGCAGAACTTGTCTAAGGGCACAATCCAGAGTAACTACAGGAGCATGTAAGAGACATTATGTGCACCCATAGTTACTGCACCACCTAATGAAAACCTATGAGAAATTCATATTGCAGTCCAGAGTAACTTGTTCTTACTCTGGAGCAAGGACTGCCCGTAGTTCCTCTGGATTTCACCCTAAATCTGCATATTTTAGCATTTGTCCTTTAAAAAGCTATTAGTTCCTATAGGTGTAGAAAGGCAAAAGAAGTTGAGAAATATTGATATTCCATGACATGTTTACTTGCATGCTTACCAGATGATGGGAGAGGAGGGGAAAAGAAGATGGTTATGGATGTCTTTTGCTTGAGATTTCCTGGTTAGCCATAATAGGGAGGATCACTTACAAGTTTAAGAAGGCCTCACATAGAAACATCCACACCCCGTGGATCCTGCTAGGGTTTTGACTTTTTCTCCAGAAAACATCACAAGTTTCACTTTGATAAAATATGATCACTCCTCATAATATCCCCATCCAGCTTGCTGCCACAGATAGGACAGTAGGACAGATAGGAACTGCAGGGAATACCAGAAGACAGACTCAGGGTGACCATATAGAACGGAGGACAGAGTGCTTCTACCTTTAACCATTGCACAGAGGATAGAATTTAGGCAGGTTTAGCTCATCACAGAAGGGTAAAGCAGTTTAAAGATACAGGCACTCTGTCCTTCATTTTATACCGTCACCCTGTACACAGTGCTGCTCTGAAGGATGGTGGGGTTGCTGTTGCTGGGAATGTGGTGGGGGCAGAATTTAGCAATAGCCAGATAAAATGCAGCCTAGATAAGATGCAGACAGGAAGTAGCCTATACAAAAGGCAGTGGTGGTCATGGAGTGAAGAGATCAGGGTAAGAAAGCACAGGTCAGTGTTTCTAACCAGGTCTAGAAACAAAAGAGCAGGTTTTTTTTTTTGCTTGGCTCAGTGAAAGCTTTTGGTTTTAGCACAATAACCCCCTGTCTTCCTGTTCACCAGGCTTTACTTTGCTGTCCTACTAATTCCCATCCCCTCTCTCTAACTACCCCTCAGCTCCCAAACTTTATTCCCTTTTGCTCAGGTTTGAGTTCAGATAGTCTGAAAAACTCTGTAGCCACATATGGATAAGCCAAACCTCTAGATACAGAGTGGGGCTGGGTAGGCCCTTTGGCCTGACCCCAAATGACATTTCTTAGTGTCTCATGGGTTGGGAGGACTAGAACAGTGTTTCTCATCAAGTGGTATGAGTACCACTAGTAATACGTGATGTGGTGCCTGATGGTACTTGTGGGAACCACTGGATGCTTGCCATCTGGCAGCAGGACCAGGAACACAACACAAGAAACAGCAATAGGAGGTTTGGCATGGTGGACAGACTCTAAAGCATGCTTTTCTGCACTCAAAAAGCCCTCCCATCCACCCTGAGCCTATAAGTGGTGTTTGTGGCATTATATCTGGCCTCCCAAGCCAGAAATAACTGCAATAATGACATCACCAGTTACTTCTGATGGTACTTAGGTGGATCATGTAAAGTAGTACATGAATGCTGGACAGTGTTGGACAAACACTGGAGTAGAATATTGACTAGAATACCATTCCCTCTTAATAGGTCTTTCAAAACTTCCTTTGAAGGCAAACACCAGCCAGAGCAGTCCCAAGTTTGGGGCATTTGTGCACATGATCACTCCTCACAATATCCCCATCCAGCTTACTGCCACAGATAGGACAGATCTGGCTGTGGAAAAGGTTGTTCCTCCCTCCAGCTTACCCTGTCATTGGCCTATAGGGTGCAGAAAGGAGGAAAGCAAATAATCTAAAGGGGCATTTCTTCCTCTCCCCTTCCCCTGTTTGTTTCAGCGGCCACAACAGAGGGCTTCTGTGAACAAACCCCTTTAGGAATTGCTATGTGACTAGTCATGATGCCAGATTTGTAAAGATTCCTCCAAAGAAGGCTTCAGATATTGCCAGGAGAGGTGTCACAGCTTCCAAAGAAAGTGGATCATCCCAGGAGGTCACCTGTAGAACACATGAGTCGACAGGGTCCTGTTTGTGATACCACCGTTGTTTCCTTTCAGGACATTTTTGGTCAATGTCCCCAAAGCAGTGCTATTGCAACCCTGAGCTCTAGGTATAAATACAAAAGCTGTTGCCATAAGAAAGTAAAATGTCTCAATTGCCCTTTCACTTGTTCACAGAGGTGGAGAATCAAAACCTATCCTTTGCTTTGATGATCTAGAAATTATGAACCATACAACCACTTGGATTTTACAAATTCCTTTGGAGTTGCTCAACTCCTTGTCTATTATATCTGGAAATAATGAAAATGAATTATTTGTCTAGTCTCAGTCAAGGAACCCCCTTGACAAGTGAACCAAAACAGACCAAGCTACGAAAAGACTTCCCATTGAAACACAGAGACACAATTAATAGTCCCAGGAACACTTTCCTAGCCTCTTAGTAGTGCTTGAGCATTTAATTGGCTTTAAAATACTTAGTGGCCATTAGATTAACTTCTGTCTGGGAAAATGTTTATATTGGATTGTGTGTCAAACAGCATTCCCCATATCTTGATATCAAACACCTCTGCTATATGGAGGACCATTTTCAGCTAGAAAATCAGTCCACAATCCTAACCATAGTTACCTGGGAGTGAGCTCCATTGACTATAATGGGGTTTACTTCTGAGTAGACAAACATAGGGTTAGGCTCTGTATTTGATTAACATGGAATGGGATGTGATCAACATTGCTTTCAAACATTGTTGATATTTAGAAACAATTATTTGTATCCGATCTGACAGATCGATGACCAACTCAATTCCTGATGTGTTTACTCAGAAATAAAATCCCATCGAGTTCAGTAACACTGGCTCTTAAGTAACTGGGGAAAGGATTGCCATTCTATACTTGACTGCCTTGGCAGCTTGAGTTAATTGGAGAGAAAAATAATTTATCCACATGCAGGATAGTTTTTCTGCTTTTATGAGATCTGGCAAGTGTGCCATGCTGCACCTGTGAGCACAGTCAAAACCATCCATCACACTCATAACATCATAGTCCATGCAGTTTTCTCACACCTTACCTTCTGCCTCCAAAATTCTTTGATCAGAGAGAGCAGGCCATACTATTGATGCTGCTGCCTTCAGTCGAACCAATTGCCCAGCACATTTCATTTCACAGAAGTCTGCTTACCCTTCACATGTCCTGTAAATCATATCCTTTGTGGGCTCCCTTTTCTAATGTGACTCTTTGAAATGGACTGTGATTTTCAAAGTCGAAGGAGCCAAATCTTTGCCCACTGAGACCTGCCCAGACAGGTGAAAGGAAGAGAGGAAGAAAACCACAGTCAGTAAAATGTACTTAAATATATCTCGGGCAAGGAGAAACCAAGTGTAGAACATGGTGGGGAAGAGGCAAACATACGTATTGGAATAACCATGCAGTGTCAAGTAACAGGCAGGCACTCATAAGCTATTTTTACCCACAGCTCTGCCGCTGGCAGGGCTTCAGAGATAACTAAGTGACAGAATATAATGTTCTGCGATTGGGCAGCCTCCAAGGGTGATTCAAGCCTTAAACCGCTGTGCTTTCATGCTCCTCAGGTGGTGGGTGCAAAATGTTGGTGTGAAAGTCATCATTAAAAATAATAATCCCAAAATGCATCCCTGAGTTCTATGCATGATTGTCTTTGATGGAGTTGTTTCAGAAATAGCCTGTTTCATCATCAGAGCCTGGACAGATGGATCGCAATGCTGCATTCTCCGAAGCACAGCGTTGCCCGACTGTCCTCTGAAAACCAATACCAGGAGCACCCATCCCCAAAAAAAGACACCCCTGCACTGAGTTCCAGTTTGTCAATTGCTTACAATAACAATATTAGATAATAGGTGGGGTGCTGCAGGTGGTCCTCAGGATAACTTGCACTATCGCCAACGTGAAGCAAGGCTGTGCAGAATGAAATTGTTATTCAAGCCATGCACAGTTGTGGGAACATGCAGCAAGGTGTGCTCAGCACCTTCAGACTCTGAGATACAGCCGCAAATGATTGTATTCTTGATCCTGCATTCATTCCATTAGCCCATTTCTGCTTTGGTCCAAAGTTGGCCTCCCAACATTGCTTAATATTTGTTATTTAGAAATGCTGAATAAGACGACAAAGGACAAGACAGCCAAACTGCCAACCTGACAATTAAAAAGCATGTAAATGCAAGTAGATAAATAGGTACCACCTCAGTTGGAAGAAAACAACATTCTGGGCAAAATGCAGAGTAACTATGGGGACTCCTTGCTCCGGTGTAAGAACAACTTACTCTGGATTCCAATATGAATTTCCCATAGGTTTTCACTAGGTGGTGCAGTAACTATGGGTGCACGTAAAGTCTCCCATGCTAACGTAACGTAACGTGCTCCCATGGCTACTCTGGATTTGGGGGGAATGTGTGCATTTGGCATTTAGTCTACTCTAGGGTGAGCTTATGTCCTCTTTTCCCATGACATAACCTTTCTTTGGCAATGTGTCCTGGAAAAACTTCATTGTCCTCCTTTTCCTTATAAGCATGCATCATGTAGCCTTCTTGTAAATTATATGTAATAGTTTTAGATTCAATAATAATATAAAGCACAACCCCTAAGCATGTCTACTCAAAAATAAGCCTCATTGTGTTCAATCGATCTTACTCCCAGGAAACTGTCGTTAGGATTGCAGTCTATATGTGATATATGAAAACTGTATGTGTGTGTGGCTTTATTTTGTCATGATTTACCTTGGGTGTCCTATATTATGAGGGGCCTTGTCCTCTTTCATGTTTATGACACACAGGCTGTAATCCTAACCAGTTTAGGCTGGCCTAACTCACCCTGGAATATCATGGTGGTGATGTGGTGAGATTGGCATTAACTGGCCTAACATCCTCCACCCCAGGAGTGGGGCAGAAGTGCCTTTTGTGACACCCTCAGGTCAGCACAGGACTTATGCCAGGGCTTATGTCTGCCTAACTAGAGGTTAGGATTGCAGCCACTGATTTAGTCATGCTAGCCACCTGACCATGGAGACTTCTTCAGACAATGCTGAGAACCACCCTTAGAATTGGTCACAACTAGCAGGGCAACTTGCAGGGGACAACAGCATCAAAACCACCACCACAACCATGCAGATCCAAACATGCCAGCATAGTTACACTTGAAGAAATGAGGCCTGTATGAATTTCTGATGGCCTGCTCATCCAAGAATACTCAAGTATCAGAAGGAAAACATGGACAAGACCTAAGGGCCAAGCTGAAGAGTCAGCACAGCTGTTCGGGGGTTGGAGACATTCAAGCCTGAGCTGTTTAAGTGAGTCAGTTGCCAAAGAGTGCACAGTAGCAGCACGGACTTAATGCCTGTGAGGACCAACCCTGAGCCATTAGTTCAGGAATCCATATTTCAAAGAGCAGGCTGCCCAGACAACCACAGTATTTGTGGGATGGAGAGGAGGCAGATTATTTTAATAGGAGAGGAGCATTTCCCCAGCATTACACCTGGAAGGTGTACACACCGGACGTACTTCTGCACCATTCAGAAATAATTTATTTTATTTCACACTGCTTTTCTAGTTGGCTTTTCTGTTCAGTGTATTCAAAGTGTGTGCAGTATATTAAGGCTGCAATTCTAACCTCCACTTAGGCTGGCCTAAGCCTCGAAATAAGTCCTGTGCTGATCGTAAAACATTTATGCGCCTGGGGAAGGGTTAGGCCAGTTTACAAACATCCGCTTCGTCCTGTGTCACAAGTATGGAAAGACACAACTCATTGGAGTGTGCAGGCCTAGGTTAGGCTGCACCCTTAAAATAGCAACAGCCCACAGCTCTCACTTGTGGAGGTACAATAAAACAGCAGTCTTCGGTTTAAAAACAACCACCTCCTTTCCAGAATTTCAACTGCTCTTTTGCTTACTCTCTCCTCAATGGCTCTCCTCAACTGTCCACATAGCCTGTTCTCTGCATGTTATCTGTCCCAAGGACAGTTAGAATTGACAGCTGAAATATTAATGGAATTTTGACAGTTTTTCTCCTCAACCTTCTTTGCCGCAGAGATACACAGGAATAGAACCCTCGGCCTGCTTGATCTATGTGAAGAGTGCGGACACCCCACACACGGGTCAAGGCTTTGCAGATAAGGCAGGAAGCCATATGAACACATGACTTAAAACAATCAGTACAGTCTTAAAGTCACTCAAATATCTATCTCAACTTCCATAAGCATTCTGAAGCCTTTGGAACTAGTATCATTGGATTTGTTATTCTGCCACTTCCTGAACCCATATAATATACAAAAAGGATTGTGGATTACTTTTTTTGCATGTCAGTGTATGTATATAGCAGGCCTCCGTCAGTCTTGAAAGACTATGGTATCATGCTTGGCGCTGCATACGCTGCATGTGAAGCATGAAAGCCTGGGTTAGATTGTTATGGAGGATAGGCTGTTGGTTAACAGGCACAGTGACTTAACCACTTGCGCCACCCACAGCCTGTATAACTGATGTAGGATTCAGCAATATATATTCAGAGCAGACTCATCAGATGTTGGAATATGTATGCGGTCAGAAGTAAATGTTGTTGCACTGCCTTTTTCTAGGTGCACATTCCAGTCTCCACTCCAATACAGCTTGCACATTGCAGCATGTCACTGATTAGAATTCCAGACCACAGACTGTCATGTTCCCTTCAATTTTCATGGCAATCCATTGCAGCACCCTACCCTGGATGGAAACAGCACACAAAAAAAACTTCGTAGCTTCATTCTGCTATGGTGTATACAAGTGCTACTGTGGGATGGTGGTCACTAGTGTATCCAGGATGTTCAAATTCCTGAACTCACTTGATCTGGCACATTATCGCCATAGCCCTGGAGGCAGAGTTATGACATGCTACCACAAAGTCCAGCTGCAAAAGTGGTCCTAACACCAATGAGGACCCCTTAGCACAATGCTATCATTATTCCTAAATTTCATTTACCTCTGTTAGGAAAAATGGAACAACTCTCAAGTATGCTACTTTGAACAACATGGAGGAAAAGTAGGATACAAATGTTTTGTAGCTCCCACTCCCATGAGAAAATAAAATTTAAATAGTTAAGGCTCCGGTAAGGCTCCTAAACTCCAGTTAGGTAGGCATAATCCCTGGCATAAATCCTGTAGTGACCTGATCAAGAATAATGGACCTCAACACTACATGGGACACATGCTGAAGAAGTTGCCTAAAGCAATTGGATTTTTTTTTACTGGTTAATTGGCCATAACTTTTGAAAGAATACATACTCCACTGCAGTTTGTGTCAATGCACTCTGCATTAAATCACCTTTCCAATAATATATAACATTATGGTATTATTCATACATACCAAGGTGTTCACAATTTTAGCCATAGCATCAAGCTCAGCTTGTTGTCCCCCTGCCAGCCAGAGCAACCATTACTCCCTGCACCCCATAGCTATGCCACTGGTTACATGGCTGCCAAACCTCAGCACATTAATGTGGATCCTTTAAAAACCCTACTTTAAAAAACCTACTTCCTTCTTATTTGCAGTAAGGTTTTAACTAGATAAACTGTGTGCCCCAAATCATGTTTAGATGATCTGAAAACTGGAAAGCAGGCAAGAATTTGAGAACTGTAGGACTATCCCAGGCAGACTCCCTCTTTTTATGAATCTAAATACTGATTAACCTTGACAAAGAGCTCAGTTGCACCTCCCAGTTTCCTTCCATTTATGGGTTTAATTCACAGTCATAATGGCCCTTCAAGGCACATTTTTATGGTCAGATATATTATCACATTCATAACTTCAGGGTATTCCGTGTGGCACCAAAAGGAAAGAAAAATTAACCAAAGAAGCCTCGGTGCTCCAATAGAGTAAGTCATGGTGGGTTTATTGCATGTGCTGTAGAACTCCAGTTTTAATTCTCAATTAAAAGGCAGCGGTATGTCATGCTCACAAAAATGGTCAACTAACAGCTACAAGAAAGGCAGCTGTCCAAGTTTTTAAAAGCAGTGACAAGAGCATTCAGCCAGTTTGAAGGGAAAACAGTGCCCATGTTCAGTCTGGAGCATTTTATCTCACTCTAACCTCCCAACAAGGCCTCACTTACTACTGCTTTGAAGCTTATTATACTTCAGCTTTATCCCAAACACTTCAAATGGGTTGTAATATTGCCATGATGATGTAGCGGTTAGGGAGTTGGACTGAGACCTGGAAGATCCAGTTTCAAATCCTTCCTTGGCCATGAAGCTTCCTGGATGACATTGGGCCAGTCAGTCACAACCTACCTCACAAGACTGTTGTGAGGACTGTATGAGGGGAAGAACTAAAGCTTTGTTAGCCACCTTGGGCATTTGCTTTGGCGTGAGAAAGGCTGGGTACAAATCCCTCACAGCATCCCTTTTGGCCGGTACAAATCTTGGCACAAGTCCTATGTCACAAAAGTGCCTTAAGGCACTTCTGTGCCATTCCTGAGGAGTTAGGCCAGTGCACAGATCTGTGCCAGCCTCCACATGGCACTGTGGGAATGAGGCAATGGATGAGTTGTGCTGACCTAAATTGGTTAGGATTGCACCCTCAGATAAATAAATGATAATTCTATACGCTCTTTTTGAGGAGAAAGAAGGCACTGACTGGCTCCTCTTCAGTGTGGATGCTTCATTCTCATCTTTCTCAGTCAGTCCTTCAGCTCAAATTCATACACATGCCCACCAGTTAGAGCTGACCCAACACCTTCAGGTACCTGAGACAACTTCTCCTACTTTCCCAACGATGGGTAATCTTCAATATTCTAGCTCAGCATTTCCCTCTTCCTTTTTTGTTCCATTTTTCCTTTACCACTCCAGGGAGAAGGATGCAAGATGGTGGCTGGAGAACGCTGGAGAACGCTGGCTGGAGTACAGGCAAGATGGTGGCTGGAGAATGCCACACCCTGCAACAGCTTCAGATGGCCTTATGAATAGGGTTGGCTGTCCCTGCAGTCAAAACCAGGCAGACATATCCAGATACCTATAAGATGCAAAGAGGCTGTGGTAAATCAGTGGTTAAAGTGGCAATGTTGTCAACCTGAAGGTCGGCAGGTCAGTGGTTTGAACCCGAGTACCACACAATGGAGAGAACTCCTATAACTTGCCCAGCTCCTGACAACCTAGGAGTTCAAAAGCATGTGCATAAAGTTGCTGAACAGGGGAAGTGAACAGCATTATGTTCATCTTTGGCATTTAGTTATGGTGGCCACATGACCACAGATATGTCTTCATGCTGGCTCTTCAGCCTTGTAATGGGATGAGCACTCCCCTCAGTCAGAGTAGGTCAAACTCCGATGGCAGCCTGTGGGACAACTATGAGGAGCAAAAAGGCGGGAAATGGGGCTTAGCTTCATCCCTCTTCTGAACCCTACAAGGTGAGAACCGAACGTCACTAATCCTCTAGGAAGAGAAAATTGCTATCACATTAAACATCCATTTTCACAGTCTTAAAAACCTGCCTTCTCTTCTGTTCCTAAAACTGTGCGCCTGAATGTACATCAACACAAGGTTGCACAAGGCTGTGGTTGTGGACTGTTTTGCTCTCCTCACAAGCAGGAACAAAAGGACAAAAGGAGCCAAAGGGATATGGGGTTATGTACAGAAGCAAAACAAAGGAAATTAAATTTTCCTTCCAATCTGGTTGGAGAAACTTTCCTTTCAGCAACGCTCATTACGAGACATGAGTCTCACTCACTCACCGATATCATTTCCAAACACTATGTCTGCCAGTGTGCTTCCCCACTGCCTTATACTGCACACAGGGTCAGTGGTGGGCTATAATTGGAGGCATAGGCACTGGATATTTTGCCAGGATCCACTCCTGAATCAAGCTGGGACCATATTGCCCTGATGGACATACACATGTGTGCTTGAGCAAACTGATGACTACGCAAGTTAGTTAGTTAGACTAATGAGTTAGACTGATGACTATGCAAAGATGTCTACAGTGGTGGTACAGGAGAGCTACTGGCACCCTCTGGCTATTTGGCTATTCCATGGTCAACTCCTGAATTTGTCATACCTACACTGGCTTCCAATATTATCAGTGCTCTATATTTTTTCTTCTGGAGAAGTGCCAAGTTACAGATACCTATTTCATTAGTCAACTTTTCCGTCCCCAGATTCGTCCCCCCCCCCCCCACCACTTATGCTGATTATTTATAAAACTTTCAGGTCCTCTCCACAAAACGACTTTGCGCAATCTGTGTCAACAGTGCGCTTTTATTTTACAACTACGATGCATTCTGGAATATTTGTATTCCAATAGAGAAGCACTTTGTTTTCCTGTAGAATCCAAATGACGTCGTGTCATCTCATAAAGTTAAAAGTAATGAATGAAATCAATTAAAATTCATTAAAATGAACACATGGAATCAATTAAAATGAAATCAATTTTGTGACAATCATGACTCACTTTTGTATATTGCACCTTGAAGACTAACAAATATATTACAGCCTACACGTTCAATGCCAGAGCCCAGTTTGTTCAATGAATGAAGTGGTCACTTAAAGCTCCCTTCAGATGGATTAGTAAACATGGATGTAATCCACAGTCACAGCATATGTACCAGCAAGCATTTTTTTAAACCACACAGCAAATGTGCCTATACTGGCATGCTCCGTTGCTCCACCACCCCACCTCTTGAATAGGTTAACCATCTCTCTTGGGAGAGAACACCGACTGGATCTTTCAATACAAGGTATTTTGATTGGGGTTTCAATTCTACCTTACAGCACCTCAACAATCTCAGGCCGAAATAAACTGAACATGTTCAAGCAAAAGTTGACCAGTCAGGTCTAAAGAAATTCCTGTTATTGTACTGCATCCAAGATGGCAGCACAATTTGTACTGTAAAACAAGATGCATTCAAGCTGAAGCATCAGATGCAAGCATTTTACATGCAATGTACTTTGCAAAATAAATCACATTATTTCATTATTCCAAACAGCACTTGATGATAGGAGAATGTTATCTCTCTTCCTCCCCATCACACTTAGAGAGTACGCACTAAAGTGAGCTGTTGTCTGTGTTCAATTGGATCATCACAAGTCTTCCCCAAAATTCCAAGAGCTCAATCCTATACATGTCTACTCAGAAGTCAGTCCCATTATAGTCAATAGGATTTGCTCCCAAGAAAGTATAGATAGGATTGTAGCCCGAGCTGCTTAATTGCCTCCCAGTGATGCCATCAGAGATGGTTTTACTTTTCTTTTGCAGGATCCCAATGGTTGATTTGATACATATTCTTTAACGAATTGGTAATCCCACCCCAAACGTTCCAGAATAATCCATCTTGATCCCATTTGGAAGAAACAGCATGGTTACTTTACGCTGCCAGTTTTGGAAATTATGACATGTCTAACACTAAGCAAGAGTGGAAAGACAGCTTTAATGCACATTAATCAGACAAATGTGGGGAAGAGCCCGTTCTTCTTTTGGATTCTCTTGCAGAGAGAGAATGCTACATATGAGGATTCCTGCTGTGCAACAGGAAAGTTACACTGGGTTGTGCAAGTCATTAATATTGCAATGAAAACTAATTAAACCTAGAGCTACAAAGAAGAGCTCATTGGAGATTTGAAGAGAGGAAGTGCAGGATTCAGAGGCCTTTGGTAGAGTTTATTTCAGCCTTCCGAGAAGAGCAACAGAATTGCATGGGCTCTCACTGTGGAAAAGAACAAACCAACAATAAAGGTGGGCTGAAAAGTTAGGAAAACTTTTGGCAACATAAAGCCTGGATTACAATGGAAGCTGGCTCTGTTCCATTCACTGCTTCAATGATTGACCACTTCCTATGGTCTATTGCAGCTATGCAAGCCAGAGTGATATCTAATGTAATCTAAATAGGATATATCATTCCCTTTATGATGAACAGTGCAATTCTATGCATGTCTACTCAGAATTAAATCAAGAGGCTTACTCCCCGGAAATTGGGTATAGGATTGCAGTCTAAGATTCACAAGTTCCTCACAAGTTGACCTGAATATCAGTTGTTCCCATACCAGGAATGGGATCACAGACTGCAGGACATCCCGTTTCATCAAATATTCCTTTGTGAAGCATCACAGCCCCAAATCATTAGCCATTTGGCCAACTCATCTCAATGGCTCATGTGCCAATACTGCACTCCCTGAGAAAGGGGCTGTTTAACATTTTCCTCTTTTATTCAGCTGTTTTATTTTCCAGCCTTAACTACATTTTCATGCAGAAAAGGAAAAAATGCAGATATATCCCCCCTTTCAGGGGACAAAAACAGATGATAAGCAAAACAGCCCCTTCTTCTCCTCTTCCCAACCAGTCATCTACCTAAACTTGCAGCCTCCAAGATTGCTTATGGCTAAATAAAGAAGGGGGAGGAATACTGTAGGCATGACTGATCATCACATGAAGATTGGGCCTTTGAGAGCTTGGAGTTCATTTGTTAAAGCAATAGGGAGATATGAAGATAGATCACTTGGGCAATGCACATTTCTGATGAGTTGCAAAGAGACTGAACAGAGCACAGAAGGATCAATGAAGAGACAGGCAGTGGAACAGCTTTGGGCCTCTGATGGACCAATGCCAATGGTCAATGGCATAGGACGCCTGCCAAGACCCACCAAGAACCAAGATTGACCAAACACTCTCAGCTTTCTCCATCCTTTTGTATGTATTATGCCCATCAGACATGACCAGACACTATGCATACTATAAAATCTAAGATGCATACTGCCTATGATGTGGCAGGTTTCTGTGCGAAATGAAAGCTTGCAGTTCAGAGGTCCAGGGAATTCATACTGTCAGATCACATGAGGTCTGGATGGGTGTTTCAGCAACATTACAGTGAATCTTCATTGGAAAACATCCTGGTGTATTATGTTTCATGGGTACGATATGTCTGCCTCCCCTTTGCAACCTTAACAGTTCTGCTTTCCAAGGTGGTGACTTCACCTTGCCTACTCACTCAGCCAGTTTTGCCAGAAGATTCATGACTCCTGGATGATAGTACCAGGTACTGGAGGAGGGCAATTGGGGTCTAGGTGAATTGGAACAGGACTTGGTGGGTCTATGGTGTTAGGTTGCACCATGGACCAAACGTGTTGCAGGTCATGGCAGGAAGGGGACAACTAAGCAAATCTTCCTGGGCAAGAGGGATAACAGAGATGGAAAGAAACAATAGAGCAAGCCTTTTAGGCAGTACCCATTCCCATGTCAGGAATGGAATCATAGACTGCAAGACATCCCAGTTCCAAAGATAAGAGTTGACAGAGCAGTATCTTTGCTAGGAATATGCAGGAGTGAAGTCAGCACTGAGTGATGCACTTGGGTGGGTGACACTACTACTGGTCAAAACTGTGAAATCTTGGTATTTTTGAATAGTATCCCCCCTGTTATATATCATTCATGTGGAATGTCATGCAGAATGCAATGAAACAAACCGGCCTGAAATATCTGTATTCCATCAAACATTATAAACAAATACCTAGAAAACATACAAAAGTGGAAAACACAACTGCCTTATGTAACAAAAATAGATTTCCCTAACTCAAAACTACCCAATGAGACAGACTGTTCTGAGAGTCAACGTGTTGTTATAATACAGCATGGAACCAATAAACTGCTAACATGCCAGCTCTCACTTCCATTTATTATAGCAAATACTACTTAGTTGTGTGAGTGTGGTCAAGTTGATGGCACTCACTGGATTTTTATTGGTTACTGATTAGTTGGGTGACATGTACTAAATAAAATTAATTAGGGGGTGACACTAACCTTAGTGAAGCCATTGCATTTGAGTTAAGGATTAATTCTATATGGTTTCGCACAGGAGGAGGTGCATCGTGGGGATGACACAATGAGTATTTGTGGGACAAACTCTATTGATGACTATGGGCAAGGGCTCTTGAAAAGCAACATGGAGAAGTTGGCTGACCAATCTGCACTGGATTTCTGCAAACTGGTTATGTCAGGGTGACCAAATGCCCCAACCCGCAAAAGAGGACAACGTCCCCCAAAATTCCTGATATCCAAGCAAAATTCCTGACATGTTAAAAAATGTAGGACACCTCCCAAAAATGTAGGACAAATGCTGCAATCCTAAAGACACTTTCTTGGGAGTAAGACCCATTGAACACAATGGGGCTTACTTCTGAGTAGACATGGTTAGGATTGTGCCCAAATTTAAATAAAAGCTAAAAACACTTATATTTCTTTCCTGTACTTAATTTCAAC
Organism: Cryptoblepharus egeriae; assembly: GCA_030015325.1. NCBI lineage: Eukaryota > Metazoa > Chordata > Lepidosauria > Squamata > Scincidae > Cryptoblepharus > Cryptoblepharus egeriae. The sequence goes on along the minus strand of JAREYC010000006.1, from coordinate 8,784,055 downwards.
ACTATATTATTTATTATTAGCACCTTCTTTGCGAGACCCGTTTCCCAAACCAAAAAGGAACATGTTTAAGTGATCCAAGCAGCCATTCTTTCTTAGGCAGGCATGCTCAGGCTTGGTCTTTCAGCCCCCTTTCCTTTGCCCATTTAAACAATTTAAGCTCTACTGACTATAATGCTTTTGAGTGGACACAACTGGGCTTGCAGGCTTAAAACTTAAAGAGTCAGGAGTTATCCCCACCATCCCTAGCCTGAGAAGGTTGCCAACTTTATACCCAGCCCCTCCTTCTCTGCTTTGACAATAGCTGGATGAAAGGCCCCAGACCTGAACAACTCAAGCCCTTCTTGTGAAATACATGCTTTTTTGCAAAGTATATATTGGTGGATCCATTCACAAAGGCATAGGAGCAGTGGGGGCTGGTGTTTCTCTGGTCAGTTGGCAACCCTGCTTTAAAAAAATTAATTCACCCCCCTTCTCTCTAAAGCCAAACTCACTGCAAAGTTTCAGAGCAGCAGCAGCTCCACTTCCAAGGCTCCCTCTTTCCTCCGCTCTGCTCTCCTGCAGCCTTAGCTGAGCTTCCATCCTCTGCAGCAAGCAGAGTCTCTCTCACTCTTTTTTTGGCAAGTGCAGGGACTGGATCTCCTGCTGGCCAAAGCCATTTTCCGAGCCAGCCATTCAGTGGCTGGAGCTCCTCAGCCCCTGGGAAGCAGGCTGCAAAGCCGGGCACAGTACATGATGGGAGATAATAGTTCTTCCACTGATGTCTTGGAATGGGGCTTTAGCATCGGAAAGTGGAGGAAAAACTACAATTGCCTTGCCTTGCCTTGCCTCCCTCCCTCCTCCTCCTCCTTTAACCAGCAGCCTCAGTGGCTCAGTTGATCTGCAGCAGGTGTCAAAGGACTAAAATCCCAGGAAATGGCTGGAAATGCCCCAAAATTCCTAACAAAGAGACCCAGATTTTCTTTTTAAAATTGTGAGCACTTTGGGGACAGGGAATTATTTACTGATTTACTTTGAGTCCAGTCTTTTGCATGTCTACTCAGAATGAAATTTCATTATAATCAATAAATCCACATTGAATGAAACCCAGGTTTGGATATATCTGCAATTTAATTCTGTAAACTGCTTGTAAAAAAATTCCTGTTGAAAAATGGTGTATAAATCATCCTTATCATCATCTACCTACAAAAAGCAGCTTTATTGGGAGCAGATGTCATCTTCTGATGATATTTATACAAAAAATATGATAAAAACCAGGCAACCTAGGTCCTTGAGAAGGAATCAATGTCTATATAAATCAAACCAGTCAGCAAAATCTATCTGACTATGTGAAAATCTATAATAAACACATGGAGATTTTTTTCGTAAAGATATTTTCATAAAGAAAAAAGTGATAATATATTCATTGTCATATCTCTAAAGGGAGCTCTTTTGCCTTCTTTTTTCTTTTGTTCCTAGAATGCTTTTGTATAATTTGGAAACTTACCAGTATGGCTATACCCTAATTAAATGTCCACTTAAACCAGCTCGCCCCCTCCCCCTAAATTCTGCAAATATCAGTGTTAAATGAGGCAAGGATTAATGGGTAAAAAAGGCATTTTCATAAATGTTCTCATTTGTGGAACACATTTGGAGTGGAACAGTTGGTAGCAAGTCACCAACCCTGGCTAAAATCTTCCAGGTCTACTAGTGAAACAAAAGAGTGCACAGCATGGCTCTGCTCCCCCTACCCGCATTCTCAGAGCGAGACACTTTCCTAGCCAAGGAATGAATGCCGACCTCCTAACTGTCCAGGGAAGTACTCATATTACGCGGTCTAGAGAGCCGAGCCCAAATCAGGCAACTGTGTTCTTGGGATCGTCCTTGAATAGAGGAAACCTGACCTAAATTTAGACATCTGAATTCACACTGACCCAAGCTTACAAGAACTATGCTTTTGAAAAAAAGTCAATATGAAATCTGTGGATTCTACCCTACCCCTTCAAAATCAGCACCACATTCTTGGATCCTAAATATATTGATGCACTAGTAATCTACCATCCCGACTCCTGTTTTGCTGAATTTCCACAATGCTCATTTCCATGCAGGACACATGGCAAAAACAGTGGATCTCAGACTTTTTAGTAGCTATAAAAAGATCTGTAATTCAACCTGAAATCTGTGAATTGCAACTATGAGTACAATCCTAACCATTTCTACTCAAGTGTAAGCGCCATTCTGTTCAATGCGTCTTACTTTCAGGAACGTGTCTTTAGGATTGCAGCCTATATCCCAGAAGGTCCTGGCAATCTGGCTGATAGCCCTATCATATCCGCACTTACATGTGAGTAAGCTCCAATGACTCTAATGGGATTTCTTCTACTTCTGATCAGACACATATATTATTGGGCCTTTAGGCTGCAATCCTATACAGACCTACTTGAGAGTAGCAGCCAAATACAGAGTAACTACATGAGCACATAAGAGACATTACGTGCACCCGTAGTTGCCGCACCACCTAATGAAAACCTATGGGAAATTCATATTGTAATACAGAGTAAATTGTTCTTACACCAGAGCAAGGACTCCCCATAGTTACTCTGGATTTCGCCCGTAAGCTGCATTACATTCAATGGGATGTAATTCACTGGGATGAAAAAAAATCCAAGTAGATATGCCTAGGAGTGCACAGTAAAGGAATTCTCCTTCTTGGGTCCTGGGCTGGGAAATACTTGCAGAATGAGTTGAGACTGAATTGACTCAGTTCTCCCTTGTTGTTTGGATTTACATTTATGAGTCAACTGTTACTGTGATCAGAAAGCTGAGTCAGGTTGCCACCTCTGAAGCTAGTTATCCGACCCAGAAATAAAGTCTTCTGATCTACCAGTTAACTTACATTTTATTTTCCTGCCCCTATTTCCATACCAGCTCCCAGATTTTTCTATGTTTTCAGTTGATGCTATCCGATGTTCTTTGCAGTACTTCACATCATACACTATAGGGTGGGTGCATATAGAAATACATAATAGCCATTCTCAGATGTTTGCGCTCTTCACAATGTGTTCAATTAAAGGGCCTTTGTTACAGCATCAGAAAATAGGGTGGATCCACTCTGGGGGAGACCATGAGCATTTCAGAGCCCAGGTCGACCAAGTCCTGCTCTGGACGTGATTGCGCTTGCATCAAGCTTGATGCAGGCGCAGTGGTGGACTCGCCCGGGCGAACCGGTCTGCCCGGGATTTGGCCTGCCACTAGCAACCGGATTGCTAGTGGTGGGCCAAAATTAGGAACAGGTTCGAGCAAACCCGCCCAAGCCGGCCTGGGCCCACCACTGCTATTATCATTACATCACAAGCCTATGCACATCTATTTAGAAGTAATTCCTATTGTGTTTAATAGGTCTTATTCTCAGGAAAGTGTGCCTAAGCCGTTTGTTGTTTTATTAATTAAACCCTGTTATTTACTCCACGATGAGACTTTTTTCGCCTGAAAGTTTAAATGTACTAGTTAATCTTTTAAATGAGCAATAATTAAAATATTTTCATTTCAGTTTGTATTAATTTGGTGATTTCTGATGTTGTGTTTTTAAAGTTAAAGTTGGCACTGGAGGATACCTTGTTTAGTATAATCCTACAATATGCTTTTTTGAAAATTTATGCTACTTTTGTGAATGTATGGACAAAATGGGAAGCTGGAAAAAAGTTAAAGGTCTTAGGCTGCCATAGTAATCATACTTAATCCTGGGAGTAAATACTATTGAACACAATGGGACTTACTTTTGAGTAGATGTGCTTACAATTACACTGGCCTTTCTTGCTTTCTTTTAGGCATCACTGCTATGTTTATTTGGTTTTTCAACGTGCTAGGTTTTTTTTCAGCTGTAATACAGTGTATAGATCTTTGGAGACACCTGAAAAACAGTGAAAAGGAGAGTATTTGGTCTAACATGAACAAAGTAGGGTTTCATTTTACAGCTGCTTGAGTGGCAAAAAATATAAAATAGTATAAGGTTCATAGCCAAACATTGGGTATTCCCATTTTTCTATGACCTTGCTTCATTCGCATGCCCTCCAAGTCCACGCACACCTCCATGTGCTGAGAAAGTGGTCTGCTTACATTAGATCCTAGCCAGGAATTGTTTGAGTTGCCATCATCCTTTGCAAGGCTATTTTAAGAAATGGTTGCATGTACCAGCAGAATGAAAGCAGCAACAATGACACAGGCAGGCTGGGCACAAGCAACAGAGGAATCATTCCTGTGGTGCTACCTCACCAAGGAATGTTACCCAAGCCAGCAACTGATCCAGAGCAGCCATTATTAAAAGAGGCTCAAGAGCACCTGGGGCTGTCAGATCATTAGCAGCTGAACTGAATGAGCCAACTGACTCATGCGCAGTCTGAAGGTCTCTCAGGGGTCACCGTTAGTGAGGCTTAGCAATTATGATCTCACACTCATGGGAATCCTTGTTCTCTAATTTACATGAATTATGAATTCACACAAATATGATTCAATTTATACATGAAGCAGGGAAAATAAGTGACATCTCTCTGTTCCACACCTTCTCTTCATGGGTATAGTAGAGGAGTAGATCTGGACTTATCCTACAGCAGGAGCAATGATAACATTCACAGGAATGTGGAGGTGCTGTCTTTAAAACTCTTTTTAATAGACCATACCCTACAATCCAGAGTAACTACGGGAATATGTAAGAAGCACTTACTCTGGATTGCTCTATGCATTTCCCATAGGTGGCACCATAACCACGTCGGTGTAAAAGGTTCCGTAGTTACTCTGGATTGTAGCCTACATTTTTGTAAAAAAAGCATTAGACACAGCAAGAAGCCAACTGAGAAATTTGCCTAAGGTACTGATGGGAAACCTTTAGGGCTCAGCATGTCAAAAATTTGGAAAGTCCCTATTGTGACACCTCTGACATGTCCTTCCCCATCCCGGAACAAAACAGAAACAATTTGTTACATTCTTTATTTTAAAATTATAGTCCAATCATGTGTGGCTCTATGTATCTAAACATAAAAACATACAAAAATGAAAAATAAGTAAAATAAAATCAGTTAATGTTGGGTGTCGGTGAATGCTGATGCGTCACCCAAAACATTGCAGAGTATCACTTCTAACATGAAGGTCACAGATTTACCATTACTGACCCAAAGGCAAAATCCTCTATGGGAAGGTGGCATGACGAGCTCCACTGCTTTTGTGGTGACTTGTGAGCTGTGGTTCTATACCTGTTGTGAATGCTAGTCCAAATAAACACAGATAGGGTTAAACCAAGATTGTGGATCACTGATTGAGGACTGCTGTTCCCAGTTTGTGGCAAGCAGTTCACACAAAGCAGCTACAGTCAACACAGACTGGCCCTACAATCCAGAGTAACTACGGGACCCCGTAAGAGACATTACGCGTACCCGTAGTTACTACACCACCTAGTGAAAATCTATGGGAAACTTATATTGCAATCCAGAGCAAATTGTTCTTAAACCGGTGCAAGGACTCCCCGTAGTTACTCTGGATTGCGCCCATAGTGTAAAATCCTAACCATGTCTACTCAAAAGTAAGCCCCATTGTATTCAATGGGTCTTACTCTCAAGAAAGTGTCTTTAGGATTGCAGCCAGAGTTAAACATTTATGTGGGTTTGAAGTGGTGCGTATCATGAACAGTTCAGTTCAGTGCGACACCTGTTCTATGCATGGCATCCATTTCATACATCAAGCTAAGCCGTGTCCTAAGCTTTCCTTCTGTGAAAAGTTATGTGCAAGGAAATGTAGGACTGAGCAATTATTGCCTTCAGTATTTAGAATGGCAGCCTGATTTCTGCACTGAAACACAAGGTAATAAAATAAATGAAATTTTCTGAACCAGTCCCATAAGCCATTCATTCATTTTCCATTCACAGATTTATTGTTCCTTTTTACCACTGTCATTTCTGTGCGCTCTCTCTCTCTCTCTCTCTCTCTCACACACACACACAATACACACACACAACACACACCCCTCACCTAAAACAAATCCCAGTTTTTATCTCTCACCCTTGTACATAGACACCAGAGTGTATATACAGTAGCCCTGTACATAGACACCAGCCCTGTACACAGACACCTTTACATATGACAACAGAGTGCATGTGTCCTGAGCTGGACATCTCGATGGCCAGCCCCTTACTTTCTGTGCCACCCATTTTCTGGTCGGCCCTTCTAAAAGCCTGAAGTGATTAAAATTGAATGGGCCAAAAATGTCCACTGGATCATTATGTGTCATCAGACTGGGCATTGTCAACCGACCCCTCCTGGCTATGGACCACCTGGCTTCACAAAACCTTTGTCTTAAGGTCCACCTGGCAGTTTGAGGTACTCAAAGTAGCAAAACAGGTTTGCCTACAAAACACATTTGCCTAACAGATTTCCCTGAGACTATCTTCTTGATAGTCTCAGTATTTGATTCCAGCCCGGCCTTACATACACCTTTTGCTTGACTGCAGTGCAATATCCAATTCCACCTTTGGCCTGTCGCTTTTTGTTTGCACCTAATTAGATGTGCCTGTCTTGACCAGCCATAGGGCGCAATCCTAACCAATTTAAGCCAGCATTAACTTACCTGTCTCCCCATTCCTGTGGTGGCATGGGGAGGCTGGCACATGTCTGTGCACTGGCATAATGGCCCCCCAGAAGTACCTTACAGCACTTTTGTGACACCCAGAGGCCAGTATGGGATTTGTGCCAGGACTTGTGCCAACCTAACCAGGGGTTAGGATTGCATTGTCAGCTTCTAGCCAAGGTATGGTAGCCTTAGCCCAAAGTGGGGAGTCTCATCCCCCGGGGAGTCATGGGGCCCCCACAGGCGGGTCGCAAAGGCTGAGAGACCATCATGTTGGTCCCCAACCCCTAAGGACCCCCAAAAATCAACTTTGTGATGGTACGATGCACCATCACAAAGTTTATTTTCATGTCATATGTCATTGGAGTTGTCTTGAAGAGCAGAATCCAATGCAAAAATCTGTTTTGAAATATTTCCTTCCTATCAAAAGTTATGGCTGAAAAACTAAAAAGCAAAAATATGCATAGAAAATGCATGGGAAAATGTAAGTAATTTATTTTATGGCTTTACTCGCAACTTGGCAAACATGCCATGGTCCAGTGCAAAGGGCAGCCAGAGAGTAATCCAAGGACACCAGAAGGGTCCTGATCCAATGAGCACTGCCTCCAAAATCACCCCAGAAGGAAGTTCCCTCCTTCCCCTTTGCTCTGTTGAAAGTGTGGAAGGTCAGTCCAGGGGTGCAAGGCTTCCAGAACAGCCCTTATCCCAGGCACCTGGAGCTTAAAAAAATTCCAGAAGTCAGACCCCCCAACACTGAAAATGATAAAAACTGGCTCTTCAGAAAATGTGGATTTTTTATTTATTTTAAAAATAATCCAAATTCCTCTTCCTCCTCTCCCTTAGCTTAATGTCCTGTCCATATCCCTCTGGGGTTTTAATGCTTTGGGGGGGGGTGGTTAAGTCTGTTTTAATTTTATTTTTATTAATTTTATTTTTATCAGATGTCCTCTTTCTCCAGGACACGTCCTCTTTTTATCCTTGTATCCTGTACAAAAAAATCTTCATTGTCTTCCTTTTCCTTGTGAGCATGCAGCCTATAGCCTGTTTGGGATTAATAAATTATGGCTGCAAGCCTAAATACACTTTCCTGGGAATAAGCCCCATTGAAGTGTTGGGGTCAGTTGGGGGTAAGAGAGGACCTGTGGGGTTGGGACGGAAGTGGTTGGGAGAAAGCATGGGGACTTGGGGGGGGGGGCAGAGTGACCATAAGTCCTCTTTTTCTAGGACAGTTCCTTTTTAAATACCTTGTGTCCTGGATTGGGGGTAGCAAGTTTGACAAGGGGGTCCTCAGTGATGGGATTCAAATAAGAACAGGTTCTATGTCCCATTAGTAACTGGTTCTCAGAACCAGGCGCTCATTAGCAAAGGGTTCTATAGAACCTGTAAGACCCCCCTGAAGAACACTGGACAGATTCCAAAGACTGAAAAGTGGTCCTGGGCTGTATTATAGGACTTTCCTTGACCTTTAGGCATCTGTGGTAGGGTGCTGAGCCATATACCATACAGCCAATCTCAGTAAAGTTCCTTTTATTTTCTCTCATGAAAGCAACTTTTTGACCATGTCTTCCTGCATCTCCTTCGCTTGGGCTGCAATCCTAATAACCAGTTAGGCCAGCTAAGCCCCGATATAAGTCCTGTGTTGACCTGGGGGTGTCACAAAAGTGATGTAAGGCAATTCTGCACCTCTCCTAGGGAGGGTTCAGCCAGTGTGCAGACATGCCCACTTCCCACATCTCACGGAACGGGAAGACCAATGACTTGTGCCGGCCTAGGTTAGGATTGCACCTCCAGGTGCCCACTGAGCTGCCCCACAGCAAAGCTAAACAAAGCCTTCATGTTGCCTCAGAGCATTCAGAAGTACTTCCTGCCCTATGGCCGGGGCTTGCTTGGAAGAAGAAATGTTTCCCCTACTGCGGGCAAAAGGGACACGTGGAACTTTCGCAAGCCTCTAATTACAGTCACCACGACACTTCATATGCTGCTGCAATAAAAAAGAACCATAAACCTACCTCGTCATTAAAGGAAAGCAAACAGCCCCTCACTGGATCATCATGCGCAAGAACTGGGGTGACTAATAAAGCCCAAAGAGCAGTGGGGCATTTAAGGAGTAGCTTTTCCGTCTCTACAGTTTCTCTCTCAACTTTGGAGGCATATTTTTATTAAGTGCATGCAAGAGGATGATCTTAAACCTCAAGAAGAGAGCGCATAATAATTGTGTGTTCCTCTAATGCTCTCCAAAGGCCTATTCAGAGTCCGTTCTGGAAGACAACAATATATCACAAAGTTCTACAAAGTTCCTCCTAATGAACACATGCCAATTTGAGAGCAAGAATTCTGGCCTCGGAGGACAAAATAACCACTGCTCTTAGTCTCCGGGTATTTTGCTACTTTATTTCAGAGCGATTCAAAATCTAATTAAATTTCTAAACTCTAATGAAATTACAGAAGAAAAATCATTTAGGACTATATTATACACAATTACTCATGGCTGAAAATTACAGTTAGCCTCTTTCGCCAGGAGAGGGTCTCGGGAGAAATCCTTGTTATTCCAACCACAAATAAATCCAGCACTATTCCTTCTAATTTGTGGAGTGAAGGTAAAACTGGAATTAATTAAAAATATATATCCTGCTGCCCTGTAACTGGAAAGTAGTGGGGCTCTGCGCATGAGACCACACAGACTGGTCAAGCACAGTAACCCCTATATAAAACAACTTTAGGGGCAGGATAGACGGCTCCAAAGAAAGCATTCAGTACTCTCATGTATTTATTTCAGGTGTGGGGGAATTTGGAAAAAATGGAATACACATCACAGTTAATGTAGGTTAAAAGCTGGATTAGAATAATGCTTAAGTATGCAATCTGTCTACACACACCCTACAAGCATCGAGTAAAATGAGGCAGAGGGTGGTACTAGGCCTAAACTTACAATTGGCAGGAGATTAGATTAATATATGATTTCTTTTGGGGATGGTTGGATATATCTAATTCTGTTTTAAATTCTTCTGAGTTTACACAGTTTTTCTAAATGCAGTGGTATCAATAGGCTTTGTTTTTATTCAATCTAGAACAGTATAGGGCACAATCCAGAGTAACTACGGGGAGTCCTTGCTCCAACGTAAGAACAGTTTACTCTGGATTGCAATATAAATTTCCCATAGGTTTTCACTAATTGGTGTTGTAACTACGTTGACGTAAATGTCTCTTACATGCTCCCATAGTTACTCTAAATTGTAGGGTAAGTCACCTAACAAATCAGAAATAGCCAACCAAAAAATTGGCCAACTGGATGATATACAACTGAACAAGAGTATTAGCTCTGATATATGAAATAACATATGACTTATACTAACACTTTATTAGCTCCCTGCTGTGTCACAGTAACAACTCATTTTTTGCTCAGAACAGTAAGGCTGCAATCCTGAAGTGCACTTGGGCTATCCTATCACTGGCCTGGCCCAATTCCAAGATGGACCAGTCCAGTTAAACCAGAGAGGCTTGGGCCAGTCTAAGTCAACATAAGCTGGTCAAAGACAGATGGACCTGGGCTGGCCTAGCTATGCCAGCCTATGCAACCTATGAGGCCATGTTCAGTATGTCCTAGAGCAGTACAGTTGGGCTGTATCCAAAGCCTTTTTCCAGGGCAAACATGCCCCCTCACAGCTTCACAGAGTTAGAACTCATCAGGAGCAGAGATTAATCTGAGTAAACCCACAGGGGTCCATTATAAGCCAGAGTAAAATTGGAAGTGATGGCAAAAATTCTGAGTCCTAGGCCAACCTGTGCCTCTCAACCTCAGGATACTGAATAACTACACAAGCCCATCTCAGGATACAGCACAATTACACCAGCACAGTTATCATGCTGCACTTGTGCTGCTGCCTCTTCAGCGGCAGTTGGGCCAGCCCGAGACCTTCTAATCATGTGGATTTGGCCTAACTTGTCAGCTCAGGATATGGACTTAAGCCAGCTTAACTGGGCCATTTTTCTGACCTAAAGTCAGGATTGCATGGTAAGTCTCACTGGATAATTCTGAATTATGAAAATACACTTTTTGTGACCTAAGGCAGTTGTGTTTTCCTTTTCTGGTTATCAGGGTTTCTCTGACTTACCTGGGAGTAGGGTCGCCTGGGAGCCAGCCCATGAGCCCAGTCAATTCTGGGGTAATGGTGCAAGCAGCAGCCTCGGCATCAGGGAAGGAGAGGGGGGAGTCCAATGGACCAGCATTATGACCCTCCCAGGCAGGATGAGACTAGGGAGGCTGACCCCCGCATAAAGTCCAGCCTTGTCAGGATTGAAGGGAAAGCAGGCTCAACCACCAGCTGGAGTGGAAGCCTGTCAGTCCATGAGTTAGAACTGATGATGCTGTGAGAATCTCAGATGGTGGGGAGAAGGACTTGGGTGATGGTGGGGAGAACTTCCCCTACAACTCTACTGAGGCCACTTGGGTCAGGCTGATAGTGCTTTGGCCAGACCCTGACAGGGTGTCCCCCTGCTGCCTCCCATGGTCCAGCAGGTCTCCTACAGTGCAGGAGTTCATACTGTCATTTGTCCATTATGATTGATACAATACAGAGATTTCAGTGTGGTTTGTTTCGTTGCATTCTGCATTGTTTCCTGAAAAATGATCTATCCATGGTGTATCCCAAGAATACGCATGGTGTTAGTATAAACTCGTTGTCAAGAGCAGGGCTGATGGCAATGGAAGAATGGCTAATGGGTCAGCATCAGTTATATTGGGGTTCCAGATCAGGAACCTCAAAAGCACTACAGATGCAATAGATTTATAAGTACGATATATAGAATATAGCCAAAAGCTCATTCAAAATTAAGACAATGCTTTCTTGCCGTCGCATTGCTGTGTGTCTGCACCCACATGCTTCAGGGTCAGCTACGGTATGGTGATCATAAAGTAGATCGATCAATAAAAGTCACTCCAGCATGTATGTGACTTCCTAAAAACCAAGCCACCTCTGTGCCTGGTTGTAACATGAGCCTGTTTTTGGTTTTAATTACCCAGTGCTCCCAAAACATTACTGTCCCATGTTCACATGAATATTATTTACTCATTTTTAAAATATCGTTCAAAATACTTTTTAAATATTGTTCAAAACATGAAAAATGAGATGCTATGACAGCAGACTGTTTACATGGACTGAAGCTGCAATCCTATCCACACTTTCCTGGAAATAAGTATTATTGAACACAGTGGGACTTACGCCTGAGTAGACATGCTTAGGATTGCACTGTGAGGTTTCAGGCTTCCTGCTGTCAGTTTATGAAAGAAAGTGATTTAGATGTTAGCTGAGAATTACTGTATTTAATGACGTTCAAAAATTAATAGTTCATGTCAATTTGAAATGACACCTAAGCGAGGTAAATTACAAAGCTAAAAAATGTTTAATGCATTCATTAAAATGTCCAGCCATGTTTCATATGAACCGTACTTTGACTTAACTAAGGTGCAGCCAGATTTATTTGGGGGTGGGGGACAAAGGGGAAAGACAATGGTAGACACAGACAGATACACAGACTTCCCTTTTGCTTCAGAAACACTTGATCTTTTGTTAATTCCATTTTGATGCCACCCTTTCTACAAGGAGTATAGTGCAGTATACACCGCGACAACAATTCTATGAGAACAATGCTAACAACTCCCACAACAATGCTATGAGAACAGTAATTTGGTCCAAGGCCACCCACTGAGCTTTATGGCTGAGCAGTGATTTGAGAACAAATCTCCCTAATCCTTGTCCAATATGCTTATCTTTGACTTCACCACACTGGCTCTCTGTGCTCCTTTCTTAGTTTATGAAACTGGTGTTCCAACTTCAGTGATGGAAGATCTAAGGTTTAGGGACAGTGGTACTCAAAATGGGGTTGGGACCCCCTTGTGGGGGCTCAACCTCAGGTCAGGGAGTTGCAATGAGAATTTAATGAGAAGTCCATTAAATATCACTCCAAAATCCAAATCAGAAAAGTTAAAATTAAAGGGCTGGATCTCTCTTTACACTAGTCTGGAGAAGCATCCACTGATATTTTTCCCAGGTTCCAGCTGGTGAAGAATTTATAGTTGTCCAAAGAAGAAAAATTCTGTACATCTGCATAAAAGATTTTGACTTCAAAACGTTTCAAAGAGACATATGTTTTGTGTTACACGGTGATGCTGCTCTCATTTTCTCTACCTGCCATGACAAGCAGCATGGCATGTACCATTTACAAGCAGCTGACACGGGTGAGAGTGAGTACAGGGAGAAGCCATAGAAGATGTTGGTAAAGTGGAGGGGTGGGAGGAATAATGTGGAGGATTGGGGTGGAATAGGCAGCCGGATGGGTATGCCAGAGGTGGGAAAGGGGAGCACCCAGCACAATTAACTTGCACCAGATGCTAGCCAGCCAACATGTCCCCTATGGAAAAAGAAACCTTTACTCTATGGAAAAATTGCACCTATACTCATGAAAAGGCAAATGTGCCTTAGTCCATTGGAAAGGGCAGATTAAGAGGAACCCATCATGGTCCTGATCCAATGAATGCATCCCCCACAAATCAACCCAGAAGGAAGCCCCTGATAATTGCATTGAACCATATGGAAAGTGGAACTGAGTTATACAGCGGTGTTTACTCATGAGTAAGCAAAGGTGCCTTGGCTTTTGTTCAGGTCACACACAGAGGAATACAAGGCCACCAGAAGGGTCACAAACCACTGAAAGTGGATCTCAACAAGTGCTCCAAAAGGCAACCTCATCCCCTCCCCTAAAAAAGTAAAACAGAAGTTTAATTGATAAGGTGATTTTTAAATATGAAATTATTAATATCTAATTATTGTATTAATATTAATAATAATTAATTATATAATTTTAACATATGAGGGTGTCAAAAAATGTGTGGACCCCCGGGTACCAAATTACCTAGGCAGGGTCAGATTTCGGTTTGATGAGGCCCTAAGCCAGTGATTTTCAACCAGTGTGCCATGGCACACTGGTGTGCTGCAGTTAGTTCTCAGGTGTGCCGCGGGAATTTGGGGATTGACATTCATTAATAGGAAAATTGGGGTATTTGAACAGTCTGGTGTGCCTTTTTAATGGTAAAAACAATTGATGGTGTGCCTTCACAATTTCAGTGCCTTGTTATGTGTGCCGTGAGATGAAAAAGGTTGAAAATCACTGTCATATGCTGTTGAAAGTAATGAGGCACTTTATATATCCAGCTGTCAGTTGTCAACAACAAATTGTCACTGTTTTTTATGTTGAATATATGCTATATGGTAATTTATGGATCTAATAGGTATCTAAAGCCATTTGCACATGACAAAATTATTTCTACATCCAGCTTTTTCCTTTAAATTTTTTTGAGGCCCCCCAAGAGAGTGGGGCCCTACGCTATAGCTTGTTTAGCTTATACGTAAATCTGGCACTGGACATAGGTACAGGGTAGATTGCCTATTCAATTTAGAGTTTACCTCCTTTTAAAAATATATTATAGTTTGTTTAATACATTGAAAATACGCTTGGGAGATGAAACTTCTGTTTATATCAGAGGAAACCAGTGAATCAGTGCTGCACCCCCATAATTCTGTATGTAAACAGGAAGAATGTGTTTTCCTTAAACTCAGTCCTTACAAGGACTGTACATGTAATGAGCAGAGTACAAATCTACATCTCTAACTGTATAAACTTGGATGTACATGCATTTCCCCACTTTTTGATGATTCATTTTCTGATGGTTTCACTCTTTCAACATCTTTCAATTATATCCAGGACTCATTCATTCACTCTTTCAACCTCTCTCTGCTGGTGTAAATACTAAAATTGTCTTCCCTGATGTTAACTTGCATGTGACTTGGTGATCAAACTGTTTTTGTCATTTCCTTATGACTTTTTTTCAGGAATTAGCCATCATTCAAATACATAAAATGTTCATTGTCCACACATGCTTTTGTTCATTTTACTGTAATTTGTTACATATTACGACTATGTGTTAATAACTATTATTTAGGCTTTTGCAAATGATATTTATGTATTTTTAGTGGCTACAGACAACCTCCACTTATTGGATGGGTTAGGGAACGGAGCACCATCCAAAAGTGAAAACAGTTGAAAACTGGAACCCAATCTTTTTTAGTTTATAAATGTTGCTTCCAATGTTTTTTTAGTTAGCAAATTGCAAATGTCCCTTTTATCTTGCAAATTCCTGCTGCCACACAAAGAATCTGCCAACAGATTCTCATTAATTCCTTCTAATCCTGGAATGGGATTAGACCACGAGCTACAACATGGGGAGGACAATTTTGGGCTTTAGAACAGCAGAGAGAGGTTGAAAGAGTGGAACATGCACTGAAGAAATGAGTTCTCGGTATAATTGAAAGTTGCTGAAAGCTTGGATTGTCAGAAAACGAACCGTTGAACAGCAGGCGATACCTGTATTTTGCATTTGCAAGCTGAAAAAGATTGGTTTCCACTTTTCAACAGTTTTCACTTGTGGACGTGGCTCCAGTAACTAACCTATCGAGTAAATGGGAGATGCCTATAACTCAACCAAGACATGGGGCAAAATCACAGCCAAAACCAAGGCATTAGCTGTGAGAGGCATTTTACTCGGGGTAAAATGGTAATGGTAATGGCATTTTACTCGGGCTAATGGTAACAAGGAGGAACTTCTTTTGCCTCCAACAGCAGAAAAAGACTCCCATTCGTACAACTGAATGGGCCTTGGGAAGCCACCAAGGCAGGAGGGGACTCATGATGGGCACAGGGGTGGCCTCAAACATCAAATTGGCCCACCATGGAATTGCATCATTTTCAGTTGTGCTGGAAAAGGAAAAATTCTAATTTGACTTAAGAAAATATATCTTTAATTTGTATCATGTACCCAAATGTGCTTATGAATACAAACCAGAACAAAATGCTTTTAAATCCAGGGCAAAGATATAATAATTATATTTGCTCAGCAAATTGGGGGACATGTAGAAGACTGAAGAAGACCAATCCCTGAGGATCTCTCTTTATTTGTCTGGATCACATTCCCCCCTTATTCTCTGCAATGAAAGATGAGGTACATTTGAAAGCAAAGTGCTGCGTTAGAATAATTTGCATGGATTCCCACGGTGTCTTTTATCCAGCTCAATAATATTGCAGTTCATTAGTGGTGTAGGCTAACTAATATCTTAAATCAGTAATGCTATGCTTGTAAGTAATTTTAAGTGTGTGTACTAGAGAATAAACCATCCTGTAAGGTGTCTGTTAATTGATTTCCTTTCTGTAGAGGCATTTTAATTAAGATTTCTGGTTTGGAACAGGAGGGAGGATGTGGTCATAGAGAGAAACCTGAAGACACCCATTCATCTTGACATGTAACTGCTTGATCCCCTCCATTGCAACCACAGCAGGAACAAGGCTTAAAACAAGGCAGAAAATAACAGTGGGTGAAAAAAAATTATGACCTATAGTGCAGAGGCAAAAGCAAAGCTGTAGCCGTAAGTACAAAGTCATGGTTTTAATGCATGGTGTAATAATGTGGCCACGAGTTTCTGAAGACTTGCAAGTGAGAACCCCTCAGAGAAGTGTTTTATTCCCCGGGAACTGGTATTGAACACACACAAAAATCTCTGGTTGCCTCTTTCTTTTTTGGAAAGAAAAACTCGATCGCTGAGAAAATGGGGTGGGATAATATTTAATATTTAATTAGGTGCCTGTCAACCAGCAGGCCGCGGTTTGAGACCCGGCTGCTCCAAGATGGAGTGAAGCTCCAGTGCCTTGCCCATCTCCTGCAAACTTAGTAGTTTGAAAGTATGTAAATTCAAGTAGATAAAGAGGTACCACCTCAGTGGGAAGGTAACAGCGTCCATGCGTCGTATAGTCATGTGGCCACATGACCATGGAGATGTCTTCAGCTTAGAAACAGGGATGAGCACCACGCCCTACATTCAGTCACAGCTAGATGTACAACATGCAGGGGACACTTTTACCTTTAATGTTTAAAAAGGAAGGTTGGAGATATTTTAAACATTCAACAATATTCAGTAATAGGCATGGGTTGCCATATTACTTGCGTGGTATCAATTCTGTGCAAAGGACACCCTGCCTGATCAACAGGCCCAGATTTCTAGCATTCTTTAAAAAAAAGTTCTCACTCTCTTGCAGAAGCTGAGATACGTTTCGATAGTATACATGCAGGCAGTATATATGCAAGCAGTATATAAGGGACTAGAAGCCAACTTTCCTTGAAGTCCTTCTCTGGTCTTTAAATTCTAAAAATTTTAGGTAGCTGTGCTCATAGAATCATAGAATATTAGAGTTGGAAGGTAGCATGGAGGACATCTAGACCAACCTATGTAGTTTAGGTAGTCATATAGTCTTCTATACCTCTACTAGAGGTACTTGATTCCTCCAACGTGATACCTACCAACCTCTTCTTGAAAATCTCTAATGAGGAAGGGCTCATAACTGCATGAGGCAGACTGTCCCAGTGCTGGACAGGTCTCATACATAAGAGTTCAGAGGATCTATACAGTGGTGGGATTCAAATAAATTAACAACCAGTTCTATGTCCTAATGACCATCATCAGCAAATGGTTCTATTGAGTAGGTGAGAACCTGCTGAGGTCCACCACTGGATCTATATACTTTTCTTACATTTCAATCCTGCCTTTCACTAAGAGAACTCAAGGTGGCAATGTGTAGCATTCCCAAAAACGTTCCGTATGGTACACACAATTACACGATGCAGTGGATTTACCAACTGGTTGGTTTAATTGATCCAATCAAATGCAGTTTTGCACATGCTAGAAGCTGTACCCTGAGAAAGGTGTTTGGATCCACGACGATATGATCGTTTATTGCACAGCCTAAAAAAATAAAAACAAACTGGTTGTACTGGAAGGATGTATTGAATCTGTCTTGGCTTAACAGACAGGTACACATCAAAATACTTGGTCTAGAAGGATAGCAGGCCTTGGTCCAGCTTGATATACAGCAGCCAATATACAACCAGCTTTTCCAGTTGGCGCACTCTGTTTACTAATTTGTCATCATCTCTGGCAAGTCAGGCCAATTAATCATGTTTTAGCAAAAAATGAGATTTCTCACCAGTGAAAGATTTCTCTCTGCCAAACAAGGGATAATTCAATTAGTTTCTGTTTCTAAACATTTATTAACTGGTTTTGGTAAATTATCCCATTTTTTAAATTTAGCTTTAATCTGTGAAGATTGACTGTGTCATTAGGCTCACAAAGCCTTACAGGAATGTCATTTATTAAAGCAGGAGCTTTCATTTTCATGGAGACATTATAATTCATATAGAATTTCATGGAGGAATTAGAATAGAAAAGGCAAGCAACTTCTTGGGAAGAGAGACACACCCTTAGACTGGTGCCAGCCTATGCCCGACTAGGGATTACACTCTGAATGGCATTTTGGGCATTGAAATGGCATGGAGCCATGTACCATCTCTGATCAGGCCTATAATGATATCAGATATCATTATATCTGTACATCAGAGTACAGTACTCTGTAGTGTGCAGTTAAAAAATTACTGGTGTAATTTTTATGGGTTTTGAGAAAAAAATACTTTAATGCGCTCTCTCTCTCTCTCTCTCTCTCTCTCTCTCTGTTTAAGTTAGTCCTGGAAGAGTTAAGTTCAATTCCCTGCTTAGCCGTGAATCTACCTGGGTAAATCTGTGCCTCTCTTTCTTGCTCTCCCCTCACCTACTTCACAGGGTTGTTGTGATGACTATGGGACTATGTAGCACACCCTGAGCTCCTTAGAGAAAGGGTAGTATAAAAATGTGGAAAATAAAAAAATTAAATATGTCTGTGTGTGTGTGTGTGTGTGTGTGTGTGTGAGAGAGAGAGAGAGAGAGAGAGAGAGGAATTTTCATGGTTATTTTAGAGGACAGTGATGAAACTGGATGTGCTTACAACAGTATATTGTGACTGTGGAGGAGAATTTGTGGCCAATGGAGGCTAACCCTACAATCCAGAGTAACTACGGGAGCATGTAAGAGACATTTATGTCGATGTAGTTATGGCACGTTGATGTAGTTAATGGGAAATTCATATTGCAATCCAGAGTAAATTGTTCTTACGTCGGAGCAAGGACTCCCCATAGTTACTCTAGATTGCGCCCTACGTGAAATTTTCTACATTGTGTTATCACAGGTTTTTCACACCCTTTTCTTCAGCTGTGACAGAAATTTAGTTGCTACTGAAGATACTAAGCACCCTTTAACATATGGAAGATTTCCTGAATGAACCTTATTTCTTGTCACTCCTCTGTCACATGTTGCTTCAAGATCTACAATGATTGATCTTTAGTATTTATTTACAATGTGTTATAATTATTTAATTTAATATTTTCCATATTTACCCCAAGAAAAGAAAAATCTGTACACTGTATATATCTTATATATATCTTCCCTGTCCTGGAATATTTGTTCTAGGACAAGTGTCCAATCCCCGGCCGTTGGCAAGTCTCAATGTGGCCCTTGACAAAACCCATCGCAGACAAACCTTGTAATGTCTCTAATTCAAATTTATATGTAAATTTAAGTAAACTTGGTCAAATTTGAAATGTAAATCATTTTTATGGCCCCCAACATGCTGTCAGAGAGATTATGTGGCCCTTCTATTGTGGTGGTGTGGAGAGGCTGGCGCATGTCTGCGCAGGCCTAACCCTCCCAGGAATGGTGCAGAAGTACCTTATAGCACTTTTGTGACACCCTCAGGTCATCCTGGCACTTGTGTCGAAATTAGGTTAGGATTGCCCTGTGGGTCTTGCTCCCAAGTAACAATGCATAGGCCACAAATTTCTTGGATGTTATCTCACACATTAGTTTACACTAGTTAAAAAATACGTGTGTAAATAATAAAACATTATTTCACTGATACAAAAACTGGAGGAATTTGAAACAAAAGGAAACTGTGCTGTTCGAAGGTTTTGCAGTAGTTTGGTTGGCAGCCTGGACTAAATACTAGGAGATTGCTATATACTGTACTGTATTTACTCAAATATAACACTCACCTTTTTCAGCCTAATTCAGTCTCCAGAATCAGGGTGCACAATAGATTCGATATTAATTAGAATTTAGTAAATACAGTATTTTGATTGTGTGCATTATATTTGATGACGCATTATATTAGAGTAAATGTGGTATTTGCAAGTTTGGAAAGTTTTTCAGCAATAGGTCCAAGGAATGTTGCTTGTTTGGCATATGCTCCATATTCCTCTGTTTTCTAGTGCCAGATCCCTAGTAAATCATTGTCCATTTTTTTTACTTGGAGGAATGTCTTCTTTTGCTAATGTGATTTGATAAGGTTAGAGGATTGTTAACTGGCAGGAGGCACTCTTTCAAGTGGGTGTTCCTCCTTTATTTAGCAAAGGGAGAGTAACTGGCCCTCCAGACCCCAGCAATGTCTGTTCAAGTGGCTTCTGCTGGTGTTCTTCTTGCATTTTAGATTGTGAGCCTTTTTGGGACAGGGACCCATTAGCTATTAATTTTGTCATTTTCTTTATAAGCCACTTTGTCAACTTATTAGTTGAAAAGCAGTATATAAATACTATAGATAGATAGGATTTAGAATCCCATAGTAGTGCAATGATGCCTCTTGACTCTCGAGCACACACAGGTCAATACAAGTATTCTCTACTTTCCAATAGTTGTTTTTCTGATGATCCACTCTTTCAACACCTTTCAATTATATCCAGAATTAATTCATGCAATACATGTTCTGCTCTGTCAACCTCTCTCTGCTATTTCAAAGACTAAAATTGCCTTCCCTCATGTTGATTTGCCTATGACATTGTGATTTACAACCCAAGTTATTAAGAATCCATTTGCAAACATCTTTGTGTGGCAGCAGAAATTTGCAAGTCAAAAAAGGCATTTGCAATTTACTAGCTTAAAAGCACTGGAAGCAACATTGGTAAACTAAAAAAAAGACTTGAGTTCCACTTTTCAACCATTTCTACTTTTCACCACAGCTCCAGTCCCTAACCTGTCAGATAAATGGGGGGAATGCTTGTATGAGCATGTGAATACTACCACTGAATACTTTCTGATGAGGGATTGAACTGCCCCTTGGTTTTTAAATCAACTCCCGACAAACTCTTAGTAAGTATGGCTCCAATCCTAAAGACACTTTCCTGGGAGAAAGACCCTTTGAACACAATGGGGCTTACTTTTGAGTAGACATGTTTAGGATCGTGCTCTAAGTAAGTAAGTAAGTAAGTAAGTAAGTAAGTAAGTAAGTAAATAAATAAATAAATAAATAAATAATAGTGGATGGAATAAATCCTTCAGCAAAATGTGATCCTGCTACTATTACGTACTCCAACAGGGATGGACCATCAGATAGTTCAGCATTGTCCTGTACTACAAATATGGCTTAATGATCTAGTCAGCAGTGGCTTAATGATTAAGCAGTATGGCTTAATGCTCTAGTCAGCAGTGGAACCAGCAATCCTAATGATCATGGGCATTGCTATCTTGAATCTAGAAGTTTTCAGTCCATGTGACTGGTTGGAAAGAATGTCATTTCAAAACACAACTTTGAAATGCTTATCATGCATTCTGAAAGAAACTATTACTTATGTTTTTCAGTGCCACCATGCCCACTAAAAATCTTCTTTAAAATTAAGGAAAAAAGATTTTTTTATTTCTTCATTTCCAGTTTTCTCTGCACCTCCAGTTCTTCCTCCTCATCACTTTATCTTTCAAGATAGCTGGCATGACCTACCTTGTGACTTCATCAAGGCCTGCTTTGTAAGTCTTAGGCTTTGGGATGGTGCTGACCTAGAAATCAGAAATATTCAACTTTCACCCCATAAGGATAAGGACAAAATAATGCCTTTCCTACACAGAATAAGATTTGATAAGAATCCTCCTGACATAGCAATTCATTGCTCTTTATTTACATTGCAATGGGCACAGTCCTCAGAGGGTTTCTTATGGGCACCTGTTGAAATGAAGGGAGTTGCACAAGAGAATTCTCATTCTTTCATTTAATTCAGTTCAATTCTCAGGAATTGTTCCAGTTGGATTTGATCCAGCCCAGGATAGCATCTGCCAGATGAGACGGTATCGTATAGTACTCTTGTGAGTCAGTGTTTTAAATATGGGGTTGACTGGATTTCCAGTCCTAAATTTAATATTGGAAAAGCCTCAATCTGGTAACGAATCACAAGAGAACAGAGAGGGCCTCTCCACATGATGAGAAGCATGTGTTTTTACAGCAGGAATGTGCCGTCACCAAAACTCAAACTTATTATTACCAGTCCTCACTCAAATTACTGCTTTGCATATTTCCCTACACACAGTCTGTACCAGATATTTTCTATGTTTAGTGCATGTCCCATAGGTTAGTTTTTTCTATTTTGTTTTTTAAATAGAACCCCAGTCCAGGGTTACTAGATGCCCAAACCTCAAAAAGAGGACAAGGTCTTGGATTCTTCTCAGCCTGGCCTTTCCGGCGGATAGTGGCACCTTTGCCGACTCACAAGTAAAGATGTGATATTGGGCACTTTCACTTTCTCATAGAGCTCAATGCATATTTTTTATTTTTGTTATTTTGGCCATAAATTTTGATAGAAAGGAGATATTTCAAAACTGAGTTTTGCATTGCATTCTGCTCTTCAATACAAATCCAACGACATATGACATGATAGGGTAATGCACACCATTGCAAAATTCCAAAATGAAGCCAAAATGGAGGACAATAAAGCCCATTTGGAGGACACTCGGACAGGAGGTTAATAAAAGAGGAAAAATCTGGAAATTTCCAGCCATATGGTCACCCTGCCCCAGTCTTTTTTTCACTATTCCTTGAATTTGTGTTCGGGACTAGTGAATGTAGGAAATAAAACTGAATGTGAAAACTGAGAATATTGAGGAAAACCATTGATTTATTGCTAAGGATTTCCCATTTCATAAGATACCCATATACAAAAGTGTGCAATCCTAACCCCTGGTTGCAAACCCCAGGGTTTTCAAATCCTTACCATGGGGGTTACGAAAGTGTCATAAGGGACTTCTGTACCACTCTGGGTGGGGGGAGGTGAGTTAGGCCAGTGCATTGACATGTGTTGGCCTCCTCATGCCACCACAGAAATTGGGGGGTTAGTTGTACTGGCTTAAATTGGTTAGGATTGTGTCCTAAGAAACACATGCAAATATTTTACCACATGTTTAGGTGCCTAGAAATGTCAGTAGTAGCATTAAAATGTTGTTTACTATTATAGTGTCCCATGGATGGAATTTGAGTCAAGTGACGCAGTTTGGTGTTGGAAAAATGCACACTTTTTGCTGATTTGTGGACACTTGAATTGCACGTGTGAAAGACTCAGAAAATCATTCCGGGGCACTCAGTCCCATACAGAATGGAGTTTTCCTGCTTATTTTTTTTGCCACGTGAAAAAAACCTGTGGTTTTTCCTCATTCAGACATTCAAACCTCATTCAGACAAGGTGAGCACCAGGAGGAGAAGGAGTAGCCTGAGTGGCTCCTTATAACTGGTTGGAGAAGCCCAGGGACAGAACAAAGACAGGAGCAGGCTCTCTTGCCCATCTCTGAAAGAGGTGTTCAGTGGTGTAGGGGGACAGTCTGCCATAGGGAGTGACTTGACTGAAGTCCTCATGAGTTGCAAAATGGTGACTCAGTGACTCAGAAAGCACCCCCATTATGACTCGTTTTTGAGTTGAGTCATAAGGTGGAGATCATGACTTGGCTTGAATCGAGCTGCACTGGATGTTCCCATCTCTGTAAATTTCCAAGCTGTACATGACCATATTCATGCATAATCAAAGTCATATTTATATGAGACTGTGAGGGCACCAAAAGGCAGACCCCGGAGGAGGAGCTAGCTAAGGGCTTGATGTACCTCGAGGTGTCATACGAGGAGGGGGACACAGATTGCCACTGTGACCCAGCAGTACGGGTGCCAGTCTCTAGGACCCCCCATAGGAGAGAGAGGCGAGGGACAGAAAGACTGAGGAACTGTAGAGCAGGAAAGGAGACCCAAAGGGAGCAGAGAAGTAAAGGTCTAATTATTGAGATGCTTCATCTGTCTCCGTGGAATTACTTTAGTAGTGTGCCTGATTCCATATTGGTAAGTATCCGGGGGGCGGGGGGGGACATCATCCACACATATCACCCTGCCAGATCATCACAGAGACATTCAAGAGAAAGTAACTACAGTCAATCATATTAGTTGTATTAGGTAAGAGAGGGGCAAGATCCTTGATCAATGCCCAATATTTTAGAAGCACTTGTTTGTTTATATTGGCCCAACCAAAGCTACAAATAGCATACAAATGAATTGTTTTTCTAATGTAATCTGTGAACGCAAATTAGTACACAGTACTTTTTGTGTTGTGATAAACATCAAAACTTGGATATTCATAGATTATGATTAATTGTAAAAAGTTGTTTGTTTTTCCACCACATATGTGTAACAAGATTCTAGAAACGATATTTTGACAATGTATTCTAGGGATATGAAAAATCATCATCAACACCATCATCAGGTGCACATTGGATCTATGAATCAATGCTTATGTTAAGACATAAATGTAAGATATTATATCACTGTGGCTTTGGGGTGTCTCCATGCAGTGATGGGATTCAAAGAAATTAACAACTGGTTAATTGTCCCTCTGGCAGCTACTTTTAAATGGCTATTTTAAAACTGTATATGTCCTATCTCATGTTAACCGGTTCTATAGAGTAGGTGCGAACCAGCGGGAGCCCACCACTGTCTCCTTGTGAATTCCTTGAGGATCATTTTGACCCACATTCACGGTTTTGCACCACAGTGGCACCAGAAGTCCTTGATTCATGATTTAATTCTAGGATAGGAATAAAAGATGTGCCAGTCTTAGGAGCAATTGGAAACATTTTTGTGGGGCCCATGTTTACAACCAAGATCTGTACAATCTTGAGATATAAATAAGAATGATTATAGATGTAACATCTATGGTAAAGTGGAAAACAAAATGTGTGCTTACAAAGTGCATGTAAGTCAACGGAACACATGGATTTAAGCACATTTTAATAAAAAATTGCATGCAAGTAAAGCCTACAAGAAAACAAGAAAACATGTAGATTACTTTGCAAAAGTTAATATTTAAAACTCAACTTTTGCTAGTGATGGTGAAATGATTATTAATAGAAGTATGGATTTTATTTTTTATTAAAAAAAAGTTCAAAATGCCCATTGCACTGTGTTGTTGTGTGTATTTGACAAGACTACATTTATTTATTTATTTATTTATTTATTTATTTATTTATTTATGCATACATACATACATACATACATACATACATACATACATACAATACATACATACCATTCCTTACCCATTCCAATGCAAATGCCTAAAGTGGCTTACAAAGCTTTAGTTCCTCCCTTCCTGTTAGCCTCACAACAACCCTGTGAGGTAGGCAAAGCTGACTGTCCCAAGATCACCCACGAAATGTCCTGGCCAAGGAAGGATTTGAACTTGGATCTTCCAGGTCTTGGTCCAACTCCATAATCACTAAAACATGCTGGCAGTATTACAACCCACTTGAAGAAGTTTGGGATGAAGCTGAAGTATTTATTATTTATTTTTATTTAAAAAATTTATATCCCGCCTTTCTCGGGCAAATTAGCCTGACTCAAGGCGGCTGCCATAAAACATAATTAAAAACATAAATAGAACAATTTGATAAAAACAAATAAAACATACAGCTAAAAACAACATAGATTAAAACAATAAAACAAGAGTCCCCCCAACCTCTGCCCCCTAAAAAGCTTTTTTTTAAATAAAAGGTTTTAAGGCTCTGCCTGAAGCTCTGTGTTGAGGGAGCTTTCCTCAGTTCTAAGGGGAGGGAGTTCCACAGCCGGGGTGCCACCACCGAGAAGGCCCTATCTCTGGCCGCCACACCTCTCACGTCTCTTAGTGGCGGCAGTCAGTAGGGCCCCCTCAGATGACCTTAGGTGACGGGTCGGCTTGTACAGAAGAAGGCAGTCCCTCAGATACCCTGGACCCGAGCCGTTTAGGGCTTTAAATGTCAGGACCAGCACTTTGAATTCAGCCCGGAAACGAATGGGCAGCCAGTGTAGTCGCTGAAGCAGTGGCCTGACAGAGTCGAACCAACGAGCCCCAGCAACCACATTGGCCGCCGCATTCTGAACTAATTGAAGCTTCTGGACCATCTTCAGAGGCAGCCCCACATAGAGCGCATTACAATAATCCAGTCTCAGTGTCACGAGGGCATGGGTCACCGTGGCCAGATCTGAGCGACTCAGGTATGGTTGCAGCTGGTGAATCAGCTGCATCAGTACTGTATAATAAGCTTCACAATAAGTATTATATCAGTACTGTATAATAGGCTTCACAGTAGGATTAGGGGAAGAAAAGATTCAATTGAGGAAATGTGTGCTTGGTTTTTGGTTGTTGCCTTGTTTTGTTGTGCATGACTACAATAATGAGCATCTGCACTTCCAAATTTACCCCTACGCTATTTGTTGATGCTTTTTGAACCAGAGGCGGCACTGGGAAGCATTTGATTTCTGATTTTTATGGTACAGCCCACCCAGGGTGAGCCATGGACATGGATGTGATGTGAGAAGGAAGAAATGAATTGGGTATGAGTGTATTGGATCAGAAACTGCTCTGACCACCATGGAAGCTGATGAACACCAACAAGGCATACACAAAATTAATGCCTCGGTATATAT
This sequence comes from Cryptoblepharus egeriae, assembly GCA_030015325.1. Taxonomy (NCBI): domain Eukaryota; kingdom Metazoa; phylum Chordata; class Lepidosauria; order Squamata; family Scincidae; genus Cryptoblepharus; species Cryptoblepharus egeriae. The sequence continues at coordinate 8,757,750 of JAREYC010000006.1, read as the reverse complement.
ATTTATTTACTTACGGTATATTATTAAAAGAAAGACAATAAAGGCTGCAATCCTAACCTCCACTTAGGCTGGCATAAGCCCTGGCACAAATCCTATGCTGTCCTTTGGGTGTCACAAAAGTGTTGTAAGGCACTGTTGCCCCACTCCTAAGTGGGTTATATACCATCACGGGAAGATATGCCAAGTGGAGGGGGGGCTGTGAACAGGACCACTCCAGGTTGACTAGATGTTACTATAATGCTTCTTATTAAATTTAAAACAGTAATTTATTACATAAAATGCTTTCGTGTTATACATGCTATATATGTTATACATGTAAAATGCTTTAGTGTGGTTAAACACTATATTCTTATGAAATTTAAAACAGTAATTTATTACATGTAATGCTTTTGTGTTATACATGCTGTTCGTGTTATACATCCATGTAATATGGTTTCATGTGGTTAAACTCTATATTACTTATTAAATTTAAAACAGTAATTTATTACAGTACATATAATGCTTTTATGTTATACATGCTATTTGTGTTATACATTCCTGTAATATGCTTTCATGTGGTTAAACATTATTAGGCGCCAATCCTATAGACACTTTCTTGGGAGTAAGACCCATTGAACACCATGGGACTTACTTCTTACACATGCTTAGGATTGAACTATATTACTTCTTATTAAATTTAAAACAATGATTAATTACATATAAAGCTTTTGTATTATACATGTTATTCATGTTATATATTCATTTAATATGCTTTTGGGTGGTTAATTAAAACACTACATTACTCATTATTAAATTGAAAACATGTGTAATTTATTACAATTCCTTTCTTAATTCCAAGAACAGTATGTGCTACCTGCTCACAAGGAACAGGAGGACAATGAGGATTTTTTTTCCAAAAATAGGACATGTCCTGGAAAAAGAGGACAGATGGTCACCCTGAGTTAATTACCTATAATTTATTGATTACAAAAAAGGCTACCTGCTGCCTGTTCACAAGGAAAAGGGGGGTAATTATGTATTTTTTTCCAGGACTCAGGACTAAAAAAGAGGACATGTCCTGGAAAAAGAGGACAGATGGTCACCTTGAATTTATTACATCTAATTTATGAATTCCAAGAACTCCACATGCTAACTGCTCACAAGGAAAAGGAGGATGAAAAAAATTTCCAGCTAGAAAAAGGGACATGTCCTGGAAAAAAGGACAGATGGTCACCCAGAGTTTATTAAATATAATTTATTGAGTACAAAAAAGGCTACCTGCTGCCTGCTCACAAGGAAAAGGGGGGCAATGAAGTTTTTCCAGGACACAGGACTAAAAAAGAGGACTTGTCCTGGAAAAAGGGTATGTGGTGACCCAGGGTGATGTCCATCCAGCCAGGGCTGCTTTCCAGCTTCAGGGACTTCTTGGCCATCCCAACTTTCACAGATGGAAACTGGATGGGAGGAGAAACCCAGACTGAAGCTCAGGCGGGGAGAGGAGGGGAGGAAGACTGGGGAGGAGGTGGGGAGGAGCAGCCAGGGAAGCCCAGACGGCTCTGCTAGTAGGAGGAGGAGGAGGAGAAGAGGAGGAGGAGGAAGATCAACCTTCCCTTCCCTGGCTGCGCTGCAGGCGATGCGTCTCCTGGTCCTGACGGTGATGCTGGCTGGAGTGTCCTCCCCAGGTAAGGAGCAAGAAGCATGGATGGGGGTCGGGACCCACCAAAGTGGGAGCTGTCCCTTCCCTACCTCCAGCTGGAGGGGAGCCCTGGCACCCAGGAGGCGCCTGAGCCAGAAAAGGCTCCCCCCACTAGCATCCTCACTCTCACCCATCTGGCCACTTTTTCCAGGACATGTCCTCTTTTTTAGCCTTCTGTCCTGGAAAAAATCTTCATTGTCCTCTTTTTCCAGGGTTCCCATCTGTCCTCTTTTTCCAGGATACGTCCTCTTTTTTAGCCTTCTGGAAAAAACTTCACTGTCTTCCTTTTTTCAGGATTCCCATCTGTCCCCCTTTTCCAGGACATGTCCTCTTTTTAAGCCTTCTGTCCTGGAAAAAAACTTCACTGTCTTCCTTTTTCAGGGTTCCCATCTGTCCTCTTTTTCTAGGACATGTCCTCTTTTTTAGCCTTCTGTCCTGGAAAAAATCTTCATTGTCCTCTTTTTCCAGGACATGCCCTCTTTTTTAGCCTTCTGGAAAAATATATTCATTGCCCTCCTTTTCCAGGGTGACCCTGTGTCCACTTTTCCAGGATATATCCTCTTTTTTTAACCTTGTGTCCTGGGGAAAAAAACTTCATTGTCCACCTTTTCCCTGTGAGCAGGCAGCATGTGGTCTTCTGGAATTAATAAATTATATGCAATAGTTTTAAATTTAATTTAATAATAAGTAATATAGTTGTTTAATATATTACATATATGTAATAAACTACTGTATTTACTTGAATCTAACACTCAGCTGAATTCAGTCTCCAGAATAGGGTGTGCATTACTTTCAATGGTTAATTAGATTTGCGTGAATACGTATTTTGATTATAAGTATAGGGTGCGGATTAGATTCAGTGGCACGTTATATTTCAGTAAATATGGTATATGTAATTTAAATGTAGTAATAAGTAATATAGTGTTTGAATTAACCGCATGAAAGCAATATATATGAGTGATTTCAGTTTTTATTTTGTTATGCTCTACATTTTTCTTGGGCATCCTCCTATAACCAAAAAAGAGGACAAAGTCCTCCAAAATGTGGGACATCCAAGAAATATGGGCCATATATCGTAACCAGAAGATATATAGTCACTATTCTTTGGAAGTGTCTCTGGCCTTTCTGGGGTACCAGCTGGGCAGGCAGTTGCGGAGCAAGCAAGAGGGGTGTGGGTGCCTCCTGGAGACAGTGCACCCTAGAGAAAAGTTTTGCCTAGGGGGGACGAGGGATGCTCCCTGCTTTGAATCTAGCCTGAATTATGGCATGAAGTAAAAGGTTGATTAACCTTGATGCACATAATCCAGTCTAATTTGTCTTATCGAGTAGAGTGGTGTAGTGTTCAGGAGTTGGACCAAGATCTGGAAGGTCTAGGTTTGAATCCCTCCTTGGCCTTGAAGCTTCCTGGGTAACTTTAAGCCAGTCATGCACAATCAGCATCACCAACCTTGCAGGGTTGGAAATCAACCCTTTTTTGGAGATGTGGAAATCATCCTTTGTAAGCCAACCTGCAGGTTTGCCCTGACGTGGGAAAGGTTGATTTATAGGCTGACCCACCAAAAATGGGGTTGGGACTCACCGGTGGGCCATTGACTCACAGTTTGGGAACCATTGGAACAGGATGGCCTTTCAATGCATGGAGACACCCTGGTCCTGGCACTTGGGAAGTGCAGCAGTCAAGTGTTCCTGCAAACTCAATGCCCAAAGAGACAAGATAAGGCCTGGACCCTCTTCTTTATTGGACTTGCTGTTATGATTCCTGTGGGAATATAGGATTGAATCAGGATATACAATGCATTCCAAGTCTGACTCCACACCTGATATACTGTATTTACTTGAATTTAATGCACCATCAAATGTAATGCGTACCCTATACCTAAAGCAAAATACCAAATTTACTTGAATCAAATTAACCATAAAATCTAACATGCCCCCTGATTTTGGAGACTAAATTTGGCTGGAAAAGGTGAGAATTAGATTTGAGTAAATAAAGTAATTCTTTCTGTAAGTCCAGTGTACTTGTTGAAAGGACCAAACTGAACAAGTCATGGGGAGATGTGCAAAACCCATCGTTTCCTTTTCTTGCAAGGAAAGGAATCCTATTTGCAATCCTATCTTCACTTACCGGGGAGTAAATCACATTGAATCCAATGGGGCTGACCTCTGAGTAACATGAATTGTGCTGTATGAAAAGTAACTGCTGCAGTAGTGCTATGTGTGCTGTCTAGAGCTGCGGTTCTGCATTTGTGGGTTAGGACCCACTGGTGGCCTGAGCATTTTTGGTGCATTCCCCCGATAAAGATCAAACAACAAATTGCCTAAATAATAATAATAATAATAATAAGAAGAAGAAGAAGAAGAAGAAGAAGAAGAAGAAGAAGAAGAAGAACAAGAAGAAGAAGAAGAAGAAGAAGAACAACAACAACAACAACAGTAACTACAACAACAACAGTAACTACAACAGTAACTACAACAACAAATAAATAAATAAATAAATAAATAAATAAATAAATAACAACAGCACAATAGAGCCAATTCCAGTCAAACACCTGGCGACTGTGAAATCGGAATATTATAAAAATAATATTCCCAGTCGAAGACCTGGCGACTGTGAAATAAAACATGATAATCCTGCAAAGCACTCAGCTCCATCAGTTTGCAAGCATTTGTAAATATAAAGGAGGTCTATTTAAAAATCTTTTTTCTTGTTATATGTTTCAGGGTCTTTTTCTGGATTTTATTACTTATAAATAAATAAAATATTATTTTTTCTAGATCTCCTTTTTTTAATAGGCTGGTAATCCTATGTGAATCTTGATATTGTGTTTATAAAAGTGAGTCCTAGTTCCAAAAAGTTTGAGAACCACTGATCTAGACGCGATATAATATCCTTGTGAAATTACAGATCTTCCTCCCAGCCTATTCTTTAAAAGGGGGTGTTCCCTCGTTCTGCAAGACATTAATCTACCATCAGGAGCTGTTTTACTTTTGCCTTCACTACTAGGAGGGGGCAGGACCGGCCATCCTGTATTCTCTCTGGAGAAAGTTTTATTCAGTAATTCCTCTCTCAACTCCCTTGTGAACCGACCTCACAGCTACGCAGGCTATTGTTAGGTCTCATCTATACTGGTTGAATTTCCCCAGGATTTCCCAGCCCAACCCAGGTAAACCCAGACTGAACCCAGACTGAACCCAGGTAAAGTTTGAAGTTTGTCATGATACTCTCGTGGCATCACTAACCATAACAAAGAAATCTTAAAATTTATTCTACCATTTATTCTTACTTTGAAATTTATTACTGTATATTCCATTTAAAGATCAGTTCACTTCATCCCAAATTATTAAAATGAATTGTAAACAAATGTATAAAAAATGAACAATGTAAGTCAAAAGAAATCTCAGATAAAATTTAAAGGACATTTTACATTACCTTTATATGCTAGACTGTGCATATAAGTAGTCCCACTGTGTTTAGTAGGATTTGCTACCAGGTAAACGTGCATGTCTAGGTTTAAATCCCTGTCTGGCCATGAAGTTTCCTGGGTGAACTTGGGCCTGTCATTCACTCTCAGCATTAGGGTATAGATAGATAGATAGATAGATAGATAGATAGATAGATAGATAGATAGATAGATAGATAGATAGATAGATAGATAGATAGGAAGGAAGGAAGGAAGGAAGGAAGGAAGGAAGGAAGGAAGGAAGGATTGTAATCTGTGTAACATCAGCTACCTATTGTCCCTCGGGTTGTTCCTGAAAAAGAAGATATCTTGGAGTTAGACATTAAGTGACTAGGCAAATTTCTCAGTTTGCTTCCTACTGCACCTGATGCTTCTTCTTTGAAAGATCCTTTGACAAAAGTTTTAAAGATAGCGCCTGAGTGCTCCTGCGTGGAAGAGCAATCCTGGAGCTTTGCTTCCCCTCTACTACACTGCTGAACCCTGGATCTTCAAAATGCAAAGTAGATGATTTATGCACTGGGATGTAGCTCCTACCTAATCATATACTACAAGGACATATGGAAGGACATGTACCTGATACCATAGATCATAACACATCAAGTTATAATCTTGTCTCTCTGTGTAAGATAACCTTTCAACAAAAGTTCAACAAAAATGCAATACTGCAAAAATGCAGTATAACAGTCAACCGTAACCAACACGTGCAATGAAAAGAATAAGCAAAACACATTTTGGTAAAGTATTGGCATCCATCAGTCTTGCAAGACTATGGTATCATGCTCGATGCTGCATGCGAGGCATGAAGGCCTGGGTAGATTGATATGGAGGAGAGGCTGTTACCCAAGCAGCAAATTCCCTCTCCACACCACTGAAATAGTCCAGTGGAACGGCAGAGCCGATACAATTCATTCCAGCTGCATCGCAGAGCTGGGCTAAGGACAGGAGCTCACCCTGTCTTGTGGGGACCGACCTGGGTCTCGAACCCTGGCCTGCTGGTTAACAGGCACAGTGTCTTAACCACTTGCGCCACCCACAGCCCTGTACATTACAGGTACAGCCTAATTATATGTAATTTATATGCAATTTTGTCACAAAGCAACTGATCTTGGCTCTTTTAATTGAAAGATAAGCTTTCTTTATGGAGCAGTTAATGACTTAAGGCAGTCTGCCTACCATGGCAAGCAGGCAGACAATTAAGTTTATTTTAAAGTTTGTGGACTTTTAGTTTTGTTTCTGTTCTGTTCTCCCTTCCCCCAAGTCTTCTCCCTTCTCCCACTTGGGAATTGCTCTGAGCTGAAACTGCTTGCCAATTTGCAGGCGTTCAGCTCCTCACAGGGCAATTAGCGGCCACTTGAATTGGAACTTGATTCATCTTGATTCACATCAATCAATTTTTGCATTTCATTTTTTAAAACCATGCCGGAGTCATTGATGCCTTTCAAATAGGACAAAGGTGGACAAAATTATCGGAAAGGTTTTAATGACTGCAGTTCAGATATAGGACAGAGCTGCACAAGGGCAGGGGATGACAGTGGAAATCCCCCCTGTTCATTGGGAAGCAAGTGGTGGGATAGTGGGAAGCCCCAATGTGCATCAATGGGAAGCATTGATGAAATTCCAACTTGCAAACAAGAGCTTCTAAACCCAAACAGGTGCTATTGCTTTCCCAATTTGTGCAAGAATTTCTTTTGCCTTTCAACACTTTCGACACATGTGGCAGGCAGGACACAACACCAGCTCATTAGAATTTATTTTTTTTAATAGAAATATAATTGATTTTTCAAGAGCATCAATTTTCAATTCATGTGACATTGTGAAGGCACTCAAATTGTCAAGGCACTCCATCAGTTTTTTGACAGTTTACAAGACACAACACACTGCCAGATGGGCTTATATCTGTGAGTGGCCTTCCACCAAGACCTTCCACTGACCTCCCATGGCACACCTGCAGACCATTCATGGCACATCATTTCTGCTTCTTCAGAGGAAACAGGGTATGCTTGTCTGTAGCAACTCTTGAATTTTTGCCTGTTACACTTTTTGCCACATGAGATCTTATGCACACAGTCCTGCAGTGCATGCCCCAGCTGGGACATCAAGACCATCTGACACATTGGATTTCTAATCTAGATATTGTAGCTCTGTGGGGACACACAGTGATCACAACCATGCCTCATGCCTGATTCTATCCAATTTGCTTTCCGTCAGGGGAAAATAATATGGGTGGCTGACATGCACATTTTTGCACATGCCAGTTGGATGGGGAAAAACTGTGGCTGGAACTTGTTGGAGGCTTCAGTATCATGATGGAATGTGCCATCGAAAGCAGTGGAGTTGTTAGATGGCTTTCCAATGTGCTTTCAATTTAGGCCCTTGTTCCATGCAGTGGAAAACTCGGTGACAGTAAAAAGGATAGGTTTTGTGCATTCCTTTTGCCCCCGTTTTAGCACAATCCAATGGCTTCAGTGTTAAGACTTCAGTTTGAGAGACCTGAGTTCAAACTCTAACTTGCTCATGAAGTTTGCTGGATGGTCCGATGTCAGTCACCATCCCAGGAGGATAACAGTGGATAAAATCAGGTATGAGCTGTGGTGTGCTATGTGGAGGAAAAGTGGGATACAGTTGTGATACAAACAGCAAAAAGTCTTGTGGCACCTAAAAGTCACCAAAGTTGACCCACATCACATCTTAGAATTAAACTTTAAATGTCTATAGATAAATTGCATATGCAGGTGTGTGCCGCTTAACAAAAGACCACATAATGGTGGATGGACCACATGTATGACAGTCATCAAAGCATATCCGAGGCTCTTAGTAAGACAATTATACACAATAAATTTACACAACAAAGAAGAAGCTCATAATACAATGAAAAAGCAGTCTATTGCAGCCTATCTAGCAGAGTCTAGCAGGGAGTATCTGTTTATTCAACATATAGTGCAATCTTAAGCATGTCTACTCAAAAGTAAATTGTGTTCCATAGTACTTACTCCTAGGAAAGTGAGGTTAGGATTGCAGCCAAAGGGCTGAATGTTTTCTTAATGACCTGATCAGATAACAAGAAGAATAGGAGATTGTATCCCTTTCATAAAGTGACGCATGCAAGTAGTAGAAACTCAAATCCAACAAATGCATACTTTTTTAAGAACTAAAAGTGCAGTACAACAGACATCTAGGAATAGGGGAACAGCAGCTTTATTCTGTTATTTAGGGTGCAATCCAGAGTAACTAAAGGGAGTCCTTGCTCCAGTATAAGAACAATTTACTCTGGATTGCAATATGAATTTCCCATAGGTTTTCGCTAGGTGGTGCCATAACTATGTCAACATAAATGTCTCTTACATGCTCCCATAGTTACTCTGGATTGTAGGGGTGGAGAGAATATTTTCTATAAGCTTTATGCTATCACTTATAGAGAATAGAGGCTCATTCTTGGGCATAAAACTGTAAGTTGAATGATGGGTAGAATCACCTGCGTTATTTTCTGTCTTTTATGAGAAGTGCCAAAGATATGTCATTTGAGTTCGTAGAAGTCAATTAGGCACGCAAAGTGTGGGCTGACTATACAGTTGGCAGTCATACGTAATACATGACTAGAAAGAAGAAGGAAGGAAAAAATTCCCACTGAATAGTGAAAAGGCCGTGGCATGCATAGAGCATATCTCTGAATGGTAATGGATAAAATGAACATATAGTTATCTCCCATTTAGTGGACAGGTTAGGAACTGGAGCACTGTCCAAAAGTGAAAACCATTGAAAAGTGGAACCCAATCCTTTTCAACATACAAATGCAAATCAGCCACCGAAAAAGACATAACACATATTTATTAACACATATCCAAAATACACAAAACGTTACAGTAAAATGAACAAAGGCACATATGGGCAATGAATAACATGTTTTTGAATGATGCTTATTTACTGAAGAAAGTCATAAGGAAATGCCAAAAACAGTTTGATCATCACGTCACATGCAAATCAACATCAGGGAAGACAATTTTAGATTTTAGATTAGCAGAGAGAGGTTGAAAAAGTGGAGCATGTGTTGAATTAACGAGGTCTGGGTATAATTGAAAGGTGTTGAAAAAGCAGATCCATCAGAAAGTGGGGGGCGCCTGTAGTAATACTTCACAGCAGCTGTATATCCCAATTTATCATGTTGGTTTGGATGTTCGTACACTATATGGCCTGGATCAGTTGCGGGATTATCTACTCCCATATAGTCTGGTTGTTCCTCTTAGACCAGCAGTGTCCAAACGTTTTTGGCAGGAGGACCACATTGGATGCAATCCAGAATAACTACAGGGAGTCCTTGTTCCAACGTAAGAACAATGAACTCTGGATTTTAATATGAATTTCCCATAGGTTTTCATGAGGTGGTGCTGTAACTACATCGACGTAAAAGTCTCTTATGTGCTCCCGTAGTTACTCTGGATTGTAGGGATTATCTCTCTGACGGAGGCCAGAAAAAAGATTTTTTCTTTTCTCTGACTGTGTCGGAGGCCAGAAAAAAGATTTACATTTCAAATTTGAATCAATGTATAAAAATTTACATATAAGTGTTTATTAGAGAAATATCTGGAGATTGATAAGGATTTTTTTGGAGGTTGATAAGGATATTTCCAACAAGGAATAAAAGGCTTGTCCGAGGGCCAAATAGATGGGTCTTGCCATGTATTGCATTGAGACTGCAGTCTGCATCTGGCCCCCAGGCCAGGGTTTGGACACCTGAGTCTTCGGGCTGGGTCCCGCTAAGATTTCACCACCATCCCAGATCAAGGGGATGGATGCAAGAAACAGGGCCTTTTTTGTCCCTAGTTTAGGATCCATGTACAAACAACGGAGAAGTGTAGGATTTCAGAAGAGCTCTGACCGATTTCCCTCACTTCCAAACAATAGATAAAATAAGATTTTTTCCTCTTCCAACAGTGAGAGGAGTCACATTTTCTTCGGTCTGTGCCCTCAACATTCCACAGGATCTTGGAAGCTTGCACACATTCGGAAACCACAAGACCCTTTTGTTTTGTCCATTTTCAGTTTTATTTACTTTTAGTTTGCAAACTTGCACACTTTTGCATCCCTCAGAACTCCCTCTAGCATTTAAAAACCACAATGTTGTTTTTTGATAGCTCAGTTTTGCTTCCAAGTTGACAACACCATTTCTATATATAAGTTAGGTCGCAATCCTGAACCAATTGAGACCTGCCTAACTCATCTGGCATATCTTCCCATGTAGTGTGTGGATGTTGGTATATGCCTGTGCACTGGCCTAACCCCCCCTTCCAGGAGAGGGGCAAAACCCCCCACCACTCAGGAGTGGTGACTCCTGGAGGGCAATGTGCATGCTGATCGGGATATTTTTGTTGCACCCACACGTGTGTGAAGGATCATATTTATTTATTTATTTATTTATTTATTTATTCATTCATTCATTCATTCATTTAATCATTTATACCATGCCTTTCCCAGGCCAACGCACATGCCCAAAGCAGTTTACAAAGCTTTAGTTTCTCCCTTCCTGCTGCCCTCACAACAACCCTGTGAGGTGGGTGAGCCTGAGAGTGAGTCACCAGCCTAAAGTCACCCAAGAAGCTTCATGGCCAAGGAAGGATTTGAACCTAGATTTTCCAGATCTCAGTCTAACTCCCTAACCACTAAACCTTACAAATCTGTGTAGGTATGTGGCTTTCCCCCAAATGTATGGAAATCACAGTTATGTATAGGAGAGGCCCCGTACTGCTTCCAGTTTGATAGTGAACCACTATTACTATCGTTAATTATAATATATTGTTGTTATCATTATGATCAGTCTGGCATTTAGGGTGCGATTCTAACCTCCAGATAGGCTGGCACAAGTCCCATGCAGACAAAAGTGCCATAATGTACTTTTGCAGCACTCCTGGGATGGTGGGTGGTTAGTCCAGTGCATAGATATGAGCTGGCCATCCCACACCATCACGGGAATGGGAAGACATGTGAGTTGTGGTTAGGATTGTGCCCTCAAGGACACTATACCAAGACCTGGTGGCAAGTTGACAGAGCATCTCAGATTCCTGTGGTTATGGAAGTGTCTGACGGTTGTAATAGCCTGCAGCTGTCTAGTGGTGTCCCAGTTTCAGAGCGTCTTGGAGAAAGTGGATTATCTGCATCCATTTCAGTCTGGCTTTCAGACTAGGGTTTGCAACTGAGTCAGCCTTAATTGCCTTGCTTGATGACCTGCTCCAGGGTCTGCACAGAGGGTCTTCCCTGTTAGTTATGCTGAATTTTTGGCAGCTTTTGACACCATCATGCCATTCTGGGGTGGTTGGCCGAGTTGGGGCAGTTGGAAGCTGGACATGGACAGTGAATGGTCCTGGTTTGGATGTCCACGAATCAAGTATTGGACCTCTTAAGGAGCAGCTCCGCAGTCTGTGGGTCTCCCAGGTGCTGCTTTTTAATGTTGAGCTAAACCTTCCTTAATTCCCTCTTCTATGTTGAGCTAAACCTTCCTTAATTCCCTCTTCTATGCAGGTACAGGCTTTATGGTCGCCTTGGCCAGGCTACTCTCAGCCCACCAATGACCAACCCGCCGCTACATATTTACAGACCAAAAAATTAAGCTGCGTTTTCAATCTTGTCATTCTGCTTAGATGCATTTGCTTTTTGTTCCTACACAGATATCTGTGAAGCTCTGAACGTGACCGTCTCACCAGGACCCAGAGCGCAGTACATGGTTGGAGATAATGCTACCCTCTTCTGTCACATTTCCCAAAAAAGACGAAAGGACAACTTGCTAGCTGTCCGGTGGGTCTTTGCCATCCCACCTACCCAGGAGTATCTGATGATTAAAATGACAAAATTTGGGGTAGTTCAGTATTATGGAAACTACACACGTCTCTTCCACAGACAAAGACTTCATCTCAGTGAGGAGAGACATAGAACAATGTACACTTTTTCAATCTTGAATCTTCAGCAAGCTGATCAGGGACATTATATCTGCAAAGTGCAAGAGATTGGCAAGCGCAGGAACAAGTGGACAGCATGGTCTAATGGAAGCGCATCCACTGAAATCCAAGGTGAGAGAATATCCGCTCCTGTTGTACTCCATCCTTCATTTACAGTTGTCGTTGGTCTCTGTGTATGGGTTGAATCCCACCAAATCTCAATATTAATCCAAAAATGGATTTTGGGTGCGATCCAGAGAAAATGGGCCTGTTAAGCTGGCCTAAGTAGGCCATATCCTGAGCTGACAGGCCAAATCCACAGGGCTAGGAGGCCTCTAGGCTGGCCCAACTGGTGCTGAAAAGGCAGCAGCACAAGAGCAACATGGGCTGGTGTAGTTGTGCCACATCCTGAGGTGGGCTGTTGTAGTTGTAGTTGTGCTGTATCCTGAGGTTGAAAGGCAGAGGTTGCATTTAGATTGGCTTTGAACTCAGAATTTTTTGCCATCACTTCCATTTTTACTCTGGTTTATTATGGACCCCCATGGCTCCACTCAGATTTACTCCTGCTCCTGAGGTGGCCTAAGTCAGTGGAGTTGTGAGGGGGTATGTTTGCCCTGGAAACAGGCTCTGGATATGGCCTAACTGCACTGTTCTAGGCCATGCTCAACCTGCCCTCAACATGCCTCTGCTGAGCTACCTAGGCCAGTACTGCTAGTCTGGCCCAGTTTCATCTATCTTGGGCCAGGCTGAGTTGACTTACAGTGGCCCAAGACTTTCTGGTGTAGCTAGGCTGGCCTTTCTTGGAATTAGGGTAGCCCAGTGCTAGCTAGGCTAGCCTAAATGCTCTTCAGGTTTGCAGCCTTAGTTTCATTGATTTATGCTGCAATCCTAAAGACACTTTCCTGGGAGTAAGACCCATTGAACAAAATGGGGCTTACTTTTGAGTAGACATGATTAGGATTGTGCTCTTAGTTTTAGTTCTAAACAAGGGGATCATAAGATCAGGTTGAGTCACTACTCATCATCATCACACTATAAGGACAGGTTTAACATGTCTATATTTCACTCAGGCTGCAATCCTATCCATGCTTACCTGGGACGTAGCCCTAGTGACTGTAATGAACATGCATAGGACTGGGCTTTTAATATCTTCTTAAATCAAAGTAAACAGGTATTCTATAATACTTGTGTATGATGCAGCTTACATAGTCAAGCCTTAGAAAGATGTTGAGTTCTGGGCTGTGACTCTTACAACTCTCCTGTTAGCACCCATTGACTTGCTAAAAGCCTCAAACCCAGGGCTGGCCCACAGATGATGTAACAGGTGATGGTATATCATTCACAGGTGATGTACCATATTGAGCAAGCCTTTGAAGTGGATGTCAGAATGAGAAAGGGATATTTATTTTATGCCAATAAAGGTTTGTTTGTTTGTTTGTTTGTTTGTTTGTTTGTTTGTTCGTTCGTTCGTTCGTTCGTTCGTTCTTTCTTTCTTTCTTTCTTTCTTTCTTTCTTTCTTTCTTTCTTTCTTTCTTTCTTTCTTTCTTTCTTTCTTTCTTTCTTTCTAACTGATGAAGACCACTCCATCTGTCCATAGTGTTGGCATTGGCTTTTGGTAGCAGGTGGCATTTTTGCTCACATCCTCCACTGGCCCTAATTATTAGGGCCATTTCTTCATTAATGACCCTCTTCCAAATTCCTGTGGCACTGTTGCAGACCATTAGTGGCAGAACAGTGTGCCATGGCACAGTGGTTTCAAATGCCTGTGTGATGATGCTCTGAATAAGTTTGCAGCCCTCTATAGTTACATTTTTAAAAACTGTTCATATTTATCTCCCACATCTCATGCCCCTTGACTGACTGCCCACACTTTATGTGACTGGATCACAATTTCCGCCGCCTTTCTACAGGAAACTTGCTGTGACTATAAGAACAGAGGAGAGGTCTGTATCAAAGATTAAAGGACGAGAGTTATTAAACTTCCAGATGGAGAGCCATGTGAATCTGTTGCAGCAAAACCAATAAAAAGGGTCTTGTGGCACCTTAAAGACTAATGTATTTATTGTAGCATAAACTTTCATGGACTAAGTCCAGCAGCTATATCCTTTGGGATCTCAGCCTACATTGATTCTCCTGCACACAGGCATTAATTATATTTATGAAGAGTTTCTAAATCAGGCGTTCTTTATGTCTAATATCAGAGAGGTCTTACTATTTTCTGTGAGATTTACCTCCGCTTTTTTTGTAGTCAACTTAGAAGAAAAGGCTGCAAGAGTGCCAGGCTAAAACTTTGCCTGCAGATACATACATGGCACAAACAGCGTGGGATATCAATGCCCACTTGTTGGATGGATGTCACATAGTTTGGAAGGTCCGTAGGCTTGGCAATGATCGGAGGTGGCCTCTTGTCTGGCTCTTCAGAATATGCTCCTGTTGTCTCAGCTCCCAGGTTAAATAAAGGCAAAGATGGCTGTATAGTGTGCCCAAAAGCGACATTACATCTTTGGATATGATTTGTGATGCATGTGTCTCAAAGTTTGTCCATCACTTATAAGGGATGCTTGGCTTCAGATGTCATCTTTGGATTTAGAAGATAAAAGTAATGTTTTAAATAGGATGGACGTTTACATATTTTCCCGGATTTTTCATGCTCTTGTTTTCAGGGCAGTGAATATGCTCTCAGGCTACGTCTTCTAAATGTACAAAGTGTTTCAACATTTCTCTACCCAGCAATCCGTCACACTGAGTTTAAGGGGATTGTCTTGTGTAAGTGTGTCCAGCACTGCAACCTGAAATTCTTGCATTGTTTTCACCTGTAAATTTGTTGGCATCCATCAAATAATTCATAAACAAGGCAGAGTCAAGCCCCTGAACATCTTTTTTAATGTCAGTGTTATGTCTTTAAAAACTATCCCTACAATCCAGAGTAACTACAGGAGCACGTAAGAGACATTTACATCAACGTAGTTATGGCACCACCTAGTGAAAACCTATGGGAAATTCATTTTGCAATTCAGAATAAATTGTTCTTACGTTGAAGCAAGGACTCCCCATAGTTACTCTGAATTGCACCCAAAGTTTAACTAATCCATCATAACTCTTTTTGTGTGTCTCTTGCAGTGATTTCATCCAAAGTTTCAGATGACTCCACTACAGAGAAAAACCACAAGACCTGGAAGTTTTTTGAAGGTTAAGTATATGTTTCTGCCCTTTAATCATCTTCACAAGATGTTAGAATTTGCTGAAAAGTTCTCTGGTGCAGCTTTGATTTAAAAATCCTAGAAAGCTGAACCCACTATGTGAACTCTTTGAGAGGTGGGTCACAACTGCATTCACCCTTGCTTTGATTTTAACCAAGAAATAATATAATTTGCCTCGGGATTCAAAATTTGATTAGGGCATAGGTCTACTCTCTGTGGGTAGAGGGAGGGGGCAGAGGCTATCTGCCATATGCCCTCTGCCCCTGCCATTGAATTATGCAGTATCTTATTTATTAAAAACATTTATATCCTGCCTTTCCAAGCCCGGATGGCTGACTCCAGACAGCATACAAAAAATAACAGCAATCAGTATCTTTGCCACCCTCTCCCATGAATATGCCTCATATGTTAAGAAGGGCTGTGCAACCCACACCCCTTGCTAACTCAAGGGGGAAATGAGGAAGTTGGGTTCCTACTAAGCATGGGTGTTTCACTGGGCCTCTACTACCTGATGCCTCCTCTTGCATGCCTGCCAGTGACAGATCCTGCCAGTGACAGCATCCTATGGCAGGACCTTCATTGTCCAGCTGTCTTTACAGAGTGAAAAAGATGGAAAAGGATTAATCAAAGAGCAATTTCCTCTTGAAATGTGATGGAACATTCCCTGAAGATGAGACTATACGACTTCAAACATGTTGGATTGATACAATAACCTTTTATAGATATTTAGTATCTTTGAATTCATTTCCCCTTTTGCTTGAGGTCATCGACTGGTGCAGCCCTCTTTGAAATTCTTATTTTCAGCATCCAAGTGAAGACTCTGAATACCTGCCAAACAAAACAAATGTCTAAGTTTTACTGCTGTTGGCTCCAGATGTGGAAATCCACTGTATATCCAAACGATAAATATGGAAAATGTGCACAATTTTTGCATGTAGAGCATAATTTCACCTCCTGATCCAAATATTAATACTGTAAATAGTCTGTAATCCAGTTAACCCTTTTCACCAGTATCTCTAGATGGTGACTATCTTAAACAGGAACCTTGGTGGAGCAAACCTTTGGTCTTCCCCAAGGGTGTCCAAACCCTGATGCAGTCCAAAGCAAGTCTCAATGGGTCCTCAGCAAGATCTTCCATCCAGCCCTTGCACAAGCCTTGTAATCCTCTGGATCTGCCTCTAATACACTCTTATATGTAAATTTGTGTTAATGTATACAAATTTGAAATGTAAATTATTTTTCCAGCCCCCGATACAGTGTCAGAGAGATAATGTGGCCCTCCTGCCAAAATGTTTGGACACCCCTGGTCCAACCAAATATGGTTGTCAGGAATGTTCTTCTTATCCATGCACAGGTTCTTCTCTCCTGCTCAAGTTTGGGGTCAAGTCCCAGCGTGTCACCCTTTGCTCAAAATATATTGTTTTTTGGGGAATACCTTGTTTTTGGGGGAATACCTTGAAGGAGAAGGTTGATTTTGCTCCATTTCCTTTCCAGACCTATACATCTATGCTGTGTTCGTGTGCTCCATAGGCATAGTCAGTGTTTTGCTGTTCACACTTGTCATTTTCTGCCAGACGTTAGTCCACAAGAAACGATCCCGTGGTGAGTGATGAAGAAATACCATCTGATTAAATTTCTTTCTTACCCAAATTATGAGAGGTAGCTTTGTTCTTGTAGCTTTGTTCTTTTAATCTCACAAGAGCCTTGAGACATGATAATACTACAGGGTGATTGAAAAGTAACTCCCTATATTGTAATTTATAAGTATTGTAAATTAGGGAGTTACTTTTCAATCACCCTGCATATCACACATTTTAAATGTTCAGCCTTCTTCAAAAACATAGGTACAGAAATCCTTAATGGTACGAACCATTAAGATAAGTCAGCATTATCCCCATACTGATACTGGAGCAGATACTGGAGCAGCATTGATACTGGAGATATAACAATTGCCTCTGGTCTCCCAATGAGTTTGTGGGTGAGGCAAAGTGGACTTCCAGATGCTTCAGAGTTCAGAGCAAATTACTGGGTAGACTATTTGTTTCTTTAATGTCTTGCTATAAGCTGAAGAGATCATGAAACTATAGGATGATAGCTAGACGAGTCTCTAATAAAAGCCTCTGCTTTTAGTTGTGGCTTCTTCAGTTAGGAAACTCTCCAGGGTTTGGTTAAATGAGTGCCAGGGTTGTGTGTTTCATTTCTTGAAGGCTGAAAACCATCACTGGCTAACTCTCTGGTCTCCTGAGCCTTAAAAACTCCATGATGTGCGTTATGCATGTTAGTTTTATCTGTGTGCAACAATTCATGTTTTGGACATGAACATGAAATATATGAGATTTTAGACCAATTTAACAAAGCACAGGAGATGTTATAAGTCAAGAGAGACTTCTGGGTAGAGAACCAAGCTGTTTTTCAAGTGTCCTCTAAAAATCCTCATAATGGTCACCCATTTCCTAAGGGGTGTATGTGCTCAGCTCTACTCCTTTTTTAAAAACACTTTTTGTTTAAGTTAAAACTGTCAAGAATTACATTCTGCTGAGAAGGTCCACAAGGGAGATAAGAGCAGCTGTCATCACTCAGACGTCCTCTGACTGCCAGAGGACTCCTCTAGACTGGATAGCTGCATTCTGGTTTTGCCTCAGCTTGGCCACCTTGCTGATGCTTGCTTGTATTTTTAACCTATAGATCTCTTGCAAGAATGAATGTGTTGCTCATCTAGAATTAGTAAATGTAAAGGATGTTATACAGTTCTTGATTTTTTTCCCCTTTATTTATTTTTGTTGTTGTTGTTTCCTCCCCTTTCTGCGGTTTTCCACAGTAAAGCATTACTTGGTGAAGTGTTCCCAGAACAGGTAAGAATGAGAGTTTCTCTTCTACTCCGTGACATTTATGTTTGCTTAACCTAGAGTGAAGGGAATAGCTCTTGGTTACTGAGTACTCAATAGTTTATATATAGCTACTAGTGAATTGTACCCACCATATTCATTCCTTTCTGAACAAAAACATACATTGTAACATACATCAGGTGCTTTTGGAAAGCCCTTTCTTGGAAAGCCCTTCTTAAAAATCTTCCTCAGTCTTAGTAGGTTGAGCTAACCCAGCTTACATCTTGTATTAGGGAAGAGGCTCTCCCACTTCTTGGCTCTGCTTTACGATAAATTGATCAGTCCTTTCATTAAATCCAGAGCCTTAGACCTGAGAGCCCAATCCATCATAGTAAACCAACTCCCCCCAGTATTCTCCGTTGTTAGTCAATCAGTGACTGAAGTAAAGAGGGCAGGACTAAATTTTGCAGGGCACTTCAATGCACCCTGTATGCTGACCCTCACGCACCTTGAAGCTATTTTAAGAAATGCGAGGCTTCTTCTCCATACTGTTCTTGTGACCCAAAATGGCTCCAGGATATCAAGCTTACAGGGCGACTGCATCTCAAATTAGGCCTGACCAACTACACCCACTTGAAAAGAAATGGGATGACACCCCATGCCACTCTATATCTGGCATTGCTATGGAGTTTTCTGAAGTTCTGGGTGAAGAGGCACCTTAAGAGAGGTTCCTTATCCCCAGGAAGGGAAACAGTAGGTGCTTTTTGGATCTAATTGACCCTCTGAATGGTGTTTGAAGCAAATGAAGACTGGCCAATTCTGCTGGTTGCGGGTCTCCCAGAACATTCGTTGCTGTCGACATTTTGTCAGCCATCTTGGAAACATCTGAACCTCTCATACACTCATACACTCCTCTCCATACACTTTCTGCAACTTTGCGTAGGTCTCTGCGCAGGTATTGCCAGGCAGATGCAGATTCTCTGCTCAGTTTTCTCTGTCATGTTCAATGCGATGACCACACGCTACACACCTTCCTTCCAAGCACTTCTGTAAAGAGAGGAAGTGAGCTAGGATGTTAAAACTTAGTGTGCATGAACAGTTGGGGTCATGTTCAGTCAGTGCTAAGTGGCTTCACTTTGCGTATTTTAGCTCCTTTACTATGGCACCAGTCCTGACACTTATTGATCACACCTCAAAGTGGTTAAGGATTCATTGCTTAAACTGTGCAAAGACAAATAATAGCACAAGCCATACAAGATGATAGCACAATAGCACAAGCCAACAAGGTTTATGGTCTTCTTCAGAGGACTGTTCCTCCTCTTCTAGATATTCCTGCAGGATACAGCATAAGCAGAGGTTCAAAGGAGCTTGCAAAGTTAACAGCTCATCAGAGGCAAAAACTCCAAGCTGTTGCAGCCCAGCTAGCAATTTTCATCCCATCGCACCAGTGGGTCTGGGAAGGTCAGACCACACACTGTCTATTTCCCCTGCTCCTGAAGTAGTGAAAAGTACTAGAGAAGTACTGGAAAAAACTTAGAAAACACACCTAGAAATTCCTTTCCCGATCAGCTCCCAAAGAGGGGAGAGTCAGGAACAGCAAGTGATCCACCAGTGACCCAAACCATTCCCAGTCTGAATTCAAGAATGAAGAGGAGGAAACTCTCTAAGGACAAATTCTCCCCACCTCCAGCCCAACCCAACCCAACCCAGCTGATAGCAGCCTAAAACCTTTCGTATTCATCTTCTAAACAAAATTCTCATTCAATGTTAGAGAGGGAAACTTCAGGATGAAACTTATTTTTACTTATTTTTTGCATGATTTAGGTTGCAATCCTAATCTCCATTTAGGCAGGCCTAAGCATATGTCCTGTGCTGACCTGGGAGTGTCACAAAAGTGCTGTAAGACACTCCCAGACATGTGCTGGTCATCCTACATCACTACAAGAACAGGAAGTCCAGCGAGTTATGTTGGACTAAGTTAGGATTGAACCCTTATTTGTTGCTGACTCCAAGATCTGAGATGGGCTGCTCTTCAGGGCAGAGTACAAGCTTGGTTGGGCTTGCCTTCACAGTTAGAGAAGATGTTACTCTTTCCTGTTTGCTGTTGTAGCACCCACCAGCACATCCTTTACTACAACACCAACTCACCTGCTTTGAAGTGTTCACTCGTAAACAGCGTTAAAATGGGAATTAATTATTCAAACTTAAACCATTCAATACATAATATAGTTAAGTAGTTCTGTTGGTTAAAATTGCAGTAATGGTGCAATCCTAACTTAGGCTGGCACTTCTCATCAGTCGTTCCCATGGTCATGTAGGGAGGCAAGTGCATGTCTGGGCACTGGCCTAACCCTCCTTCAGGAGTGGCGCAGACATGTCTTATGGCACTTTTGGGACACCCCCAGGCCAGTGTGGTACTTGTGCTAGGGCTCACGCAGGCCTAACAGGAGATTAGGACAGCCTAAGACTCTGAAGTTAATGATCAGAATTTTATTTTTGGGATAAGAAATTGGACTCTTTTCTGTTAGACCTGTATTCCCTAATTACCAGCCTTTCAGACTCTAAGAGCACAATCCTAACCGTGTCTTCTCAAAAGTAAGCCCAATTGTATTCCCAGGAAAGTGTTTTTAGGATTGCAGCCTAAGCCTGACACCCTAAAAAATTAGAAGTCCATTTTTGAAAACTTTTGAAAAGTTAGATAAATCTGTGATAATCTCTCTGGATTAAAACACGGAGGCTCTGAGCTCTTTGATTGTATTATAAGAAGACATTACACTGTGACCAAAATCCTACACACACCTTCCTAAGAGTAAGCTATGTGGAACACAATGGAACTTACTTGAGAGTAGACATGCATAGCATTATACTCTGTAAAACCTTCGGGCTGCTCAAATGGCTATACATATTCTAGGTACCCTTGACTCATAGTAAACCCTTGGGATTACTACTCCATGTGACTCAGAAAGATATATTTTTTAAGAGTTCTGTGCAATATTGTGCGGAACTGAATACAGTCTACTAAAATCTTCTGATCAGAGACAAACTTCATCACTGAATACCTTCATCAGCAGAAGCTCCCAAACTGATCCACCTTGTATATTTGGGAAAAAATTATTCAACAATGGCAATTAAGGATAGGGAAAAAACTGTTTCAAGATTGGTTGAAGCTGTGGATAAGAGCAATTTACTATAAATGATGCCTTTGGTCTACAAAAAGAGATTTGAGCAGTTTCCTTTGGTTTTTTTCTTTTTTTCTCCTCTGCTTTTGATTATCACATTCTTGTTTATGCTTCCTATGTTTTTGTTCCAGTCTTTTTCTTTTCCTCTATTAGTGTTTCTTCAACTTATTTTCTATGATGGAAGCTCAAAATTAAATATTTCTGAGTCTGTATATTCTTCTTCTTTAGTCCTTAGCTGGCAATTGGTTGGGGGTTGTCTTCAGAACCAATATGCTGCTATGGGTGTTGCTGGATTCCTGCAATACTCACAATATGCTTCCATTCTTTGCAATTGATGGCAATGTTTTTAGCCTTGTCTGTGGTCAGTTGCTGGTTCCTATATTGGGTGGCCTGAGATCCCAGGCCAGGGCCAGCTTGTCCATGACGTGAAGAACCAGCATGAACATTCATATCAAGCAGCATTTATGGGGCAGCATTGGACAGCCCCCCCCCCTCTACCTCCCTACAATCCACTTTTGATGGAGCTGCCTCCTTCCTCTTTAAACACATTAAGAAATGCAGAATGTTCATTGAAATGCAGGATGGGGAGAGAGGAGTCTCCAAGGCAGGAAAGTGTAACTGAATTGTATTTGACTATATTAACCCCAAATAGTAAATGTGGATTTCTGGAAGCTCTAAAAATGTCTTCTAAAGTTTCCAGTGTAAGATTGTTAAGTAAAAAATAAAAAAGTCAAAAAATAGAATCAAGTGAATGTAATTCTTACATATTGCCAGAACTGATGAGCCAATGTCAAAATACAATGTTTATCATCTGCTTTCAATCTCCATTAACACTCATAACCCTTTTAGAACTAACATAAACTTGTCCACTGTTAAAACTCTTTTTTGCATTCTCTTTTTCTTCTCTCTCTTTTGCGTTTCCCCTTGTTAAGAGGATGAAATTACCTGGGTAAGTTTCTTTTCTGTTGTAATCTGTTTTCCTTTCTGGTTGTCTTGCAGTAAGTGATAACTGTCATGTCAAGGACTGTGTGCTGCTATCAACCCCTAAATTGATTAACATACGTTCAAGTAATTAAAAATGTATAAGATTCAATTGATATTAATCAAAAATATTTTTCCAGAAAAAGTTCTGAGTGCTCAGTAACCAAGATATACTGTATATAGAGCAGTGTTTCTCAAAGTGGGGGTCGGGACCCCTTTCAGGGTTGCCTAGAGGTTTCCTGGGGGTCGCCTAAAGACCTCTGGTGCAGGGGGCCAGGTTAGGCTTGCCAGATCTCCGGCTGTAGCTGCGCATGCACTGGGGCTGACTGACAGCCTCAGGGCCCTATCCTATGCATGCCTACTCTGAAATAAATCCCATTATAGTCGGGGAGGCCTTTACTCCCATGTAAATGTGGATAGGATTGCAGCCTCAGGGCCCAATTCTATGCATGCCTATTCTGAAATAAATCCCATTGTGTTCAGTGTGTGCATAGAACACACATTTCATTTGTAACAATGAAAATACATCCTTCATACTGGATATTTACATTACGATTCATAACAGTAGCAAAATTACAGTTATAGAGTAGCAATGAAAATAATTTTATGGTTGGGGGTCCCCACAACATGAGGAACTTATAAAGGGGTCACAGCGTTAGGAAGATTGAGAACCACTGATATAGAGTAAAAGGGTTAGCTCTTAGTTGCTGAGCACTCAATAGTTTATATATAGTTACTAGCGAATTGTACCCGTGTTGAGGGAGTAATCCCCATATACTATCCCCTATTGAGCAACACCAACCATGTGCAACACCACTCATGTGCAACACCCCTCCCAAGCACAACACTCCCCAAGTGCAACAACCACAACCGCTTTTGTGGAAGAGAATGATGGCAACCCTGGTGGGAATGAACACTGCTGTTCTCCTCAGGTGTCCCAAAATGGTCACCACAACCTGCCCTGTTAGTTCACCAAAATCAAGTATTTGAATTATGCACTTGCATAATTCAAACATGATTTACAGCTATCCTTTGATGATTATATATAATTTTTATGCATATATTTTTTATGTTGAAGGGTGTATACATTGGGGGCACCCTTTGTGTACACATATATATTTCTGGCATACTTTCACTGGTGAGAAAAAATTAAATGATTTGCTGTTGAGACCTAAAAGAGAGGAAGATTCAGTTCACCTCACTTGCAACCAGTTTTGATGTGAAAAATTTTTAAGAGGCGGCCAGCAAAGGGTTTGGTCCCCTTGCACATTTTATTCCAAATCCATAATATGATCACAATAAACTGCAATGGTATCTGTGTACCCTTGGATGAAAATACAAGTGAATCTGAAGAAACTTCACCTGAAAGTTGTGCAGTTGTTACATGAAGATTTGAGAGAAAAAGTCTTCAACATAAGAACTGGATTTGGTTGATTTTCTTTAACTACACGTCTTTTATCAGGTTCTCTCTTCTTTCCCAGTTTAGGGGAGACAGTCACCAGTGTGACAAGTTTGCCACCAGTGCAGCCTATAAAAGTCAAAAAGAAGAAGAAAACTGAGCAACCACCTGCCGTTCCAGCCAAAGGTGTGTGAGATAGAAAAATGCCACACGGATGTGACGTTGGACAAGGTAGCTTGGGAGGAAATCTTCATCAAGTGTGTTCCTGAACATTCACAGTTCAGCAGAGGATGATTCCCTGTTATTGTTTTGTGAGGTGTTGCTGCCCCATATTCTCATCTGCCTACCTTCTAGTTTAATATGGAGAATTGCTAAAATTAATTCCAGAACTGATACTTGCACAGTTCCCCACAGCTTTCAGCTTCCATCTCCCCCCTCCTCTGATTTCTGTTGTCCCCAAGCACATGTGCACATTGATCAAAACATAATGCAAAAACAGTATGTTAATGTACATTCACATTCACATGAGGATTTATTTTTGGATGATTTAATCCTCATGGTTAACCTTTAAAAAAAAAGATATGGACTAAAAAGAACGGGAAACATAACACACAAGAAATCCAAAAGAGTACTATAGCACATACATGTTGTCCACTACTATAGCACATACATGCTGTCCACATGCTGTCCACTAAATGGATGGACTTAAACCTCAAAATGATGGGGTCAAATGGAAATGGGATGCAGAAGATATGGTCTCTGTGTTATGTAGCTTAAGGGCGCAATCCAGAGTAACTACGTGGAGTCCTTGCTCCGGTGTAAGAACAATTTGCTCTGGATTGCAATATGAATTTCCCATAGGTTTTCACTAGTAGTGCAGCAACTATGGGTACACATAAAGTCTCTTACGTGCTCCCGTAGTTACTCTGGATTGTAGGGTTAGTCACCTCAAAATGAGGTCGGGACTTCCTGGGGTGCTTGTGGCTTCATTCCGGAGGGATCACAAAAACTGGCACTGGGCATCACCATTTTGGAATGGGGCATACAGGCTGCTTTCCTGGGAGTAAGTCTCACTGAACACACCTCATTTCTTACATATAAAGCAGACCTCCGTCAGTCTTGAAAGACTATGGTAGCGTGCTCGGCGCTGCATCCGTTGCATGCAAAGCATGAAAGCCTGGGTTGGATTTTTTATGGAGGATGGGCTGTTACCCAAGCAGCAAATCCCCCCCCTCTCCATGCCACTGAATTAGTTCAATGGAAAGGCAGAGCCAATACAACTGGATCCAGCTGGAGTCGCAGAGCTGGGCTAAGGACAGGAGCTCACCCTGTCTTGTGGGGCCGACCCGGGAATCGAACCCTGGCCTTTTGGTTAACAGGCACAGCGTCTTTACAGCTTACGCCACCCACAGCCCACATTCTTACATATAAATTGTACAATAAAAGTGGTCACACACTGTTCCTCTTGCAATTTATATTTTTTGTCCCCCACAGGTCACAATTTCTTTTGTATGTTATTTCTTGTATATACGGTGGAGCTGCAACTTAAGCCCAAATTACCTGTTTGTGTTTTCAAGGTTTTGTGCTTACCCTCAAAAACCACAGTTGAAATAGTTTAGGCAGTTCTGTCCACTATCTGATTTTCTCTTGTTATGTCCTGGAGTAAGTCTGAAATAAGAGAATGAAGCTGCTTGTTTCCCCACTTCCTGCCTGCTTCTCATACAGTACATTTAGTTCTTTGAAAGACAGTAGGTATTTGTTGGATTTAAAGGAGTTTAAACTGCGTGCAGCTTTGACCTTTCATTGTTATTTAATCATTAGAGATAACAAAATCTGCTTTCATGCTTGCCAGAAAGCAAGCTGGGCCTCCAATTTGGCTAGTCGATATGGGTTAATGGACTTCTCCAAATTGGACTTCTTCATCTTAAACCCAACCTAATGTAAGATGGGAATTGTTTCTATTGTTTTCTTTAAGCTTCTGGTTCCTAACTAATACTTGGATTAAACATTTACCTAATTCTGCTGAGCATATTCCTAAAACCTTTCTTTAGAAAAGGCCTATCACTGTTGGTCACACAAACATAGCCACATGCACTAGGGCCAGTGGTGGGCTCAGGGGATTCTCACAGGTTCTGTAGAACCCTTTGCTAATGAGCGCTTGATTCTGAGAACAGGTTACTAATGGGACATAGAACCTGTTGTTAATTTAGGTTATTAGGACATAGAACCTGTTGTTAATTTATTTGAATCCCGCCACTGACTAGGACACTCTCTCCCTTCCTTTTCCAAACATAATGCTCTCTGAAGACAACTCCGTATATGTAGGAAATCACATGTGCTGCATGTATAGAGGAACCACACATGTAGTACCAATTTGCATAGGTGGTTCTTTATCTGACTCAGCATTTGTGCACAGACTGTGTACATATAGCTGGATCAGTGTGCCCATGTACATCTAGTGACAGTGGCCACTTCTGTTTTTTTTCCTACTGATGTTAATTTTTATAAGAATTTGTCCGAGCTTTATGTGAACATGACCCAAAGCCTTTGCACACCAAGCTGTGGCTGGAAAACCTGGCTTTTTATAGTGGATGACACATCTTGCTAGCCACAGCACAGCTTTCTTGAGGAACTTCATGGTACATCAGGGGTTCAGTTAAGTCACGCCTTTCCATTCTATTGGTTGACCATAAGCCAAAGCTATTGTTGCTGCATGTTCTTTGGAGAAACCCATCTCACAGAAATGGGAACTAATTTCTGTCTGTTTTCTAATATTTACAGCACCAATCTCCAACACTTTTTCTAAGCCCAAACTTCTGAAACCACAAAGGAAGGTTCTCCTGGTGAGTAGCTCCACATAGCCATGTGCTTTCTTCTTTATCTTCAACTAGTTTTCTTTGTCTGACTGTTGTGTCAGGATGCAGGACTGCTGGGTGGATTGGATTCCTTCTCACTTCCGGTGGGGAGAACTCATAACTTGGCAGTGCCTTGAAAGCCTTCAAGAGGAAGTCCTTGTGATTTGAGTGTCAGAGCCAATTTCTGGCTTTTGGTTGCAAACTGCCAGCAGAGTTGTACTGAATTTTTTCCCCACTGTGTAATTAGTTTCTACAGTGTAATTAGTTGTCAGCTTCTTGAAAATCACACTATAAAATACTGGCATTAATTCTTACGGCCTCCTCATCAGTATGCTATGAGAAGAGTATTTGAAACTGCAACCCAATGCAGAATGCAGTCCAGTCCCTTGGAATACAGCCAGTCCATTTTGTAAAAAATATATTTCATATAAGTAACGCCTATTAGGTTCTAGGTCAGGGTGTCAAACTCATTTTATACAGCAGGCCAAATAATATTCCTGATGCCTCCTGAGGGCTGGAAGTGATGCCAGGGAACCACACAATAATTGGGTTCTCCGTTTCTCACCCCTTGGTCTATCTCTTCCCATGCCTGTTTCTTGCCTTTGGATATCTTCTACTGTCTCTCTCTCTCACCCAGTGCCTTAATAGATGTGGCACTGCTAATAGGGCAGCACTGGGAAAGCCCAGTTATAACACATCATAACTGCTGAAGTGTCATCCTTACAGGAAGGCTGCTTCTGCCAATGTGCTACTTCATATCTTCTGAGAGCAGCTGGTGGTTGTCCTAAGAGAGCAAAACTCTCACATGAGTTCAGTAATGAGGTTCCATGGGCCACATCCAACCTGCAGACTCACAATCCTAATCATGTCTACTCAAAAGTAAGCCCCATTGTGTTCTATGGGTCTTATCCCCAGGAAAGTGTCTTCAGGATTGCAGCCCTTATGTTTTAATACCCTGTTCTAGGTGCAAGTTAAGGAGCATGCTCTATCTCTCTCTGGGCCGACTCAAACATTAAAGTTGCAGAAGACATTTTGGTTGTAATGCCATCACTGCATGCAGGGAATTTAACTGGGGAGAAGCCAGTACTCTAGGACTCAGGAACTTGTCGCCCAGTGAGCTCAGCTTTTTTTAATTTAAGCTCAGCAATTAATTTAAAATACAATGCAAGACTTTGTTGAGATTCCTTGGTCTGGTGAGTTGCATTTTCTTCTTCTGTTGCTTGTTCCTAATATATATTCTTCCTTTTTGGACAACGGGGCTTGGGGTTTGTAGATTTTTGGCAACTAAGTTCATAAGGAGCTATATAGAGCTGTGAAAATTAGGCAAAACCTAATACTTGAATATGAATTCATTTATTTGCCTTGCCTAAACATTAGAATCATAGAATCCTAGAGTTGGAAGGGAGCTAGTAGGTCCTCTAGTCCAACCGCCTGCCTGTAGCAGGAAATTCTCCTAGAGCATCTCCAACAGGTGCTTGTCGAGCCTCTGCTTGAAGATCCCCAGTGAGGGAGAGTCCACCACCTCCCTTGGCAATCTGTTCCACTGCCAAACCGCCCTCACCGTCAGGAATTTTTTCCAAATATCCAACCGGAATCTCCCTTCCTGCAGTTTGTACCCATTGGTTCTAGTTCTGCTTTCAGAAGCAGCTAAGAACAAATGAGCCCCTTGTACATTCTACATTCCTGAAGTAAATTTATATATATTCTCTCTCTCTCTCTCTCTCTCTCTCTCTCTCTCTCTCTCTCTCTCTCTCTCTCACACACACACACACACACACACACACACACACACACACACACACACACCCCTCACGTATGCATCTGGAGGGCCTTTGGCCAGGCTTCCATTTCGCTCAGGGAACTCACACCAGTTGCCGTTCCAGCTGTAGCTGGCCATGCACGTGACTGAGGGTGTTTATGTTCTCAGGCTACCACATCTGGACATCGCAGCTTTCCATGTGGAGAAATCGCAGCTTGGCAGCGCAAAGCAGGATGTTGTTTTAGTGGGGATGGAAAGAGCCCAAGATTTGCTTCAGGCATTCGTAAAAGGCAGTTCCTACACATAGATGAGAATGTGCAGGGAAGCTCGTGTTTGAGAAAAGGTAGAATCAGTACCCTTGAGAAACCCAGAGGAGTCCATTTAGTTAGACTACAGCCAGAGGCAGATAATACCCTTGTCTGGGTTACAAAAAATTCAGTAATCAAAAAATTGAAATTCCAGCAGAGAGAGTGAGGCTACTCTACAAACAAATCCTTTTTTGTTGGAAGAATTGCAGAAGTTCAGATGTCTCACCCATGACCTCCCTTTGGACCATACAGTATACTTACAGCACAATCCAGAGTAACTACGGGAGCTCTTACATCTATGTGAGAAAAATTTATTATGGATTGCTCTATGCTTTTCCCATAGGTTTCCCATAGGTGGTGCCGTAACTACGTTGATGTAAATGTCTCTTGCATTGACGTAAGAGCTCCCTTAGATACTCTGGATTGTGCTGATAGTCACACTGCAGCTAAGGGTAACAACTTGGGGCAATTTAAAAAGCCTTTCTTGTATAACATGGTATTCTTTTCCCTCTTCTTACCTGAAACGCTCTTTAATTGGGTTGAAGCATGCTACAAGAATGGCTTCCCTAACCCAATCTTCCTGGAGTAAGACGGGAATACAGCCAATCATGTGCAGGGCACAGCTGTTTTCCAAGGGACAGAAGAGAGGGTATTTGAGGACACACCACTCAAGGCACAATCCTAACAAAATTAGGCTGGCCTAACTCACCTGGCTTATCTTCCGGTGGTGGTGTGGGAATGTCAGTGTGGGGCAGTGGAGTGGGGCAGGAGTGGGGCAGAAGTGCTTTGCAGCACTTTTGTGACATTCCCAAGTTAGCACAAGAATTATGCCAGGGCTTATGCCAGCCTAAGTGGAGGTTAGAATTGATGCCTCAGCTAACCATGGAGCATGAGGGCTACCCAAGTATTGGAGAGTGATTAGGGAAATTTAGGACAGGTATGCATCCCTTCTAAATCATAAAGCTTCTTGGGTGATCTAGTTCCCATCCCTCAACCTCACTTCCCTTATGGAGTTGTAGTGAGAATGAAGGAGTAGGGAGGATCATGTACACTTCCCTAAGCTTTTTGGATGAATTGTAGTATATAGAGTGCTAAAGTGCAGATGACTGACTGACTTCTCTATGGGAGTCATGGCACACAGTTCTCTAATCATGTCATGCCTTGAGGAAAGGTTGTGAGACTTCACCCCAATTCTTTAAGATCCCACTGTTGGTTAGCAATACTTTTTCTTTGGCACCTCCTATTCTCCTGACATATCCCCATAACTGAGGATAGTAAATTTATTTATTTGCCTCTTGGAGCTTCTGGATTTTTATCCAAGCCCATCAAATTCCAGTGAGAACAACAAGTCGTGAGGGAGAGAAACAAAGCAGCCAAGCAGCAGCTTTGACTTTGCTGCTTAACCCCCACATGGACCCCCCACCAGCAGTTTCTTAACTTGTGACAAGCAAGCTCCCCAATATCCCCACAGCCATGCCATTCCATGATTTCCTCTGGCCTGCCAGATTTGTGCATGGAAGAAACAAACCCAGGCTGGTCCTTCATTCCCACAGTATCCTCCCACAGTGCGTAGGACAGTAGGAGTAAAGAGGCTGCCTCTGGTTTTTCCTCTGACCCATGGCCAAGCTATTTTTCCTGACCAGACCTAGCCACAGGGGAGGGGATGGAAAAGAAGTAAAATAGGAAAGAGGCAACAGTTCCATGACCATAATTCTCTTCCAGGTCAGGCAGATGACCAGATATTCAAGGAACAGGCCAATTTCCAAATACTAGAATAATTTGGTTTTATAAATCTTAGATCTAAATATAAATGAGCTGGATATTATAGAATTATATTCTACAGATTCAGATATCTTCTCCCAGGGGAGGAAAGTACAGTGGTGCCTCACATAACAAGTTTAATGCGTTCTGGAAGCATGCTTGTTATGTGAAATGCTCTTTATGTGAAGTGGATTTTCCCACAGGAAATAATGGAAATTCAGATAAACCCCAAAAATATTCATATAAAAATATTAACTGTATGTTAAACTGATGACAAAACACTGGAATTGAATTCAAAACAAGCATTCAATGTGCATGATCCTATGAAGGATCATGACTGCAATCCTAAAGACACTTTCCTGGGAGTAGGACCCGGTTAACACAGTGGGGCTTACTTCTGAGAAGACATGCATAGGAGGCTGCAATCAAATACACTTTCCTGGTAGTAAGCCCCATTGAACACAGTGTGGCTTCTGGGTAGACATGGTTAGGAGGCTGCATGGAGGATAGGGGCAAGTTGGGGGCAGTTAGAGGCAGCAGTGTGCTGGCCGGCAGCCCATTAAAATAGGCTCCATGTGGAGCGCCGCCCATTAGGAAGCAATGCTTCCTGTTTCTCCTTGCACCTGCCTTTCGCGTCCCCAGATGACCCAGCCAGGTCGCTTTCAGGTTGCCTGGGGCTTATTAAGTGAAGCGGGCTTGTTAAGAGGAGCACACTCCCAATGGGAATTTGTGCTTGTTATGTGAATCACTTGTTATGTGGGGCACTTGTAATGCGAGGCACCACTGTAGCTTAAAAGTTGAGGCACTGACAGTACTCCTAACTTATGCTAGAGCTAATTGATCTTTGCTGTATCCAGTACAAGTCCAGGGCTGCTGCAGTGCTACTGTGGGGCAAGTGAAACTTTCCTCCTTACCCTGGGTACTACAGCAGTACCCCAGTGGGTCTGTTACGATCTTTGCAACCTCTGGAGATGGCACAAAGCTGAACAGCTTGAGCCTCTTGCACAATCTAGGGAATGGGGATTGCATCTGAACAAACAAACAAACAAACAAAACAAGACGGGAAAGAGTTAATCAGCCTCTTCCATACAGAGGCACTGTTGCTCTTCCTGTTCCCCCTCAATCACCACCTCCAATGGTGCTTTGCATCATGTGCTGAATAGGGGTGGAGAGGCAAGAATCAAGTCACATGTATTCATTAGGTCCACTAAAAAATCATTAAGCAGCATCTAGCAGGTTACAACTACAGATAAATAGAAGTAATAGTCCTAGAAGACAAATATGGTATATAGTAAGCATCAGAAATTAATCGTGTTTCTTAAGCTTGCATTTTGAGATACGTGATAGTCATGGGTGTTTTCATATAGTTCTCACTTGTTCCTGCTATTTTGCGCTTTCCCAAAACTTTTATTTCTGAACATGTTGCAGTGGGATGCTGGCGAGTTATCTTTTTATTCTACTGGAGTTTTCATGGCAAAATGCCAGATATGTCTCTTCTCATATTTTGTTGGAAGTTCTGTCAAAAAAAACAAACAAACACAAATGTGCAAAAAGTAATTAAGCGTGCTTACACACATGTATGTACATATGCACACGTGCATGGCACATACATGCAGACACACAAACAAGAACACAACCTTCTTCTGGCTTCTGCCTAGACAAAGGGCTTTGAAAAGCTGTATCTTCTATGCTCAGTTATTACACATCCTTTCCTCAGAACTGTGTGTGCTCCACAACTTTGAACCTCCTGTGTGTTTCCTCATATTTTCAATCAAATTATTACATACTGGAAATATGCATAAGGGAAATTATTCTACACATTTTATGGTGCGCCGTTGCTTGTAGCAGTAATTGAAGTACCTTTTCCACTTATGAAAGTACTAATTTTATTTGCTTTTATTGCTTTTCTAGATGCAATTATTTATTTAGTGTGTTTTGGCTTTATTAAATTATGTTTACTATAGGAACATCATAAAAATGTATGAAAGTAACACATCAGCCAATGCTGCCCAGTGACCTGTATTGGAGGAATCGAGTGTTATTTTTCATATCCAAACTTAATAGAATAAAATAGGAATAAAGAGATAATCTACCCTAGGAAATAATGCAATTTCCAGATAATGTAATAATACACCTGAACAATATGATTTTATAAATCTTAACTCTAAAATTTACATGAGCTGGGTGTTACAAGGCCATTTTAGGATTTGTAGTATTTTAGGATGGAATTGGAACAAGAAATATAACTAAAGGAGGAGGGAGAGAATTGGGCATGTTTCATGGATATGTTCAGAGATGCCTTCAGGAGTGAACTGCAAAGGCTAAAAGTGGCCAATGTCCTAAAACTAAACCTCAGGGATAGTCCTTAAAATCTTCTGAATCAGCCTTATCTTAAACAGGGTGGCCAGATGCCAAACCCAAAGTTCCTGAACCCCAAGGCCAAAATTCCTACCCACTTAAAACAATTGCTAAAAAATGTATTTTTTATATTTTTTTGTTTTTTTTATTTTTTTTGGCCATAACTTTTGATAGGAAGGAGATATCTTAAAAATGATTTTTGCATTGGATTCTGCTCTTCAATACAAATCCAATGGCATACAACATGATGGTGTACTGTGCACCATCGCAAAGTTCAAAAATGAAGCCAAAATGTAGGACATTGAAGCCAAAATGTAGGACACCCAGACAGGAGGCTAAAAATCCAGATAAATTCAGTCATATGATCACCCTGGTCTTAAATTCCTCAAATAGAAGGCCTGTTTCTCACTGAAGTAAGAGAGAAACCTTTGTTTGGGTTCTACGACTTCAGGCTGCTGGTGGAGTCTTACCAGATGGATTTCTCCTCCATAGGAAGCCAATTCACCTCACATGAATGGAAAGAAAAACAGCAGGTCAGGAAGAACATTCCAGCTTAATTTCACCCTGACATGCTAGCTTACTATACGCAGATTTTAATTTTAATATTATATCATGCACTTCCCCACCTGTAGGGGCGTAGACAAGACATAAGTTTACTACCTCACTGAAGACTAGAATCAAGACAATAGGAGGCTTCAGAATAGGTTGTCAGGAAAGATCATTCTGGATAGTGAACTAGAAAATGCAAGGAAACCCTGAAGAAAAAAAGATAATATGTAGAAGAAAGCAAAATGGAAACTCTCAAGAAACTTCAACTCGGGAATAGAAACTTCTCAGGTTTGCACATGCTGGTTCATATAATCATGATTATTCCTTGCTGACTGTAGCAAGCAGCAATGACAGTGCAATCCTAACCCCTGGTTAGACCAGTACAAGTCCCATGATTGCCTGGGGTGTCACAAAACTGCCATAAGACACTTCTGTAACACTCCCGGAGGGATTACCGTATGTCAGTGCACAGACATGTGTCAGCCTCCCCACACCACTGCTGGAGCGGGGAGATGAGTGAGTTGTGTTAGCCTAAACTGATTAGGATTGTGCCCTAAATCATGCAATCTTAGGCATGTCTACTCAGAAGTAAACCCTATTGTGTTCAGTGGGTCTTACTCCCAGGAAAGTGTCTTTAGGATTGCAGCCCCTGTTTTATTTAGCATTTTTTTTCCATGGGGACATGCCTCCATCCTTTTGGTCAATCATGTTGACTGATGTCAACTAAAACAGAAGTCAACTTATTAATAGAAGATAAGTCAAGTAATGAATTTGCATATATGAACTTGCCATAAGGGAAGACAAAAAAGCAACGCATTCACATTGCAGCAGATTAGTTACTAGTATTGATATATTTTCTCTCACAAGAGGTGGAAACTTCAGCCAAAAAAGCACCAGAAGGGAGAGAGTTAAGAAGCACTTCTATCCAGCTTGCAACCTCTTCAGTTGCATCTGTTTTTAATTTAAGAAAAGTGCCAGAGGAAAAGAAATACTACTGAGCGCTTTTGTGCTTGGGTCTTAGTAACCACCGCCTAACAGTAAATAGAGCTGGGCAGTAGAGCCCCCACAGCTCAGGAATGTTGTGTAGACTCTTGTTCCGAGAAGATTTTAGACAGCTGGCTGAGCATCTATTAACAGGTGAATGATATACTGTGCAAGACAAATTTTCAGTCTGCAGAGCCTCAAATCACAGCCTATTCTGGTATTTTTCCCCACCCCGTTAATGTAGATAGACATATAGAAATAATGTAACGCAGTTGAAAAAGAGAGAAAAGTGTACTTTCACGTTAGCCTGTCCACAACGGACCAGGTTAGAGATCTGAAAGTCTTTGGCTGCAAATAATAGTGGACTGTAGGACTGCAGTCCTATACTCATTTACCTGGGAGTGAACCCCACTGAATAGAATGGGGCATACTTCTGAGTAAACATGCATAGGATTGCCCTGTAGGATGCATCCCTTTTACAAGTGCAGTAGAACAAAGATAACATTTGCAAGCTAGTCAGTAGATCAGAGTCAAGCATCAGAAATGCTTTCTCAAGATAGTTTATTCATATTTAACACATTCTTCTCAAATAGTTAATCTATCCATAGCACTGCCAACAACTCATAAGTGATTCTGTTCCTGCATATAGTTTTCCCCACCTTGATGTAACATTAGAAGTTCCTGGAAGCTCTAATATCCAGGATTGCTTTCAGGAGCCACCTATCAACAGTGGTATATCCAGAATATAACAAGGAAGGGCACAAGTCCTGGTATCATTTGAAGGTGCTTGCCAGGTGTGTCTTGAACTACATGCATAGTCATAGAATAGAGTTGGAATGGACCCAACAGGTCATCTAATCCAACTCCCTGCCTGTAGCAGGAAATCCTCCTGGAGCATCTCCAACAAGTGCTCGTTGAGCCTCTGCTTGAAGATCCCCAGTGAGGGAGAATCCACCACCTCCCTTATAAGTTTAATAATTTCCTCTCAATTCAGATGTTGTATCAAGTTCCTTTCCAGGATGCCATATTCTCTGGGTATGCCAGTGCCTGGAGATTGATGCTGATTCTTGGAGACTTTGGATAAGTGTGTAGGGATAGCTATCCCATCCAGATGTTTACTTCATATATCAAGTACTGCAGTTCTGAGAGATGTTAGGGAAAGGGGAGGAGGAACTTCATGCACTCCAGACTTACTTCTATTGAGCAGGGAATAGCCAGGAGAATGCAGCTCAGCAGAAGGAGGTGAGTGGGCAGCTGAAAGCACTGTGCGTTACAAGTGGGAGAAAGAGCTCTTTCTTTAGCAGTCAGATGTGTGATAATATAATTTTTATAAAGATTATATAGTTTCGAGTTTTAACTTAAATAGTTAATAGATTATATAGCTTTAGGGTTAATGACTCTTAGACTATTTTATTTTCGATTATTTTTGATTAAGTTGTTGAGCCATTCTTTCTCATGTGAGTTGTGAAGCCAGTCCAGCTAATGTGTGTGATTCAATCAGTTTATCACGCAGAGCACAATTTATTTGGATGCTCTTTTTCTGCTTTTTAATCGATTACTTTGTAATCAAAGCCCATTTTGATCAGGAGAGGCTTGTTGTCACCACAGAATTGCAGTGTGCTCCACTGCAGTGTGCAGTGTGGAATCTTGTTTTGGACGTACTGCCTTCATTTATGTTTTGGACATTGTGTCAGAAGAACTTAGCGGAGAGGGGATTGATTTGCTGCATGGAAGGGCAATCTGAAGATGGTGGCTGAGATCTCCTTCACATGTTCCAAAGGACACTAGCAGGCCTCCGTCAGTCTATGGTATCGATACTATGGTATCGTGCTCAGCGCTGCATACGCTGCATGCAAAGCACGAAAGCCTGGGTTGGATTGTTATGGAGGATAGGCTGTTACCCAAGCAGCAAATCCCCCCTCTCCACGCCACTGAATTAGTCCAATGGAAAGGCAGAGCCAATACAATTGGATCCAGCTGGCGTCGCAGAGCTGGGCTAAGGACAGGAGCTCACCCTGTCTTTTGGGGCCGACCCGGGTCTCGAACCATGGCCTGCTGGATAACAGGCACAGCGTCTTAACCGCTTGCACCACCCACAGCTCTAAAAGGACATTAACAAGGAACTTAAATGACTATAGGGCACATTGAACACCATTCCTGCAGTGAAAATGCATGTGGAACATCTATTTCTTGGTGCTTCTTGTGTTCTTCCTCTGCTTTCTATCCTGGAAGCTCAGAAACAGAAGAGTGAGTCACTTGTCCGTATTTAGCGATACCATATGATAGCATATATAGGGCAATATCCAGCAATACCACTTTGATGGCATATATAGGGCAATATCTTCTCATCCATCCTCATCCCATGTTGGTGCATTAGGGTGGTGATTTACCCCCAAATCCAGAGTAACTATGGGAGCATGTGAGAGACTTTATGTGCTCATGTGGTTACTGCACCACTTAGTGAAAACCTATGGGAAATTCATATTGCAATCCAGAGTAAGTTGTTCTTACACCAGATCAAGGACTCCCCGTAGTTACTCTGGATTTTGCCCTTAGGCTAGGTTGAGAGGACTTGACTGGATGAAAGTCACCAAATAAGTGGGGACTAGAAGGGGTGTTTGTCTAGTCTGAGTCCAACTGCTCCCTCACTGGCTTGTTTACAAATGTTTTTTGCACCTGTATTCATGCCGGTAGTTGGCAATAGTTGGTGATTTTGACTGAAGACACTTTCTGGGAGTAAGAGTACGATCCTAACTATGTCTACTCAGAAGTAAGCCCCATTGTGCTCAATAGGTCTTACTCTCAGGAAAATGTCTTTAGGATTGCAGCCTAAGACCCATCTTCTGAGGTTTCCATTCTAATGTGCCTCCAGGGAAGAGAACACTGAGGAGAGACAACTGTCAACCTTCCATTTCCATTTCAACTGTCATTTCTAACTGCCTTTGGGACAGATAACAGACCAAGCAGAGAAGAGGCAAGGGAGACAATTGAGGAGAGCCACTGAAGAGAGTGGTGGTCAAAAGGCAGTTGAGATGCTGTAAAGGGGGATGGTTTTTTGCTGATGAATGTTGTTTTATTGTACCTGTGCAAGCGACAGCATGACCTGTTACGAGTTTATGGATATCAGAAAAAGCATTTTACTGCTTTCAAATTTCTTGAATGTTTAAATATTATTTTAGCAAGCCATTCCATGCAATGCTTGGTGCATTGCTAAGCGCGTGCTAAGCAGCAGCCAGCTGTTTTTTAATATTGTTTTTAATTTTATTGTTTTCATTGTATTTTATTGTCATCGTTTTATAGATTGTTAGCCGCCTTGGGTGCCCTTTGAGGAGAAAGGTGGAATAAAAATATAATAATAAATAAAAATAAATATTCAGTTGAATGGACACCCTTTCCCAATTTTGTTTTGCAGCCCAAAATTGCAGAGGAGAATTTAACCTATGCTGAACTGGAACTGATCAAACCCCACCAGGAAGAAAAGGGTATTCCGAAGATGACTGTCTATGCTCAGATTCTCTTTGAAGAAAACAAGGTGTAAGCGCCACCCCGGGTCCTGTGCCGCAGGACATATTTAATGCTTCCTGTGCTGTTATTTATAAAATAGCATACAAATGTCCTTATTTTTTTACTTCCACTCCTGTTCTCTTTTTATAAGATTTTAAACATTGTACTTAAAGGGAATCTGTACAGTGCGCATCAAGAAGCTACCTGTTTAATCTTGCAACTGGGAGTGCTGAACCGTACGATTGCTTCAGGAGCTTTTCTTTTAATGTTAATGTTAAATACGATGTTGCTTTTGTGTTATAGTCCATTACCAAAATGGCCTTCATCAGGGAACAGATCCAGCTACACAGCTGAGCCAGAATGCTGGATCGAATGCCCAGTTTTGTGTGTTGTCTTTTCCAGATGCAGGGAGACTCCCATATGAATTCCACATGCAAGCATACTGTACGTTGCCAGTTTCTGCCCTTGGACTGCCCAAACACTGGCACAAGAGTCAGATTTTTATTTTTATGTGGAAAAATAAGTTCATGATATCATAGGGTGGTTACATGATAATGGCAAACTCAAGACAGAAGCAGGGAAGAGGGAATAGTGGGAAGAGTAGTATACGAGACTAAGGGCAAAATCCATAGCAGTTATGGGTCCACGCAGTTATGTCACCCTCTAGTGTTATTTTATGGAAAGTCATCTTAACTGCTCCGGAGCAAGGGGCTCAATTTCATTTTAGGATATACGCCTAAGGCTGCAATCCGAAGGATACTTTCCTGGAAGTAAGACCCATTGAACACAATTTGGCTTACTTTTAAGTAGACATGGTTAGGATAGTGCTCTAACTATACAAGGTTTGTACACACCAATGACTAAACAAATCCCACGCTGACTTTCTTCTCCCCATCTTCAGAGGTGTTTTCCCACAGTCACTGGGCTCAAAGGATTCCTCACAGTTCTGAATTCCTTCTGTGTGATCCAGACCTAGTAATGTCCTTAGCGCTTGTTGGTCACCATTTGGGTTTATCTGATGAAGGATGATGGGTTCTTTCCCCATCAAGGCTTATAACTGATCATTATCTGTTTTTGAATACAGTAAGAGTACAATCCTAACCATGTCTACTCAAAAGTAAGCTCCATTGTGTTCAATGGGTCTTACTCCCAGGAAAATGTCTTTAGGATTGCAGTCTTTGGCTATATACCGTCTCAGCAGCCACAGATTCTTTCCAGAAGGATCCTTATCTTCTTCAGCAGAAATTCTTGTCTCCCCCTTCTGACTTGTAAGCACAACTAAAAATGTACTCACTAGATGGCTTGGTTGCCTCACTTGATGGCTTGGCTTGATTACCTACTTGGTAATGCTCATTGCACACCACAATATTGTACTAGGAGAGACTAAAAGTCCATCAAATCCACCATCTAGTATGGTCCACGCATCAAACTATTATGAATCACAACCATGTTGCATCAAAGAGCCCCACAAGCGGATGGTTCCAGAACACTCTAGGAAGGTCACACATGCACATCATTAGTGATGTGGGAGAAGAATCTTGTGTGTTTTGTGTGAAATTAGCTTCCTGTAATCTTCGTGTCAGTTTACCCAATGGTGCAATTCCTATTTGCATATATAGTATGTACATATATGGATATGCCTTCTGGGGCCAGTGGCTTCTGGAAGCCGCTTAGAAATTCTGCATGATATTAACTAGTATATAACTCAGGGCAGTACAGAGGCTTCTAACCTCTTCTGGATTCTCCAGTTTGTCAGTTCATTCCAGTCCAACCTTCCACATAAAAAGACAATCTTGCTGGGGCTGAAAGAAAAAAATAAGAGCTTGATTGGGTCTGAGGATATGTTATAAGGAAAATTGAAGGAAGAGGCACATAAGTACCTCACTTAGGGCACAATCCTGA
This sequence comes from Cryptoblepharus egeriae, assembly GCA_030015325.1. Classification (NCBI taxonomy): domain Eukaryota; kingdom Metazoa; phylum Chordata; class Lepidosauria; order Squamata; family Scincidae; genus Cryptoblepharus; species Cryptoblepharus egeriae. Next base: position 8,718,127 of record JAREYC010000006.1, on the reverse strand, counting down.
GTGAGGGTAGTGAGGAGTGCCCTAGCTGGGCTGCCCCAGCTGCTCCGGAGCATGCTCAGTAGGCACCAAGTCAGTGACACCCAGGGAGGGCTTGCTCCTGAGGAGACCCCCTTCAGATCACATTGAACAAGGAACAGCTGTGAGGCCTGCCCTAGAAGGAAGCCCAGAAGTTCCTGACAACCAGTAACAGCTGGAGCATGAGACTCCAGTACTGGAATACCTCTAGTGGATGCAATTGGCTTGGTTGGAGTGGCCTGCTGTATCCCCAGGTTTAGTGGGCTGCTGTAGTTGTTCCATATCCTGAGGTTAAGTGGCAAGGGTTGTAGATAGGATGGCCAAGAACTCAGATTTTTGGTCAACCCTGCCATTCTTACTCAGCCTTACCATGGACCCCTATGGGTCTATTCATTTCTATACCTGCTCCTGAGGTGGTATTACTCTGAGGAGCTGGAAAAGGGCATTTCTGCCATGGAAACAGGCTATGGATACAGAGTAACTGCTCTGCCCTAGGCAAGGCTAAATATGCCCTCAACATGCCTCTCCTGAGCTGCCTAGGCTGCCCCAGCTCCATCTTTCTTGGGAGCAGCTTATGTTTCTTTAGGCTGCCCCAAGCCTTTTCCAGTCTAACCAGGGTGGAGCATCTTGCAGTTGGCTCAGCCTAGTGATAGATAGGGTAGCCCAAGTGCACTTCTGGATTGTGCCCTTAGAGTATAATCCTAACCATGTCTACTCAAAAGTAAGCCCCATTGTGTTCAATAGGTCTTACTCCCAGGAAAGGGTCTTTAGGATTGCAACCTTACACAGTTGTAGGGGGGCTGGAAATGGGCCTGAGGGGCAGCTCCTGATCCTTGGCAAACTGCAGTTTGTATCAAGGTGAGGCCAACTGTATGATAAACTGTACAATAAACTTGGAGAAGCAGTTATTTTTAGGGGCATGATTAAATATCAGGACCCCTGGATCTCTTGCAGTGCCACACCAAAAGCAGAGGCACACATACATGGCTGGATTAAAATCAAGATTGCATTTCAGCTCAGTATTCCTGGGTTGGATTGCTGCAAAACCGGTATATGTCCCAGAAAACCAGGACTGTCCCAATTTGGGGGGAGGGGTAGTGTTCACACACTGGCAAGTTTGTCAGTGGGTCCTGCCCCAAGTTGGTGGAAGAGAATTATGGCAACCCTATTCATCGATGACGCCCTCAACACTTCCAAGAACATGTGGTTCAAGCCCGAAGATGTCCTGAGGTTGTTGTGCTTCATCAGGTCAGCCTCACCAGCCAATTTTAAGGAAGTTTAGAATTCCAGTCTGTGTGAATCTTATTTCATACCAAATTTTCCAGGGTCATCTTTATTGGGAGGAAAAAGGGAAAGTCATGGATAAAAACACAGGTGACCAAAGGGAAGGGGTTGAAATGGAGCTCAAAACAATTTCTGCTTCCTAGGCTGACAGGAATTCTCTGATACGACTCCAGAGAATGGAAACCTTGTTTAAGAAGTTGATTCCTCCAAACTAGCCATGTCCTCCAAACTAATGTGTAACTGGATTTCCTTCAAAACTATCCAGACTTACTGAATGCCTCTGGCCATCTTTTCAGTCTTTGTCATACCCCTTTAAAACTGAAACCAGAGAAACACTGGGGACAGGGTTACCAGACGCCAAACTGGAAATTCCTGATCGGCAACCCCAAAATTCCTGACTGAAGGCCCAAATTCCTCCCTTTTTGTCCAAGCCAAAATTCCTAAAAAAATTCCTACCCGCTTAAAAAATGTAGGACACCCCAAAAATGTAGAACAAAATGTAGGATATGTTAAAATGAAGCAAAAATACTTTGTATTGGTTTCCTGTACTTAATTTCAACACTTTTGAAATTGAAAACCTTTTAATATACATGATTCTGACCCAGACATGTAAGATGCCCTCAAAGCAATTTGCAGCAATACAAGGCATGTCAGTGACATGCACTGACACACACCATGTACTATCTCTCTCACACACAAACACCCCATGCATTGTTACACACACACAAGCTCACCTGTTCTGCAGAGGCGCAGCATGCATAGGATTGGCCCCTCAGACTGCAATCCTACCACAGTTTATCTTGGAGTAAGCCCCTTTGTCTCTAATGGGGCTTACTTTTGAGTAGGCATGCATAGGATTGGCCCCTCAGACTGCAATCCTACCACAGTTTACCTGGGAGTAAGCCCTTTTGTCTCTAATGAGGCTTACTTTTGAGTAAGCATGCATAGGATTGGCCTGGGGGAGTCCCCCCGTGCCATCCGAGTGGCGCGCACGCCTGGGGGAAGCCCCCACGCCATTCAAACAGCGCACGCACCTGGGGGAAGCCCCCCACATCATCCGAGTGGCACGCGCCTGGGGGAAGCCCCCCCGCCACTAGACTGGCACGCGCGTCTGGGGAAGCCCCTCTGCGCTGTGGGTGCGTGGTGTGCGCCAGCCAGAAGTCTCTGGGGCTGCCTCAGTGCGCATGCAGCGAGAGCTGCGCACGCAAATGTTTTAAAAAATTTAAAGGGCCAGCACAAGCTGCCCAAATTCCAGAGTCCGGAGGGGCTCTCTTTTGTCCCAGACAAAAGGGCGTTTTGGAGGAGACCTCCGGAAAATACCGGAGGTCTGGCAACCCTGACTGGGGCCAAACTGGAACGAGCAAATGCACTTCTCATGCAGGCAAATTTATTTAACCTGGACCTAGCGGTCTTGCGTACTGCCAGGTTTATCTGAGTGCTTTTACAGTCCCCATCCACCCAGTTTATTGAAGTGTTCCTGTAGTTTGCATTTGAAACCAAAACATTATATTCTGACATCTAAATTCAAACATTTGTACCAGCCTCCGGGATTGTTGTGATATTGTTACACTGTCAAGGATGTTGTGTGGTGTGTTGAAGCGAATATTAGTCTATCTCTAGCCCATGTTGATTCAGCAAGTCTTAAGAGTACAACTCTAAACGGGCAGGGGGTGACTCACAAACGCCAGATCAATTTCTGAGATAAAACCACTAATCAGTAATGCGTAAAACTCTAAGAAATACTTTTGAGAAATAATCAGTGTTAATGTTTTCATTCTATATGTTACTCACATTTATGTGTAATTCCATGGCTCATTTGAGCAAAATTTATGTGTAATTCCATGGCTCATTTGAGCAAAATAAAATTTAGTGATTCTGTGTGAGATAATTTGGTTATTGGAATTTACCTCAGGATCAGGGTGACCAGATGCCCAAACCTCAAAAGAAGGACATGTTTTAGATTCCTCTCAGCCTGGCTTTTCTGATGGACAATGTTTGTCTACTCTCGAGTAAAGCCGCTATATTGGGCACTTTTACTTTGCAATAGACTGGAGCCTGGGACCAAGATCCTGGAGACTCCAGAATTGGAGAAACTGGTGTCAGTTCCCAAACCAGCCCCACCAAACACCAACTTTGACACCCATATTGACCACCATGTTACACTCATGTTGACACACAGGAGCAGTCAAGGAAAAATGCAAGGGAGCAAATTAGGAATACCAGACTCTATAGTACCGTACTTTGGAGCTGGCTCTGATTTTTTCAGTGCTTCATGATGGGAGGTGGGGATGGGAGGGGGAGGATGAGCCTGTAGGTATTTAGGATCTCATTCCATGTTGCTTACTTGAATTCACCATTTCATAGGCCAAGAAACTTTACGCTCAAAAATGAGCCAGTGATGCAAATAAAATTATTGCTACTTCTGCCTATCTTTACTTCTGCTTCTTGGGCCTGATACCTTTAAAGCTGAGTGGATCTCCTCTTTGCAAAGGTGGTACAACTACAATATCTTTAAAAAGAAACCAATGAGTACCTCCCCATTCCTTTTCTGCTGCGATGGTTTGTTTAGGGCCTCAATTCAAAGTACTGTTTTTAACCTTGAAAACTGAGTAATTGAGTACCTGAAGGACCACCTTACTCCATATGAACTTACCTGCCTCTTCAGGTCACTTGAGGAGGTTCTGCTCTGGTGAACTGCTCTTTAACCTACAGTAGGCTGCAACTTAGCCAGATGGTTGATTCCTTACTCAGTATAATGCAGTTTTTTGTATTCCAGGTTATACAGTAATAAATATGTACACATCCTGATGACTGAAGTAATTGGTAGGATCCAGGATGCTTTTGTCAAGTGTAAATGCTACTACATTTATCTCTTTTTAATCTGATCCCTAGTTTAGTGGATGGCGGGGATACTGTGGTCATAGTGTGGCTAGCTTTCAGTACAGCAATTGACCAATTCCAAATGATATTTTAGTTAGCAAATGGGTCAAAAGTGGACTAGGTATAATATCAGATGGTTGGAAATCTGCCCTCAGAACCCTTAACAGTGACATCAAATTGAAGGGAGGTTTTGAGTGGGGTATCACACGGCTCTGTCCTCATCCTGGTATACCATCAGTGATGGTGGACAAAATGGCCCAACAAGGTCCCTTCCAAGTGTATGTATAAAAATATTTTTCCCTGAGAAAGAATGAAAAATTATCCTTAATGGGCATCAAAAGGAAAACAACATAAGTATGCTGTAATTTCTTTCAACTGGATCTAGGGACACACAGATCACTGGCCTTCTCAATCTCAGTAGGGTGGCAACCAGATAAAGGTGGCCTAGGCTGCAATCCTAATCTCCATTTAGGCCGGCCTAAGCCCAGGCATTACTCCTGTGCTGACCTGGAGGTGTCACAAAAGTGCCATAAGACACTTCTGCACCATTCTTGGGGAGATTAGGCCAACCTCCACACACCACCACAGAAAGATAGGACGGATGAGTTATGCTAGCCTAATTTCTTAGGATTGCACCCCTCGTGTTCTATTTTTTAATTTATTACAGGTAAATAACCCCTTATCTAGACATCCAAAATCCATATTTGCCCAAGACCTTTTTAAAAGTTTCTGTAGTGTAAATACTAGAAGGTCTTGTGCTCATACCGATATAGGCTAACCCCCAAATCCAGAGGAACTATGGAAGTACCTAAGAGATATTATGTGCACCCGTAGTTTCTGCACCACTAAGTGAAAACCTATGGGAAATTCATATTGGAATCCAGAGTGAGTTGTACTTACACCGGAGCAAGGACTCCCAGTAGTTACTCTGGATTTTGCCCTATAAGTTCTATGCTCTGTGGTGTTCACCTGTACAGACATTGTTAAAAACTGTCAAAGAAGCCTATGGATAACAGTCGAAAAAAGGAAACATTTCTAATTACAGTATCTGTATCAATTATTCCAAAACCTAGAGACCTTCCTTTCCCAAGCAGCCTGGATAAGGAATTATCAAACTGTATCCCAAAACATACAACCTCTAGGATCACTCAGCGCTTGGTTAAGGTGATGCTGAGTCATGATGTTTCTCTGCATCCTTCTGCTGTCATTGCTAAAGCATGGCCTTGATGTTGAGGTGGAGACAAGTGCAGCTCTATTAGCTTCTCCCCATCAGGTTGTTAATGTTAATGTTGTGTGTCCTCAGTTTAAAGAGAGGTAGGGCTTCATACGGCTTCCGCTAAGTACAGCTTGTTCCTTCAGATTAAACTTTATCGCTATCAGCAAAAAGGAGTAAATCACATTAGCGTGGGAGGGGGTTTGTGGGGGAGGGGAGATTACCTAACTAGGAATCCCAGAAAGTGGGAATTACTTATACCTTTACTGCACTCTCTAACTGGTTCATTTGGCCTATGCCGTTGTGGTGTCAATTACAAGCAAAGTTTGTTTTTTGAGAATAACAGTAACATTGTCCTCTTAGTGTTATGCTATATTGCAATCAACTGGTATTCTACTTTGCAAAGCAAACAAGTAACTCAGAATACAGTCTATGTATTTGAAGCTGTGCTACTTCAAACGATCGCAGGTTTCTGCTAGTTTCCCTGCATTTTTGAGAACAGGTTGCAAGTCAGACTTCATTTAGTGGTGGGCTTCAGGGGGTTCTCACAGGTTCTATAGAACCCTTTGCTAATGAGCGCCTGGTTCTGAGAACCGGTTACTAATGGGACATAGAACCTGTTGTCACTTTAGGTTATTAGGACATAGAACCTGTTGTTCATTTATTTGAATCCCACCACTCAACAACAGTTATGGGCAAAGTAACTATTTCACACATAGCGGTCGATGCTAACTTAACAAGGGATAACTTGGAAAGTTTTGTGACAGTTCAGCATTTCAACAATGCCAGCCAGGACAAAAGTTTAGGTTTTGTTCCAGAACCTCTGCAATTACAAGAACCACAAAAACCAAGAAAATCCCCATTCAAAGAGGACCTGTGGGAGTCATGGACAGAATCCATGGATAAGTGAATTGGTGGATCCAATGGATACATGGGACACTATATAACCAAAACTGACTGTATCCTACATTGAAAAAAAGGAAGGCAGCCATAGAGACAAAACTAATTTTAGAAGTTTTTGCAAAAGACCACCTTTCTACTTGGGCCTGCACATGGAAAAGTTTGCATTTCTGAGAAAGCCACCCCGGACTTTCCATGTTCAACATTGGGCAAAATCCAGAGCAGTTATGGGTCCACGCAATTACGTCACCCTCTAGTGTTATCTTATGGGAAGTCACCTTAACTGCTCTGGAGCAAAGCGCTTAATTTGACTTTAGGATATGGGCCACTGTATCTTGCAGCCAAGCAGGTCAGTCATGCAGTCTTCACACCTGTCACAAATCTATGTGCCTGGTGATTGAATCACCCACTATTAAGAGCTCCCCTACCTTGGCCCAGAGAGCTGTCTTGGGCCTGAGAAGATATAGGGTCATCATCTAAGGAGTGGGTCTCTTCTAAAAGACCATTTCTTTCTCAGGCTGATGTCCTCCAAGACATTCATTTTCCATGACTGCAGCCTGAGCATTGGAAACCGTCATCACTGCTTGAACATCTCATCCACCAACCTCTCTCTTTCAGCCTGTGCTGTCTGTTACCTTGGCTTCAACATGCAAACCCCTGCTTTCAAGTTATAGTTATAAGATCCCCCTCTTTCTATTAGGATACAAACGATACACATTTCACTAAATGTATAATGGGAACGGCAATGAAACTCCATGTGGAACCAGTCAATGCACACAGAGGTCCTCTGGTTCAGCAGCTGAGACTATGTGCAAAATTTGCTCTTCTCTGCCTCCTGAGAGGTTCAATGTATTGAGGCTCTATGTGGCTCTATGTTTTCTTCTTGAAAAAATCCTCCATAGCAGGGTGGCCATACCTCCTCCTTTTCCAAGACATGTACTTTTTTTTAGCCTTGTGTTCTGGAAAAAGAATCTTCATTGTCCTCTTTTTTGTGAGCAGGCAGCATGTAGCCTTCTTGCAATTTATATGTAATAAATTTAATACCAATACAGTGTTTAAATTAACCGCATGAAAGCATTATATATATGAATATTTGTAACTTTTGTCATGTCTTACTTTTTCCTTGGATGTCCAACATTTTGGGAGCCTCGTTTTCATCTGCAGTTATGACATCTGGTCACCCTCCCCACCCCAGCCATTGACAATTTGGAAGGGAAGAGAGATTTCACCCCATCCTCTTTTCTCTTTTCTACAAAAACATTATACGGGCAGTATTATTTTTTCTGAAGTATATCCAGTGGTGGGCTTCAGGGGATTTTATAGAACCCTTTGCTAATGAGCACCTGGTTCTGAGAACCGGTTACTAATGGGACATAGAACCTGTTGTTATTTGAATCCCACCAGTATATCCTGCTGGTGTCTCAAATGGCTCTTTCATGCATGCCCATAGACTGAATCATAGAATCAGAGTTGGAAGGGACCCAGTGGATCATCTAGTCCAACCCCCTGCCTGTAGCAGGAAATCCTTGTCTTGTGGGGACCTGGCTCTTGAACCCTGGCCTGCTGGTTAACAGGCAGTGTCTTAACCACTTGATTCAAGAGCTGGGAGATCCTTTGATCTGGCAAAGAATTTAGGAATTAAGGGCCCAAATACCTAGTCAAACTATCTTTCTTCTATGGTGATTTTTAGTTAAGAGGTCTAAATATGGACAAGACTGTAATCAAAGGGTGGCCTGAGCACAGAATTGCATACTCAGCCCTTGTTGCGCCCCAAACAACCGTCTGATGGTTGGCAGAATCTGCTCCTGCAACAAGATGGGGTGCTGGGTTCTTGGAGGAAGGATGTGGTCTCCCTCAATCACAGCACTGGGAAAACAGCATTGTCTGCCAGAAGAGAACAGAACCCAATGCCTGTGAGCAGATCACAGCATCCACGAAGGGGGAGAGAGCCAAAGGCCATGCCGATGTATCACTATAAAAAATAACATTAATTGGGATGCTTTGCCATTTCCTGAACAACCCATAATTAGGTTAGATAAGAAACTAGCAGTGTCTAAGAGCTATAAATGTCTAAATTAAGTTATTTTGAAAGTGCCTGGCACTTTGACATTTTGAGAGTTCAGAGTAATTGAGGTATTGAGATAAAATTGCTCCTGTTATTTAAAAGGTCATTATCTTCTTCAGTTAGATAGATGGAGACTATTTTCCACTCTAGTGAGCCGTTCTATTTGGGGCAATTAGCCAGGCTTGAGTAGATTTCTACAGGCCCTACTCCCACTTATCACAGCTCTGGCCGTTGACACACAGAAAGGTTTGTAAAGGCAGGCTCAAAATAGCCTATCTGTATTCAGCTCACAAGCTGGCACCAAAACCATCCTCACATGGAAGAAACTCCAAACAATCCTAAACCGGTCTTGAGCGGCGGATGCCATTGGTAAAAATCAAATCCTTGCATGGGTCAGAACCACAAATGGTGATCAGTCAATGGCTGCTCCACTGATCAGTCAGCGGTTGCTCCACTCATTGACATACCTACATCATTTGGCACCTGGGGCCCACAAGTTTTTTGGTCACCCCTATACGTCAATATTATTTAATTAATTATTATCAGTATTAATTAATTAATTAGATTTTAATATATTTTAAAAATCACCTCACCAATTGTTTTATTATGGGGGGAAGCTGAGACTGCCTTATGGAGCACTTACAGAACTCCATTTTCACTGGACTGAGACCTTTCTGATAGCCTTGCATTCCTCTGTGCCTTCCTCTGTGCCTGACCTGAACACAAGCTAAGACTCCTTTGCTTACTCGTGAGTAAACAGAGCTGTGTAAATCAGTTCCATTTTCCAAAGGACTCAATGTAATTATCAGGGACTTCCTTCCAGGTTGATTTGTAGGAGCTGTGTTCATTGGATCAGGACCATCCTGGAGGGATCGGATTCCTCTCAGTCTGCCCTTTCCAAAGGACTAAGGCACACTTGCCTACTCATGAGTAAAGGTGTGATATGGCTCAGTTTCACTTTTTGTGAAGTGAACTTTTTAGATTTTTGGCCATAACTTTTGGTAAAAGGAGATATTTCAAAACAAATTTTTGCACTTCAATGTGCAAAAAATCTTGCTCTTCAATATGCATCCAACAATATATAACTTGATGGGGTTATTCAAACTGATTTGAGTCACCCCAGTGTCACCCCACTGAGGGTGGTACCCAGGGCCCAGGGACACCCCATCCCTCCTTCTGGGGGTGTCCAGGGTTTAGAGACCTCATTAAGAATAACTAAACCCACAAAACCAGAAGTTAGGGATGGAAGCAACTTGGAAGGTTTTCAGCCCAGCTATAGAGCATCCAGATGGGACCTGTTCACTTCTTCTGGCTACCCAGAGCTGTGGCCCTTTTCAGGACCAGTGACTGTGTCTTGAGCAGTCTAAGGCTTTTTAGATGCTTAGACGTCCCTGCTATGGTGGAAAGGTTTCTTGTTTTGTATGATTTTAGGCCCCAAAGTAGTAAGAGGTGTGTTAGGGGTTTTACCTTGTGCACAAAACTCTGACCATGAAGTGGCATTTCCCACTTGTGGTATCCTGTCAGTGAGTGGTAGGCTTCCTACTAATGAGCACCCAGTTCTGGGAACCGGTTACTAATAGGACATAGAACCTGTTGTTAATTTATTTGAATCCCACCACTGATGTCAGTGCCCAAAAAGTTTCCGATCTTAGAGCAGATTAGGAATGCTCAACCTGTATTTCAACCCTGAAGTGACTCAGCTTCATATAATTCATATAATTCATTCATATAATTGGACAGCAGGAACTTCTCAGCTTGGAAACCTTATGGCTAAATCCCAAATGAGATACACTATAGTACAATATCAACAGTGGAGGGCTCCAGCAGGTTCACACCTACCCTATAGAACTGGTGTTTAAGGAAAGATAGGACATAGAAAGTTTAAAAATAGACATTTAACAGTGGCTGCCAAATGGGCATAGAACCAGTTGTTAATTTCTTTGAATCCCATCACTGAATATCAACACCTGTGGGACATTTGCACATGCCTTTCAAAAATGCAGTTCCTTCACTGACTGAGAGCCCAGCAATCATTTTATATGCATATGCTGGAGACAACAGCACAATGGCTACTTGTCCTAGAGAAATTTAGATTAGGGCAGCTGAGCGTGCTTAAATCTGTCCCATTTCTAGCACCCGCTGCTTCTTTGCTGACTTCTGAAGTGAGATTTTATTACATGCATGTGAGTGATGTGAAGCTGTGTCAGAAGTGCAACTACATTCCCTTTAGCCAGCCATGGGAAAGCAACATATTATTATTATTATTATTATTATTATTATTATTATTATTATCATTATTATTATTATTATCATTATTATTATCATCATCATCATTATCATCATTATCATCATCATCCATAAATACACAGCGAACAATTTCGTGCTGGTTTCATTCACATCACCAGTCGGATCCTTCCCAAGAGTCTAGGACTGTGTGATGTAGCGGCATATAATTTGTGCTGATTTATTATTATTATTATTATTATTATTATTATTATTATTATTATTATTATTATTATTATTATGCACAAAATCTAAAGAGATGTCATCATACAGAGATAATTTCAGGGAAAAGCAGAAACTGCATCCATCAGATGAATGTATTAGGATCCCAAATCCTCCAGAAATTCATTAGGTCCCAGACACAAAAATACACTGGCACTGAAGTGGAAAACAGGATGGGAAGATGCAATTTTCAGGGCCAAAATCTAAAAAAGGGGTTTTATTTCTATATCATTAAAGAACATTCAGTATGGATCAAAGCTGTGGTGTAGGATGCCAACAAACCCTTTGCTTCTGCAGCACAGTTCTGATCCACCACCACTTTTCACAGCAGAGAGGGAGAGAAAAATACAAAAACAAGATTCCCATAATTTTTTTCTCTTCAGTGACGAAAAGCAGCGGGGAGGGGGTGTTCCCTCAAATACCTGAACTGGAGGTCTGCATGGCTGCTTTTTATGAATAAAACATAAGACAACCTGGTTGTGATCCAATTATCAAGATGTACTGTACATTTATTATGGAGCTTTGTAAGCCACCTTGGGCATTTGCTTCGGTATGAGTGAGGTATAAATTTTTCAAGGAAAATAAGAAAAATATTCTTTTATCCTTCCAGTAAAGTTGACTGGGATATGACATAGTTGGGTTCCTACATAATTTCTAAGTATACTGGGTTAAGATGGAGTTGATTGCAAGGAGTTGATTCTGAAATTGCTCTTTTTCTGATGAGAGATTCTGACGGGCCACCAATGCTAGTTATGCCCAAATATACTTCACATTTCTACATATCCATGCATTATAACTGCTCAGGTTAACCAGATGAATCTTCTTCCTACCCATCCACTGACCAACAGTAGATTTTTCCATTCTCATCACCTGCCAGGAGTTTGGAATAATTCCTTGAGAGATAAGAGACAGAAAAAGACAGGCATTAGGAATAATGTGGTGGCATGCAGATAATTAAATGCATTGCATATCAAGTGTTCGTTGTGCTAGAATTTTTTAATCTTTCCATTTTCATGGAGAATACAACAATAACTTAATTATATAGTGTGGGAGATATAACCCATAGCAGAGGACATATGAAGTGGAGGACTGTGTGTGAACAGCATGAGTAAAACCTGTTGTTCAACAGCTCAGGCTTTAGCAACTTTACAAAGTGAGATTCAGTGAGCTCCCATTAGGAGAAGAACCTTATATAGATCAGCGATTTTCAGCCCCTGTGCCATGGTCTACTGGTGTACCATGGAGGGTCTGCAGGTGTGCCACAGGTGTTTAGGGAGGGTCCTTTATTCATAAGACAATTGGGGGATGTGAGCCCACTACCAGGAGCATGGTATTCTGAGGCAATGATAAAAAACCTGATGGTATGCCTTGATCATTTGAGCGCCTTGTCAGTGTGCCATAAGATGAAAAAGACTGAAAACAGCTGATCTAGATAGTGCCAACTTTGTGGAATAAGGTATATATGAAAAAACCTTATACACCTTGTATAAGGTGTATATGAAACACAGATGAATTTTGTGTTTAGTCCAATTCTCAAGATATCTCTTGTCTATGCATATATTCAAAAAACAAATCTGTAATCTAAAATACTTTTGGTCCCGAGAATTTAAGTGATACCCAATATGTACTGGACTTCTATTGGACTTAAAAGATTTGATTTTTATAAAGCTCTCATACTGACAAAAGAATTAAGCAAACTCAATTTCACACTTTGGTTGAAGAAGTGTATGCAAATGAAATCACTGGGTCATCCACCTTGCATAGTGATGTTACACACAGATACAGGAGAAGAGTCTCCCCTTCCCCAACAGATCAGTTTTTGGTGCAATACATGTGAATTCATAGCACTGTTAAGACTTTGTCAAAAATATGAATAGTAATGAGAAGCTCCTTTTTTCTAGACTCCAAAGTATCACTGGGCTTGCTAGTGGTCCTTAGAGGGTTTTTAAAAAAAAATTCCTGTGGGTTTTGCTTTTGCTTTGTGTGTGCAGCAATTGGTGTTCAGGATTTGAACTGAAAATAGATGCAACTTGAAACCTATTCAGTGGACAGAGAAACAGATCTTACCCCCACCTCCACCTCGTCCCCTATAATCTGCATTTGACCTATTCTGGTTGGTAGGAAAAATAAAAGGAAAAAAGAACAAATGAATATATGCCATTTAGAACACATTTGTGGTTCTGGCATTTGTTTCAAAAGAGCCCATTTCTGTTCAATTTTTCATCAGTTCCAAAATACTGAACGACTGGCTGAAAGCAACACATAAACACATGCAGGCTTTCACACACAGCGCTTAAAGGAAAAAAGGGGAGTTCTTCAAACCCCAAAGGGCTATAACCACAATTAGCACAATGATAACAACAAAGCAATGTTTTTAAACCTGTATCTACTGCAACCATTTGAATCAAATGGTTACTAATGTGTCTGATTTAATGTGCGTAACTAACCCCTCCCCTTCGGATTTTCCAAGGTGATTACTACATGTGCTGGAATCAGTGATGGGATTCAAAGAAATTAACAACCGGTTCTCTGCCCATCTGGCAGCCACTTTTAAATGGCTATTTTTAAACTTTATATGTCCTATCTCTGGTTAACAACCGGTTCTGTAGAGTAGGTGCGAACCTGCTGGAGCCCACCACAGGCTGGAACCCAGCAACAAAACATCACTTAAGAGAAGTGTTCACAGGGTAACAATATGTCTTCTTTTTTTCCAGGACAAGTCTTTGTGTCCTAGAAAAAAAGGACATATCCTTACGTCCAGGAATAAAATTCCAGGACATGCTCCAAAGGTTCTCCACCTTTGGTTCTTATATGATATGGGATAGGAGCAGGTCCAGAAAAGGACAACCTCTTATAGCCTCACAATGAAACCAATAGATCACGTAATCATTGCTAGTGTGTCCTCTAGTGACAATATTGGGTACTGCACCAGAGATGATTACCTGGAGGTTGCCAAGGTTGTGACAGCTGGAACGGCTTTGCTAGGCCTCTCGGATGGAGTCGTGCTGAGATTCAGCTCTCGACAGAGACCAAATGGTTCTCCAGGCTTGTTTCCTGTTGTGGAGTTTTAAAAATATATGTATTTAGAAGATGGTTGGGGACTTGCGTTTTTGGGGCAGTGGGAGGTGGGAAATGTTATTATTTATAGTCAGCAACTTGTTAAATGGAAAACAAATATATTTAATCCTGGCCTGTGCTGTTGCCAGAAGGGCCTGTCCCAATTGAATTTGCAGGCTATGATAGTTACATGTGCTGACGTGTGGCTGTATCAATTGTGGGCTAAATTGGATTTGTGTATTATTGCTTTCTAAATTGCATGCCTAGTTCAGCAAAATTGTTCATCAGTGTTTACTGGCTCAGTGCTTAATAAGATGCCCCAGAATACCTTGCTGCCAGGATATAATGCGGCCCATAATTGCCGAGTAAAAACAAATTACATGAAGTCCTGCGATTATCAACTTATCTAAATCTGTCCATGATACAATCAATAATTAAATGTCGAGAACACGGTGCCAAAAAAAAAATTGTAACTCATTCATTGTTACTTCATTCTTCGTAATGACCACCTTTTGGATGAATTGTTTCTAACTTTAATGTTGAAAAACGAGATGGCTGTTGAAAATACTCTGAGAGCAACGGAATGTCGGAGGGGCACAGGCTCAAGTAACGAACGGTGAGTATTAAGTCTGATTGGTAGTAAAAGAAATGGTACTGGATTCACAAGCAAATGACTGTGTTGGTTGCAATGTGTGGAATCCCCTTCTGATGGCTATATATACGATCGGGAATATGCCGAAGGAATTCTGTCAGCGAGGTTCAGTGCACAGCCCCAGCTCAACACAGGATGAACATTTCTTTCCATCGACACTCAGAAAAAACACATGTGACTAGATCGGGGTATGGGGGTGGTGGTGGTAGATCTATGATTAGACAGTTGGTACCAGTTGAACTGTAAACAAAGAGATTCCTCCTTTAAAAAACAAATAAACCTTCTTGTTTGTATATCCATTCATGTAATTTACACAAATTGGATGTCTCCTAGCAGAACAAGAGAGAACGCTGTAGGACATTTATGCAATAAATAAATCTGAAATTTGCAAAGAAATCATTTTGCGTGCGAGTGCAAATATTTAAATGTGCACAAATGCCACAGTCATACTGCTGGCATCTAATAATTTATTTGTTAGAACAAAGAAGTTGAAAAATTGTGACATTTATTTATATATTAAGTTGTAGAATTTTCATCACATCTAAGCTTTGCATTCCTTTCCCTGAGTTTAACAGCAGTTGATTCTAGTGCAATTACAATATCCAGGAAGGAAAGAAACCTTTGCACAGGGTGCCCTCTACTGGCTGCATGCAGTCTTGGCAGACCTCCAGATCCATTCTGTCTGACAGCCAAGACTCCTTTCTTTCCCACTGAAATATTATGTATGTATGTATGTATGTATGTATGTATGTATGTATGTATGTATGTATGTATGTATGCTAAAGGACTTCCTTTCTTTTCTTACTTTCATTTGAATTAGCATTAACTAATAATATGTATATCAGTTAAAATAATCATGTACCACCAAACAAGATAGTCTTGAATGGAATATTTAAAATTGCACACAGGGTGGAGATGGGCTTAAGATGGGTGGAGATGCAGATGACGCTTAGGGGAAACTTCTGTAGAACCCTTTGCTAATGAGCGCCTGGTTCTGAGAACCGATTACTAATGGGACATAGAACCTGTTGTTAATTTATTTGAATCCCACCACTGCTTGCAGCCCTCAGGGAGTCCTTAGTCTCCGCAGACCCTCTGGCATGTCAGAGACAGTGGGAGCCCACCATGCCCCACAACTGCCAGTGGTGACATTCAAAATTGTCCCAAGTGCATCAGTTCATGTCTCCATGTGTCTTCTGCTTTTCTGCATTATTTTAACCCCATTATTTTAAGCCTTCCACTACTGCCTTTGAACAACTTCAAATTCAACTTCAGCAATTTATGAGCACAATCTTAACCATGTCTACTCAAAAGTAAGCCCCATTGTGTTCAATGAGTCTTACTCCCAGGAAAGTGTCTTTAGGATTGCAGCCTATGTCTCCAAGTTTCTGGCTTGGTCTGTGTGTTTTCACTTCCGCAAGAAGTGTGTGGAAAACAGTTCATAGTTCTCAGGTTGTTCTACATGCCTGTATTATAGTCCTCGTGTGTATTAAAAATAAGCTCAGGAGAATTCATTCAGACGGCAATCCTAATCCCCAGTTGGGCCGGCATAAGTCCTGGCACAAGTTCCGTGCTGACCTGGCACTTCTGTGCCACTCCTTCAAGGGGGGTTAGACCAGTGCACAGATATATGCCAGCCTTTTCAAACAAGAACAGAGAGTGGGTGAGTTATGCAGGCCTAAACTGGTTAGGATTGCACCCTCATTCATATAAATTCCATCTCTAATGTATTCATTCATGTAAATTTATTCAAATTTGAAATGTCATTTAAAATTCATTTTTCCCAATCCCTGATAAAATGTCAGAGGGATGATGTGGAATGACCTTCCTGCTTAAATGTTTTCCCAGCCCTGCTTTAGAGGACCAAGTTCTAGAGGATCAGGGTCATAGAATCCCATTAGTGCCCCCTTCTTGAAAAAGTGAACAGTTGCATTCTGTTCCCACTTTCCCTTCCCCAAGGAAACCTCACATGGGCAGATTTAAACATAATCAACAACAACAAAAAAATTGTGGTTTAAATAGTAAAAAGAATGAGAGACACCCAAAAAGACTCATGCTGCACTTAGTTGGTAGTCCCATTGACTATAATGGGACTTACTTCTGAATAGACAGGAATAGGATTGAATTCTCACAACGTCCAAAAACAAGCAAGACACCAGCAAGAGATAATGGAAAACACCACACTGGGATGTACGGAAACAGCTGAACTTGGACAGCTTAGAGCTCCTATGTATTTAAAAAATTCCTTCGCAATGAGACAGTAGCTTAGTTTCATTCAAACTCTGATAATCTGAGCACCTTCTCTTTTACAGAGAGATTAGTATGGAACCAAAGAGCTACTTAGATACCCTCCACAAGGGTTTGGACATGGTCAGTAGAATCTAGGAGTTCTCTTTTACTGGCAGATTTATAATGCAGTATCACAGAAATATATTAAAACTTTCCTCAATTTCAAAAAAGCAAGGGGGCCATCCTGTTTAAGCAATACAATCTCTCTGGGGTCTGTGGAAGTCATTCTGCATCTCATGGTATCCAAAGCTCTCCTTACCCTTGTTTGCCTGGCATTCCTGAGAATCTTCCTGTAATCTTATATTGCCATTTTGGGATGGGTGTGAAGCATTTTCAAGCTTCCAGACCTGTAACAGATGAAAACAGATTGAAAGTAAAACTGTCATTCAGTTAAAGGCCCTGTAGTTGATTAAACAATTAAATCTGCACATGACTGAATAATTCCTTTTTTTAAAAAATCATCCTTTGTTTTCAGATGATGCATGCCTTCAGGCACTATCTTAAATGTGATGCCCTTCGATGTGAGAGAAAGGGGAAATTTATCTTCTAAGATAACTCATAATTTTTTTTTTTAAATGTTATATTAAAAAGCTGTTCTTAAATAAAATCTTCCTGATTAAGCAAGAACTTTTTTTAGACAGTCAAAAAGTTTTCAACTGATTGATCTAACTCAGTGGTTCCCAATTTGTTTCGACTAGAGGCTCTTACTAGGCCACTGGACACAGCTCCTCATCAGAATTATAATCCTACATATTATCTAGGGCAGCAGGATCCTGTGCTCCCCCCCAAAGCTGGTTATTGCAGCTCCCTCGGGAGCCAGAGCTCACAGTTTGGGAACCAATATTAATTCATCAACTATTTCTAGTTAATAGGTAACTTTAGGAAATCCAAAGCCATGCTGTCAGGCAGAGGATGAAGTACCCCTGCTTACTTTCAAGTGGGTGTTCCTCTTTTCTTTAGCAGGGGCAGAGTAACTGCCCCTCCACACCCCAGCAATGTCTGTTCTAGTGGCTTTTGCTGGTGTTCTTTTTGCACTGTGATTGTGAGCCCTTTTGGGACAGGGACCCATTAGCTATTAATTAGCTATTATTTTTTCATTTTCTTGTAAACCGCTTTGTGAACTTTCCAGTTGAAAAGCGGTATATAAATACTGTAGATGTAGATGAAGTTCAAACTTTTATAAGTGGGCAATACATGCACCCATGAACACATACCTCATTTATGGGACAAACACATGTACACTCTGCACATAAAATGTTTCTCCAACAGAATCTGCCACAAAATCTGTTTGATCTCTGATAATTTCCAAGACCAATGGCAGTTACAATTTAGCTCTGGCCAGAGGAAGCATGTAAAAAAGGTCCATAAATAGGGCCAACATAAAAATCTTGTCGGTAGACAAGACAGAGTCAAGTAGCAGAACAGACAGACAAAACATGTCAAAGTAGGAAATGTGGTCATGGATGAGTTGTATATTAGGTTCCAGCTCAGAGAGGTGAATCAAACCAAAGAAGTCCGCTACATAATGGGAAGCGTTGTTCAAATAAACAGAGGTTTTTTAGGACCGACTGCATCTTCACTGGCTTCAGTTGACTGTGCTCAGGTGGGTGGTCATTTGATCTTATTTAAGTGGACTGGGGCCCACAGTGTTCCCTTGATCTGTAGAGCTTAACCTTCCTGGTCCATTGAAAGACCAGAATGACAGTGGTATAAGAGATAATGTGCTAAAGGAAACTACTGGAAGCCCATTTAATACATGCACGCAGACAACTCTAGGTCTTAGAGATTCATAAAACAAACCAAGAAGTATCAAGAAGCGGCAATCCACTCTTGGAGAGACCTACCTGCACACTG
Source organism: Cryptoblepharus egeriae (assembly GCA_030015325.1). Classification (NCBI taxonomy): domain Eukaryota; kingdom Metazoa; phylum Chordata; class Lepidosauria; order Squamata; family Scincidae; genus Cryptoblepharus; species Cryptoblepharus egeriae. Next base: position 8,699,413 of record JAREYC010000006.1, on the reverse strand, counting down.
CCACTGGTGTCTCCAGTGACTATAAGGCAGTGTATATCCCAGTCCATCACCTCAATGAAACAGCAGCAGGTAATAGTTGCTCCCAGGCTGATGGCAGGTTTTAAACTGGCCAGAGGATGTCCATTGATATTCCACAGATGTATGGCCACTCCAGCACATGAGGCAATGTCACCCTAAAATGAACCAAATCTATAGAGCATATGAAACATCCCCCCAATTTTTCCCCAAACCTCACAACACCACTGAGAATCCCATGGGCAGACTTAAGCAAAATACATGCACTCAAACTGCATGTTCTTGAACTGCATGTTCAAGAAAACTGCATTTTCTTGGTCCCACCATCCCACCTATCTTGGAATCAACAGAGCATCTTTCTCCCCAGAGAATGACTTCAGGAACACCTCACATGTGAGGGGAAAAACAGTTCAACCCACCACAAATTACAAAAAGCCACTTCAAATGTCAGCATTTTCAATAGAAGGCAACCAAATGGACTAAAAAGAGAAATAAGCATAAAACGAGACAATATTCAAGGTGTAGAGATGTCACCACTTTGCAGAATTGTCCATGCAACAAATTCTGGGATGCCATAGGCTGTGTATGTGTGGATGAGCATTGGGACTTTAGAGATATGAATTCTGGATTAATTATCTATGACTGCAGTTTCACTATTCATAATCCTACAATTTTAGGACCTGGAACACAATCCTAACCATGTCTACTCAAAAGTAAGCCCCCTTGTGTTCAATGGGAATTACTCCAAGGAAAGTGTCTTTAGGACTGCAGCATAAGCTACACGTGATGAATCATAATTGTCATTCCATCTTTATTTCAAATAGCAGCTGCAGGGGAGTTTTCCATCCAAGTAATAAAAACAGGGTGGGGAGTATACTGCTGAAGCCTACGGCATGGGGGACAAGGATCAACCCTCTCCCTTCCTTCACACTGCTGTCCCAATTTTGATTGGTCCCCGTACAGTCAAGGTGTTGTTTTTTAAAAGGCAGACAAAATCACAAGCTTCAGCTTCACTTGTAGTTTTGCTTTTTTTTCTTACTCAGTAATGCACATATCACAAAGTGATGAATAAACAAATCAACCTTTCAAGTAAATGAGGAAAGAAATGGGGAAGGAAGTGATCATAATGGAACAAACCTATCTATGAAATTTCATGTTAGTAAAGATCAATTAAATTCAGTAAAATTTCTATTAACATTTCTCTCAGCAATTTACAAGAGAATAAAGTGCTTGGTTGAAAAAATACTAATTATATCCCAAACCTATTCACCAGTCAGTCAATTTGACATTGGAGGATATGAGAAGCCTGCTGTTACAACAGGGACAAATTGATCCCATGGCACTGTCAACGTAAGGTTTTTCATGATACAAGGGGGACCATGGCTAGGGCTAGGTATGCTCACTCCTTGGGTGGGAGAATGCCTAGGAAACCAGCATATTCTTCCTTGAGTTATATTTAAGACAGGCATGGTACAAATATACTTATGAGTGAAGATAATCTTGTCACCCTTCCAACATTGCTCATTGTCGTAATGAAACATTATTTCAGAGGCAGTGGTGGGCTTCAGGGGGTTCTCACTGGTTCTATAGAACCCTTTGATAATGAACGCCTGGTTCTGAGAACCAGTTACTAATGGGACATAGAACCTGTTGTTAATTTAGGTTATTAGGACATAGAATCTGTTGTTAATTTATTTGAATCCCACCACTGGGTAACAGGGAATAAGGAATAAGGCTAGGAAGCATGCCCTGTTGGTATGCACTTTGGAGCAGCAAAGGCAGATCCTACTACCCGTCCTCATGGACCCAGTGGTATGAGGGCCTGGATGAAAGGCCCAAGCCATGATGGCAAGGTCCGCCTCAAGGTTCAACTCTCAAAGGATCTGTGGCACAAGGTGGCACTGCCCAATCTGGTTGCTTGAACCCTACATGGGGTAGGCAGCAGTGGTGGGCTCCAGCAGATTCGCACCTACTCTATAGAACCTATACTCTATACTACTCCATAGTATAGTTGGTAGGATAGGCACAATCTAGGGGACACTCTGTTTTTCTCCTCCACCAAAGATTCCAATTGAAGCCCAGATGTCAGACAATAGAAAATGCATGCAAGAGGGTATTATGTAACTAAATACACAGGAGTCCAAACCTCCTGAAAGCTAAGCCCAGCTTAGAAAGAGAACAGCCTGTAAGAATCATTCTCCTCCTGTTTGGCTCCTCTGCTTCAGAGGCCGCTTTTAATGCCCCCACTCAGCATTAAGGATACTATTAGAAACCTCTGTAAAAAGAAGAAAATCAATCTGTCGCGTCTCTGGATTGTTTCTTGCAGGGAAGGGCACCCATTAAGTTGTCATGAAATGTTCATGGATGTGTCAGGAGAAAGATGATAAATGAATATCTTACCGTTGAATCATTGATGGCAACAGCCGAGAGGCATGCCTCGTGGGCAGGAAGCCGGGTGATGCGTGTCAGCTGGTTCAGGTCCCAGATGATGCAGGATCTGTCAGCGGATCCGCTCACAACGATGCTGAAGGATGTGGAGGCAGCCAAGCAGGTCACAGACTGTGTGTGCCCATACAAAGGCTAGGGGAACACGGCAAGCAAAGAATAGGCCACAGTGAAAGGAGATGCTAATTTAGTCACAAGCCAAAACACAGTGTTCAGAACTAATTATCTATTCCACATGGTGTGTTTAAACTGCAGGAAAGGGATCAGAGATGGGATAGTATCCTTTCCGTTAGCGTATGAGGGTTGAGAACTGGGGTGAAAGGTTGCAGAACACAAAAGTCATAAGCCCAGACCATCTGGAAAACACACATACAACCCAAATTTCCTAGGAAAGAAGCAACACCATTGAAAATATGTTGCAAGCAATAAATTCCCTACAATAGTATATGTCCTAGGTTTGAGGACTCACCCTAATTCCAAGCAGAGAAACTAAGTCACTTGTAAGAAACAAGTAAAATATATTGCATGCACACTGAATTGCTATTACTGTGAGTGACACTGAGGGCACAATCCTAATCCATTTAGGCCAGCGCAACTCACCCATCTCTCCATTCTTGTGAAGGCATGAGGAGGCCCAGCTCCCCAGGAATGGCACACAAGTGCTTTATGGCACTTTTTCTACACCCACAAGCCAGCTGGGAATTATGTTGTGACTTGCGCCAGCCTAACCCAGGGGGTGGGGATGACCTATCATTCTTCTAAAAAGAGCTGAAAGGAGGTAGGTGCATAGCCAGAGGTATTTAGTGTTATGCCATGAGACAGAAGCAGGAAGTGATGCTACTTCAGGAAACACTTCTTAATAAATTAATGAGGAACTTGTAAGTTAAATTGTATTGTCAAATATGGGGTGAATTTTTTTCTGTGTCTCTTTTGAGCGCTCTCCTGGCACTAAGGGAGTAAAACTCTCAAACGGATATATTGATTTGGGGGGTGAGTGAGATCTACTTTTAGGTCTTTTCTGTATAGGAGAAGTGGTATTATAGGAATTTATATTAACTTAAAATAGCTTCTCTCACCCTGTATTTCCAAAATGCTCTAACCAGAGCTCATATAAAACCATTCAAACTCCCCCAGCATGCTAGAATTAGCTATGTCAGTGTTTCCCAAACTGCAGGTCACAAACACATGGATACGTTGCAACCTGAAAGTTGGTGGGTTGTGAAACTGACAAGCTGATAATACCAGGAAATGTATTGACCCCTATGGAAAATGAAACTTTACCACACAGGCACATTTCTTCATGAGCAGGCAATTGTGCTTCAGTCCATTTTGAAGAGAAGGCTATTTACTCTACAATTCAAAGTAACTACGGGAGCACATAAGAGACATTAACGTTGACGTAGTTACAGTACCACCTAGTGAAAACCTATGCAAAATTCATATTGCAATCCAGAGAAAATTGTTCTTACATCAGAGCAAGGACTCCCCGTAGTTACTCTGGATGGCGCCCACAGATGCTTCCATCTTGGATCTCGTGAGATTTAGCAAGATCCAAGATGGCAGTGCTTGGGTGAACTGGGAAGAAGAGGTTGAGGGGGCATCATGACTCAGGTAAGATTGGGAATCAGTGTACATTCAACTGCTTCAGAATGTGAGCCATTCAGAATGTGTACCTTCACAAGCTTTAAGCAAGTTGATCCATCCTTGATTGTGGAGAGTTCCCAGAAGCATATCACAGAGCTACTTCCAGAGGTGATGAGTGTCCTTGGTGTGGGACACACAGCACAGACACAGTCCCCCCAATCAGCTGTTGCTTCAAATGTGGTCATGCTCTGCAGGAGGAATTGCCATTGCAATTAAAAAAAATCAGAATCAAAATAGTAAGCTGCCTGAAAAATTCAAAATATATTTTTCAAAATGTTTTTCATTTTCCTCTGTCAGAATCTGGCAATATGATTAGAACTAAGGGCACAATCCAGAGCATGTTCAGCCTGCTCTGCCCTAACTCCTCTCTCCTAACTATTCTGTATCCAGAGGAGAAAGTTATGCTGAATCCAGAGAGTCAGGAAGCCTGGGCTGCCCTAACTGCTCCATAGCATGCTAAGTAATTAACACATGGGGAGGACTTGCTCCTGAGGAGACACTCCTCAGATCACACTGAACAAGAAACAGCTGTGGTGCCTACAGTGGTGACATGACTGCGCATCACCCGGTGCGGAAGTCTATGCGTGCACCCCCCTACCTGGACTGCGCAGTCGCCAAAGTTGGCTCCTGCACAGTTGTTTCTGAAGCCAACTGTCTTCAGGAAGAGTATTGCACAGGTACCACCTCTGATGCCTGCGCAGTACTTTTCTGAAGCCTTTCGGCTTCGGAGGAGACTGTGCAGGTGTCAGAGTTGGTGCCTGTGCAGTACTCTCCTGAAGCCATTCGGCTGCCGCACTGCCTCCTGAGTAAGGCCGAATGGCCGTGCAGAGGCGCGGACTTCCTCTGCTCTAAGGAAGTCTCCTCTGAAGCTGTTCAGCATGCTCAGTGTGTTTCTCCACAGTACACCTTAGCTGGCTGTTCAGGCAGCTTCTGGCTGCTGCTCCGTTTTGGAGCAGGCCTGAATGGGGGTGCTGACGCCTGGGGCCTGCCAAAGGACAGTCAAACTCCTCCGGCACATCACCCCATACGGAGCGCATCACCCAATGCAGCCCACACCAGCCGCACCAGTCTGGTGACGCCACGGGGTGCCTGCCTTATAAGGAGTCCCTGATGAGATGCCAGTACATTCTACAGTGAATACAAGGGGCTTCTTGGAGTGGCCTGCTGTATCCTGAGGTTTGTGGGCAGCCGTAGTTTGTTCCATATCCTGAGGTTGAGAGACAGGGGTTGCAGCTAGGCTGGCCAAGAACTCAGATTTTTGGTCAGCACTGCCATTCTTACTCTGACTTATGATGGCCCCCTATGGGTCTACTCATTACTATACCTGCTTCTGAGGTGGTATATCCCTGAGGAACTGGAAGAGGGCATTTCTGCCTTGGAAACAGGCTTTGGATACAGAGTAACTGCTTTGCCCTAGGCAATGCTCAACATGCCCTCAACATGCCTCTCCTGAGCTGCCTAGGACAGAGCAGTTAGGGCAGAGCAGGTCCACCTCTCTTAGGGCACCCTATGTTGCCTTGCTCTGCCCCAAGCCTTTTCCAGAGTAACTGGGGTGGAGCATCTTGCAGTTGCTCCACCTTAGTGATAGATAGGGCAACCCAAGGGCTCTTATGTGGACAGATTAGTTGCTCTGGATTGTGCTGCCTGTTAATAAAAAGTGACTATGAATTTTTTTCCTCTTCCATATTTAATATTTATGGAGCAATTTCACATGTTCTTAGATACTTCGTTCATATGACCTTGTAATCCTTAAAACTATCCTGTAATGATGGTCAGTATTACCTAACTAACTAAGGCTACAATCCAGAGAAACTATGGGAGCACATAAGAGATATTACGTGCACCCATAGTTACTGCACTACCTAGTGGAAACCTATGGGAAATTCATATTGCAATCAGAGATGGGCTGGCCCCATCCCAAGATCCGGTACACCGGAAGTGGGAGGCGCCAGCTGGGGTCAGGGGGTGTGGGCGGGGCAAGGGGCGGGACTGGGGAGGGGCAAGGGGTGGGGCAACGTTGGCGCCTGCGCAGTGCCTGCTTAGAAGCTGGCCTGCCAGGCTGGCCTGGCAGGCCGGCTTCCAAGCAGGCTCTGCGCAAGCGCCAACACTGACGCTCACACTGCGCAAGCGCCAACACTGGCGCCGATGTCGGCACTTGTGCAGAGCCTGCCTAGAAGCGGCCTGCCCGCTTCTAGGCAGGCGGCGGTGGGCGCAAAACATGGCAGACCGTACCGGTCCGCCATGTTTTGCATTTCCCTGTCGCTGGCGGTACGCTAGCGGCAGGGAAACGGGAAGAACCCACCACTAAGTGCAATAAGTGCCCACCACTGATTGCAATCCAGAGTAAATTGTTCTTACTCTGGAGCAAGGACTCCCCATAGTTATTCTGGATTGCACCCATATTTCTAAGACATAAGCTTGCCTTGCCAAGATAGGGGAATTTAGAGAGGAAAGATTTGGGCTGTGAATTATTTATCAATTAATAATAAGTGTACAGCACAGTCTTAACTTACTTTGGAACGCACAGGATGATGTGCTTGCATTATTTCCAGTGCAAGTTTCAGGGAGGCAGCGATTCATCCCAAGGCAAGGACAAATTTTCCTTTCCCCCCTTTCTCTGGGCTGTCTGGGATTGGGGTTAGGATCCAGTACACACCCCCTCCTTGATCCATGCTGGCTGAGTTCAGCCAGTGCAAACTCAGCCCTTCCCAGGGGCACCAGAGTGGCATAGAGTGGTGCCACTCTCTCCTTTAGGAGGGGTGCAAAAGTGTTTTATGCCACTTGCATGACATTCCCAGCCCACAGCACCATTATGACTGCACCCTTAGTTTCTTTATTGCTCAGTTTTAGATACTATATAGATATGATGAATAGAACAACATATGGTATACATCAGAGTATACATCAGAAGAATGTAAAGAACAATTAAAGACCATAATGTATGACATTTAAACAATGTTACAACTATCCCAGTGCAATATCAACTTGCACTGGAGAAGGATTCAGTGCAAAATTGGGGCTTGCATTACCATGGGCAAGAGGAAACCTTTCCCCTTCCCATGCGCAATGCAGCTGCAGCCCCAGTGGGTCTACTCAGATCTGAGTCATTTCAGGAGGTGGCACAGATCTGAGCAGAGCAGTCAGAGACTTTGGAGAATGGGACTTTGGAGAATGCTGTTTGAGGAACAGGGCTTGGATCCTGGGTCCCAGTCCTGCCTATGGCAACACCCTCTGCCCACCCTTCTCCCTGCCTTAAAATGCCTAGATTTTCCAGCAATTCACTGTTGTTCAGGGTATACATCAATGTTGGGAGGCCAGCACAATTATCTGTGCCAGAGAACATAAAGACATGTTTTACCATAAAGACGTGTTTTACATGTCTACAACACACAAGCAACTTAGGATAGTGCTGTCATTTAGATACTACGTTAATAAGAGAGTCCAAGTTTTATCTTTTATTTAGTTTTACTGATGCCAGTTAATTTGAAGTTGATTATCTGTATTCAAGGCACACTGATATCCATCATTTCCAGCTCTCAATACCAGCAACTCACACAGCTACGCACATTGCCTGAGCACGTAATTTACTATATTTCTTGCATCAGTACCCAGAAATCTGTCTTTAATTACCTTGTCTGATCCATAGCCAGTGAGGCAGCTGGTAAAGTCATCAAATCCCCAGCAGAACACTTTATTCCACAATGGAGGGAGCAAAATTTTGTTCTTCCCTACAGCTAAAATTCCCTTTTCAGTGCTTATGATGTGGCCAACAGGTCCTTGAGGTGCCTCTGCATAAGAAAATGATAATGATTCTTTTGTTTCTCCCCAAGAGATGGAATGTGCTACTAAAAACCTCTAGGAATCGTGGGCAGGTAATCCTTACTCAGGCCCAGGGATACAACTGGATATGATGATTTGGTCTAGAATCAAATATATATTGAAACATTTCCTCCATACTAATTGACCCAAAATGATCCGAAGAGTTGAAGTGGAATTACTAGCAGGAAGTCTCCAAGAAAGTAATATGGAAGACTAAGGATTTGTGAGTGGTTTGGGTATTGAAAAGAGGAAAGGGTTCAAAATATGCAAACTTTACAATAATAACTCCATCACCTGAACCATGTTTACTCAGCAGCAGCTGGGCTCATGCTAGAACCTCCAATAGAATTGACACTAGACTGGCTATTAACATGCACAATAGCCTCCTGGTCAGTGGTGGGATGCAAATAAATTAAGAACAGGTTCCATGTCCATAGAAAAATAGGTTCTATGTCCCATTAGAAACCGGTTCTATAGAAACTGTGAGAACCCCCTGAAGCCCACCACTGCTCCTGGTCCACTAGGCATAAGGGAAACTACATTTCCCATTATCCATGGAGATCACAGACAAGCCTGTTTTCCGCAGCATGCAAGGCTTAAAGGGGGGTCCCACTGAGAGGTGGGAGTGCTTGCAGGTATGGGGATGTTCACCACAGGCATGACCCATTACAGACTGAGATCAAGTTATATTCCTGCCTTGCATCTTGAAGGTCTCTGATCCAGTGAGGGGCATATTATTACTTGCTGGATCACAGATCTTCCATCATGGAATGCATCTTATGACTCTAATCAAAGAGATAGAAGGAGAAACATTCCATTTTGCACCTTCAGATACCTATCAGGATGCAAGGTGGGTTTTTAGCATAGCATCTCTTGGAATTCATTCCAGCTTCTACAATTCATTCAAGAGTCTTAATGGACAGAATGACTTCATTTTAAGGACTGGACAGTTCTGCTCTTCCTTAATTCCATAGTAATCACTGCCAAATAATCCTAAAAGCCATTATGAGGATTCAAATGTTGCAGTTATCTAAAGAATATAAAGTCTGCTCCTGGTTGTTCATGGCTAAGAGTAGCTCCAAATTATTCATCTCAGCCTTTTCCCATGTATATGGTATTAGTTGTGATAAACTACAACTCAGAAGCCTAGTTAATTTTAACACAACTTCCCTAATTTATTTTAACACAAGACTAGTTTATTTTAAAACTCCTGGATTTCTTAAAACCAGAAGTGACATTTTTAATACTTTATATACTTTATAAGGCATTGGGAGGCCTGGCCTTTATTGAGTTGTCCAGCATGTCTGCAGATATCCACAGCCTCTGCTGAGCTCAGTGAACTCTCCAGGGGAGAGGAAGTAGAGCCTCTCACTTCTGGAGGGAGCACATGCTGGGGTATGGGATTGCAGATCTGAGCTGCAGATAAGTGACTTTGGTATGAGCAGGGGTGATGCGAGGGTCCGCGTCACCTGGTGAGGGATGCTGGCAAGTCACCCTCTCCCCTGTGCATGTGCAACCTTTGTGCATGCTCAGTTTGTCACTTACTAAGAAAGGTCAAGTGGCTAGAGTGGCAAACTGCACATGCGCAAAGGTTGCACATGCCCAGTTTGTCACTGAAGCCACTTGCCCTTCCTAAGAAAGTGGGAGTGGGAGCTCCTTCAACGGGAGCATTCCCCCAATGAAGGATGCATGCGCAATGTTCACGCAAGCGTCCTTCAGTAGGGGAATCTCTCTGCTGAGGAGAGGGAGCCATTTCCTCAGCAGAGATGCTCTTTAGGATGCCTAAATGTGCATGTGCCTCTGCCTGGCCATTCTGCCTCGCTCAGGAGGTGGAGGAGCAGCACCTTGCTTTCGTCTGCTTCCCGAACAAGGCAGAATGGCCAGGCAGAGACACACTGTGCATGTCCAAGCTTTTGGACAAGCATAGTGCATCTCTGTGCAGCCACTGGGCCTTGCTCCGAAGGTGGAGCCAAGGGTTGCTGCTCTGCCTTCGGAGTAAGGCCCAGTGGCTGTGCAGAGACACACTGCACATGCAGAGATGGGCTGGCCCCATCCCAAGATCTGGTACACCGGAAGTGGGAGGGGCTAGCCAGGGTCAGGGGGTGTGGGCGGGGCAAGGGGCAGGACTGGGGAAGGGCGAGGGGCGGGGCGACGTTGGCGCCTACGCAGTGCCTGCTTAGAAGCCAGCCTGCCAGGCTGGCCTGGCAGGCGGGCTTCCAGGCAGGCTCTGTGCAAGCGCCGACGTCGGCGCTCGCACAGAGCCTGCCTAGAAGCGGGCAAGCCGCCTCTAGGCAGGGTCTGCGCGAGCGCCGATGTCGGCGCTTGTGCAGAGCCTGCCTAGAAGCGGCCTGCCCGCTTCTAGGCAGGCGGCGGTGGGCACAAAACATGGCGGACTGTATCGGTCCGCCATGTTTTGCATTTCCCTGTCGCTGGCGGTACGCCAGCGGCAGGGAAACGGGAAGAACTGGTATGGGCGCATAGGCCCGAACCGGTAAGTGCCCACCACTGTGCGCATGTCCAAAGGCCTGGACATGCACAGTATGTTTCTGCACATTCCGCCTAGCCAGCCATTCTGGCCGGCTCTGAGGCACAGCTGCAATCCTCAGAGCTGGCCTGAATGGGCACGCTGACACCCAGTGCCGGCCAGAGGAATATGAAACTCCTCCGGCGCGTCACCCCAAGTGTCATGTCACATGGTGCAGCCGGCACCAGTTGCACCAGTCTGGTGATGCCATTGGGTATGAGACTGTGGATACAGGGGTCCCCTGTGCTCTAAAAATTATACCAGGGTAATGCTGCAATCCTAAACATACTTTCCTGAGAGTAAGGGCGCAATGCAGAGTAACTATGTGGAGTCCTTGCTCTGGTGTAAGAAAAATTTACTCTGGATTGTAATATGAATTTCCCATAGGTTTTCACTAGTTGGTGCAGTAACTACGGGTGCACGTAATGTCTCTTACGTGCTCCCATAATTACTCTGGGTTGTAGGGTTAGTCCCATAGAAAAGAATGGGATTTACTTCTGTGTAGACATGCTTAGGACTACACACTAAGAAGACCTAAACATGAAGTGCAGAGAAGGTCTATACCTTTGACAGTCACGTATGAGAACTTCAGATTATGTAGATTGCTGAGTGATGGTGGCAACTGACCAGCGGGATAAGCAAAGAGCATATTCTCTCTCCCCATTGAATTCTTCCCTTGGACATTTCTGGCTGGGTGTGGTTTGATAAAGAGCTGGAAGGAAAGAACAGAAAACCAATGCAAAACAAGCAAACATAGTGGATGTTCCCTTTCGTACAATGTGCGTCAAATCTATTTTAGGTCCTACACATCTAGTGTCTACTGGCTCATATGATAGCTGAACTATTCCCCCACCTTGGGAATCCCAATGGGTCTGTATTTAAGATTTTTTTTTTTCTATTTCTCCTTCATTCAATGCAGCTTATAGCAGCCAAAAATATCAATAAAGCAATTGACAAAGCAGTTAACAAAGCATAAAATAATAATTAAAGAAAGCGTTCACTAAAACAGCAGAGCTACCTAGTACTTCAACTTAGGCTACAATCCAGAATAACTTTTTACACCAATGTAGTTACAGTGCCACCTATGGGAAATGCATAAAGCAATTCGGAGTGCCTCTTACATCTTTCCGTAGTTACTCTGGATTGTAGGGTAAAACAGCAAGCATCACATGGTCAGAACAACACAAATGTGGGCCATATACTTCTTTTGAAAGGCCAGAGGAAGTGGTATTGATCCCTGCAATGGGAGAGCTGTTTCAAAGCTCAGGACACTAACATTAACAAAGGACACTAACCACTAACAAGAAGAAGCTGATTATAACACCAGGTGGTCAGGGATGTTCAATTACTGGGTTGCCCAACTCCACCACAACCACACAACCCTGCACTGTACCTGCTTTGGAATTTGTCCAAAGTTGCTGACAAATCCCAGGATGGTGCTTTTGATAAGTGGGTCAGTGATGCTGTCTAGGTTCGTCTGATCCCCATAGAAATAAGGGTGAAAGGTGTTCACGGCCTTCACTGCAGCTGGGCCATGCTGTTTGTGACCAAAGATTAGATCTATCCAGTGATGGAGATGGGCGCTGACATAATCGCTTTCCAGTGCCTGAAACCCAAGAGTCAAAATGTAGTTAGAGTTATCTTAGTAGCAGAAACCCATGTTACCCTTTATTCCTTATGAACGAGCTGTCATTGGATTACACAAGGAGGAGTCTGTATTTATTTCACTGACCAGAGCAATCTCTACAGGGTGTACTAGTCACCTGTGTCTTCAAGGGAATACAAAAGGGCATGATATCATCCTTTGAGATTGAGCTGAGGATTCCCAAATTGACAGTTAACTAAAGCAATATTCAATTTGGGGTGCAATCTTGACAGGACGATGGGCAGTTCCTTGTGCTGGCCCAACATAGTCGCCAAACTTCTGTGAAGCACTTTCATGCCAACTGAGGACCAAGGAGGTTCATGCACAGATGTGCCCTATCCTACAGATGGCAGCTAAGGATCCATTTGACAAGCAGAAGGTAAGCCTGTGCCTTCCCAGCTGGGCCAGTTCAGGGGTCAGGGGGCCTGGGATGGGCAGGAGATAGGCATTTCAGAGTGGGGGGAGAACAGCCACCAGATGGGCCTGTGGGCAAGTGGTGAATGTAAATGGTGTAGAGCCTGGATCTGGCACTTGTGCGAGATCTTATCCCCAGTTATAGGCAGCCTGCCCAGGGCCTTTTGGATTTGCACCACATCTTTAGGTGGCATAGATCTGAGTAGCTCCACTGGGGCTGCTGCAATTCTATTCATTCCTAGGGTAAAATGGAGTAACTCTGTTTGCCCAGGCTGATTTGCTTTTGGTCCCTATCTCATGCTGGATATAGGATAGATCAGCTATTCTTCCTTTTCCAGCATATATTACGATTGAGCTTTTAATGTATTTGCTGTCACTGACAAATATTCCAAAGCAATGAAAAGTCCGTTAAAAAGTCTCAAAAGGACTGAATGCTGAGCTAAAGGCAAAGAGCCTTTTGTGAAAAAGCCTCATTCTAATAAAGAGAATTTCACTCTTTTAGACAATCTTCAGTTTAAGAAAATGCTTGTACATACATAGGTACATAGATTTACACTTAGCAAATAGCAAAATCGGTAACATGAAGCTATCATATCTAACTGTGATTTCTGATTCCCTGGGATATCCTGAGGAGGGGATAAAACTGACCACCAGAGCAACCACAAAGGCTTTTAAACCCAATTGGAGACAACAGCAAACATTCACAAAACTTAATAAGCAAATGCTATATTAAATGGTTTTTCAGGAGTTCCTCTAAATAATTATTTTTGGACAAAAAGAAAATCTAGACAACACTGCTTTTAACAGTATATACAGCTATACAGCCCCTGTATAGCTACTTTAGCATCCACAGTGGTAAAGCATATAATGGGGGCCCTTGGCCTCAGGTACCACAAGGCACAGGTGGTGTCATGAGGCATAAGGGGCTGCCAAAATCACCCCTCATCCCAGCCTCATGCCCCACGCCCAGCTGCTGCCACCGGCTGTCTATCCACCCAACCCCAGGCAGGAATGGTTCCCCGACAGTCTTCCAACCCTGATTTAGGCTTCCAGCCTAGATTTATGGCTGTGCATGTGCTATGGGTGGCAGATCCACTTGATAGCCCTCCCCAAGTGTGGTCCTCAGGAAGTGGGTGGGCTGGAGGAGGCTCCTCAGGCAGACACTTCATTTGCACCGCTCTGAGCGCAGGTAAGGAGAGGGCGCCTGGTGGCATTGGGTGCCACCAGGCCTAGTGCAGTGCTTTAGCATCCACAGTCTCTAGCATCCAGTGTTCAGCTTTCATGCCTTTTCGTACTGACCTGTCTGTGTAAGTTAATAAATCTTTGGGGATTTCCTTCTGCCCATGGTGGCAACTGCACATCATCCAACAAAGTCCCATCTAGTAAGTTTCCTAAAAGTGACCAAAAAAAAAGAACTGTAACTGATCCTGAATGCCATCTGTGATGTTAAAAGGTTGAGGAAGTTCTTTCACTTCTTCCCCACCTCAAATCCAAGGATACAGCATACCTACAAAAAGGAGGACAAAAAGGGATAGAACAAGATTGATTCACAGCCCAGTCTTAGAAAACAATCCTAACCATATCTACTCAAAAGTAAGTCCCATTGTGTTCTATGGGTCTTACTCCCGGGAAAGTATTTTTAGGATTGCAGCCATAATCTGGTCTAAGATACTACAAGGCCTGTTATATTTGATACAGCAAACGAGGTGCAATCCTATCTGATTTTGGCCAGACAACGCACCCATCTCCCTGTTCCTGCGGTGGTGTGGGGAAGCCAGCACATGTCTGTGAACTGGGCTAAACGCCCCCCCTCCAGCCCAAGGAGTGGTGCAGAAGTGCTTTATCACACTTTTGTGACACCCCCAGCCCAGCACAGTACTTGTGCAGGCCTAACTGGGGTTTAGTACTACAGCCTCACTTGACTTTCTGAAATTTGCAGTAGGTGATGCATCTTCAAACAGAGCAACATAAAAAAGACCTGTGATGTAATGAAGAGGCATGGACCAGAAAGCTTCTTTGGGACTCATATTTATTTGCTGGGGGGGGGGGGGGGGCGTCTGGATGTGTGTCTGTTCACTCCCCATGCAGATTTTGCTGTTGTCAGCTCTATTGCTGGAACAACTATGGCTTCTGTTCCCTTATGCTTCTTACCCTTTTCCTGTCTAAATTAGGCCCCGAATATTTAGAGGCTTCTAAGAAAAGATACCCTTGGACTTTTTTGGATATCCTGAGTCCTACCCTGAATTCCTACCCTGAGTCCAGGGGAGGAATTCAGTATTGGTCTTGTTCCCTGTAAGTGCCACCAGGTGGAGAAAGTCTCTCTCTTAGCACAGTCTGTTAGCCATAACATTTTCAGAGCCCATCATGCTCCCAATAGTATTTTGGAGAACATAATAGGGTGCATGTATCCTTTTGATCAACTTGCTGCATTCAAGTACAGCTGCATGTCTGACTGCATGTGCCAAAGCACATCCAAATATGCAGTGCACACTCCAACAAGACCATATAGTCCTTTAGTAGTATCCCTGGACAGACTGATGTCATCATGATATGATGTCATCATGCTCACCATATGATGGCTGCAGGGAAGAGGAAAAAAATTCTGCAGTGCAATCCTATGAATATCTACTAAGGAGCAAGTCCCACTGAGACCAGTGGGGTTTACTCACAGGAAAGTGCATATAGAACAGTAGTGTTAACTTGGAAAACTGGCACTAAGGGTGCAATCCTAAACACACTTACTTTCCTGGGAGTTAGACCCATTGAACACAATGGGGCTTACTTCTGAGTAGACATGGTTAGGATTGTGCCCTAAGTCACAGATCACACTAATAACAGGCACAACAATGAAGGGAAAGAGGTGGTTTTAAAGGAAAATTTCAGCACCACTGAAAACACAAGTTTTGATTTGAGAAAAAGTGCAATGGAGTTCCCATTGTGTGGCATGTTAACAGCCCCCCTCATTTTCAGACCCCTTTGGGATGGTGGCAGCAAAGAGGAGATGCCACCATGTTGCTTATACTGCTTGGAATGGCTCTTACAGCAAATGGAAGGGTCAGATTACCCAGCAGCTTGAGGCACCTGCAAAACTTTGCACTGTGTCCCCTCCTTTCCCAGAACATCACTGAAAAAGGGGGGAAAAATCAGTACTTACCAAACTCAAAGTGATTGAGGTTTGTTAAGAATTCAGGAAGGTAAAAGAATTCAGGGGTGAGTTCCCTCACATCAGTCATATTATCTCTGGAAACCGAGTCCCAGGTGCTTTTCAGGCTATGGAACATTCTGTCTGCAACATCAAAACCTCCGCCCTGGTGATATTGAAAGAAAAAAAGTAAGAGAAATTTGAATTTCTTTACTGAAAGATTTTAAAAATGGATTTGCAACTTGTACTCATCACAAAAAGAGTTCTTGGAGTTCCAGGACTTGCTTCTCTCTCTCTCTCTCTCTCTCTCTCTCTCTCTTTCTGTGTTTATGCAGAAAGGTGCATCAACACAGATAGAGTGCAAATAGTCTTTGGAGATTTTAGGTATGGATTTAGTCCAGGGTGACCATATATTATTTTTTCCAGGACATATAAATCATGGGGAAAAAAATCTTCATTGTCCTTTTCCTTATAGCAGGCAGCATGTAGCCTTCTTGTAATTAATAAATTACATGTAATAGTTTTAAATTCAATAATTGTAGTGCTTATATTAACCACATGAAAGGAGGATATATGAATGTTCTTAGTTTTTATTTTGTCATATCCTACACTTTCCTCGGGTGTCCTACATTTTGGGGGTCTTGTCCTCTTTTGCGATTATGACATATGGTCATCTTGATCTACCCACAGTGGTAAAGAAGGAGCAAGTAGATACCCATCTCAGTTTGGTAAATAACTGCCTCAGTCCCACGGGAAAAAAGAAAAGTAATAAGGGACTCCAAGGAGGTCACAGTACTTGACAATTCCAAAAGTGAAGTACACTCAGTTCAGCCCCAAAGACAGACCTATATTTTGGAACCATAAAATATACTGTAAACAAATTTAGAGCACAATCTTAACCATGTCTACTGTGTACAGCATAGTGTTCAGTGGCTCTCACTCCCAGGAAAGTGTCTTTAGGTTTGCAGCCTTAACCTCCTAAGTGTATGCTGTTTAATTTATTCTGTTAAAAAGAAAACTGTGGTTCTTACAACTAAAGTTGCAGAACTTGCATTTACTGTACAACCAACCAGGTTCAAATCTCTCCTCTCTCTGGCAGTTGCTTTTCCATCAGGCTTAATCCCAAGGGAATGCCAATAATAATTGCAATGTGTTTAGTTTATAGTATCTTCCCCAGCTCAGTTCAAATGCAATGAGTCAGTGAGCAGGCAAAAATAAACTCTACCTGGGTATCCATAGAAGGAAGCCTAATTAAACTTCCAATGACATGAGTCATCCATGATTAATTTGAGGTATTGAATTGCTGTGGCCGTAATGTTCCCTTACAAACATCCAACTTGCTTGGCTCAACTACAGTCATATATATGGAAACTGCACACTGGCCCAAAAGACATCACTGGATTTCATGGCTCAGTCATTGCTGGAACCCAATTTCTGTGGATTTCCTTCCTCTTTGAGGGAATCAGTAAAATAGAAGATCAACAGACCAATAACTATGTATGGCAAGTAGAAAACCAACAGAAAGCAAGGGGCAGCCCAATCCTGAATCCAGGTGCTACAGACATAAAGCATAGGCTTGAACACTACAGAGAGATTGAAGCATTCTTGTGCATGCCCACGGATCAATAGAGACCTGCCAGAACAGGTAAGCTAATGAAGGGGATGAAAAAGGGTGGGTGGCAGGGTGGGTATATTGGGGTGGTGGTGTGATTGGGAGAAGGGCAACTCAAGCCTGAAAGGAAGTGAGGTTGGTGGTGGCTCCCTTACCTTTTCACGCACTGATCCTCTTTATAGGCCAGATCTGCCTTTCTGAGTCAACGAGGACTTACTTGTACCAGCAACTCAGCGGCTGACCCATAGTCACTGCTGGCAAAGGGACAAATGTCTCTTTCATCCAAGTAAACCTCCAGCAGCCAAAACTAGGCTACAAGATGCAGCAGAAGCCATGCTGGAGCCACGGCATTGCAGCGCAGAAAATTTGAATTTGATTGGGCCACAGATCCATGACATATTCAGTGGAGAATAATGAATGGAGAACACCTTTTGTATGCCTTTGTAGTATACTGTAAATCTGCATATGTGGTTCCCATCTTTGCCCTACTTTTAGAGGGCAAAGTAGAACACCCACTTTTCTAGTGGGGATTATATAGCAAAAACAAGGCTATTGTCTCAGTGATTCTCAAACTCTTTGCATCAGGACCCACTTTTTAGAATGATAATCTGTCAGGACAGAAGTAATGTCATGACGAGAAGTGACATCATCAAGCAGGAAAATTTTTAACAATTCTTGACTGCAATCCTACCTATACTTACCCAGGAGTAAGTTCCATTTATTATTATTATTATTATTATTATTATTATTATTATTATTATTATTATTATTATTATTATTACTATCATCATCATCATTATCATCATTATCATCATCATCATCAATCATCATCAAGAGCAGATCTGTTACATTTCCCCAAATGCAGTCACATACCACAGTAGTATTAAGTTCAATATAAAAAACCATCTTAGCATTAATAAAACTCAACAAGTCAAATATATTAAAAATAATTAAATGAATGGGGACCCATGTGAAATTGGCTTGCAAATAGGGTTGCCAAATGTTCCCCAAAACAGGGACAATCCCAATTTTTGAGGATTGTGTTCACATACAGTGGTGCCACACATAACTAGTTTAATTCATTCTGGAAGCATGCTTGTTATGTGAAACACTCTTTATGTGAAGCGGATTTTCCGATAGGAAATAATGTAAACTCAGACGATTGGTTCCACAACCCAAAAAATATTCATATAAAAATATTAACTGGATGTATAAATGATGACAAAACACTGGAATTGAATTCAAAACATGCATTCAGTGTGCATGATCCTATGAAGTCTACTTAGGCTGCAATCCTAAAGACACTTTCCTGGGAGTAAGAAACATTTAACGCAATGGTGCTTACTTCTGGGTAGACATGGTTAGGAGGCTAAAATCTAAGACACTTTCTTCTGTAATCAAAGACACTTTCAAAGTGTCTCCCCACTTTCTCCTTCTCTTCATCATGAGCCTCTCTCTCCCCTTCTCCCTTCTGGCTAGCCCTGAGCTGCTTCCCTCCTCTGCTGTTCTCTCCCTCTGCCCAGCAGATGCAGAAGTGTTGCTTTTGCTATGGGCAGGTGTGGTAGGCAACCCTGACGCTTTTTAAAAGGGCTACCGGCCAGCACGTCTGCCCCAACTGCCAATGAGTGTGCTTGTTAAGTGAAACAACGCTTGTTATGTGAGGCAGAATCCTAGAGAATCCTAGAGAAATTTTTGCTTGTTATGTGGATCACGTGGTAAGCGAGGTAAGCATTGTACTGGCAAATGAGACAGAGGGCCTTGCCCTGATTTTGTGGAAGAGAATAATGGCAACCTTACTTGCAAACAACCTAGTGGGTCCCGATTCAGTACCCTAACCAATCTTGAGCAAGGTTAAGAGTGAAAAATGTTGAAGTTAATTATTATGTGCCAGGGTTACAAATAAATACAGCATAAGTACAGTTTTACACTCTGAACAACTCTAGAGCTAAATTGGAGCTTATTATCCTGGTAAAGATTTATGGGAAAGAGCAGATAGTCAAGACAATCAATGTGTGATGTTCCCAAAAGCCTGGATTGCACCAATCTCCAGTTTCCTCAATTTCTGCCTTGCCATAGGTTTACACATTTGAGCCATGTTGTGTATGTGCAATATTGGGCAGAAAGGCTTTAATGCTCAGAACCTCTTCCCATTATTTTAATGGGCACTCACTACAAACCTACTCTATGTAACAGACTACTTGTGTAACAGCCTCAGATTCTTGCAACTTCAGTTATAGTTGGGATGTGACATAGACTAAGGTGATCACATGGCTGCTGATCAGACGTGCTTAAGTCTATTGGGCCAGATTTGGTTGCATTGAACTCCATTGTTCTGTATATAACCTTGTGTGAAAGAGGTCATGCTGGGGAACTTGCAAGGTCATTATGAACTTGATCGTTAACAAGCAAAGATGGTCAGAATCAAATTTCAGCTGAAACCAAGGCGTATGGGAAACACATGGAAAAGAGATGATCAGCTAACAAGTATCTCCTTAAAGTCTCTTGAAAACTGTGTGTATTTAATCTGCATACATACTGCACTGTGCCCAGAGCAAGTGACTGACACTTTTTCATCTGCTTTTGCAGCTTTTATGAGAATTGATGGTAATCTCCAGAGAAACAATATGATTTGTAATAAAAAGGTTACCTGTATTAAATAAAAATAATATCTACATAGGAAATGTTGTTAGTGCCTCAAATCTGGTTAAAGATATTACCATCTACAAAAATGTAATTTTTTGCATCTGTCTAATACATTTTAGAGGAAGTAATATCTTTAAAACTTAAGCCTGTATTATTTATAAAGAAAGCAATAACTGATTTGCAGAATTTCTTATATTAATAAATGTATTTGCATATGTTTATATTAGAATCGGTCCGTTTTCCTTCTCTCTGAATGCCAAAAATTGCACAGAAAGGGAGAAAGAAAGCCCAGAACAACTTTAGTAAAAAACAACAACACGTGCTCATTGGCTCTTGATCTCTCTTTCTGACTTGTGCTCTCTCTCTCTCTCTCTCTCTCTCTCTCTCTCTCTCTCTCTCTCTCTCTCTCTCTTTCACCATTTCTATCTCTTCTTGGAGCTGTTTGGCAGAAGTCATGCAAATTTAGGGCCTGCTAAATTGAGATTTTTTTATTTAATTTAAAAACAACACAGGATGCTAAACATTCAGATAATGCTAAAAACAGAATCAGGAACTTTTAACTCAGCAAAGTAATGCTTGCGAGGAATGTGCCCCTTCTCACTGATGACAGTACCCAGGATGCTAACAAGCCTGTGCTGGGAATATGGTAACTTCAAACATTCCAGCCATCTTGTGTTGTATCCAGTTTTGATTCAAATTCATTTTTGTTTTGCTACCAATCTTGGAATCATTCTGGGAGAAAAAAGATTCTGTGTCACAGGGATTAACTAATTAATATTTTTAAATAAACACTAAATGTGAGGAACTGCACCTATTTGCCCATCTTCTGTACATTTGATATACAGTGTGTTGAAAAAACGTCAAGGGCAAACTTTAAGACAGAATCATAAATTTGACTCTGTAAAATCAGATGGGCAACCCAATCCTATGCTGACAACTACACTAGGACTGCCGCGGCACCAAACTGGCTGCCGAAGTATCCTAAATGCTGCAGGCTACCATCAGTGGTTTCTTTGGAGAAGGGGACATTCACCACTTTCAGCCAAGTAAGGGAAGTAGCCTCACAACTTAATCAGGAGACTCCATGTGACTCCAGGAGACTCTACACAGAAGCTCTGGATCCAGAAGAGTTGAGTTCTGCTAGTCACCCCTCTCTCAACCCACTCTCTTTTGCAGGGCCTCCAAGAGAAATTTTTTAAGACAGTACAAAACCCATTTGGGGCCCCTAAGACTTGCAAAATTACTTTGAAATAAAAAAAATTGAGGATAATTAATGTGCAACAAATTTCAACAAGTGCTCATTTATTGATCATATAAAACATTATGTTAAAACATATCGGTATTCAAGTAATGTGACAATATAATATACCATATTAATCTGTTAGTAACAAAAACTCAAATGGTCCTTCAGCCATGGGCCCCTCTGTAGCTCTTAGGCCCTGGAACAATGTACCTGCTGGACCCCCGCTCATAGGCCCTGCTCTTTCCTGCCATGCCTCCTCCTGTCCTCTACCCACCTCCGGAACACCCGCTCTACAACACCTTCTCCCCACCTTCCTCCACATCCTCATTCACCCCTCCACCACCTGGCAGTCCGGGCAGTGGCAGAGCACCAGAACTAGTGCACTGCCAGTCAGCACTGATGTATTACTAGTGCTTTACAGCATTTTTTTTGACACTCAACTCCAGCTGCACACTAGTAGTATGAGAATAGGATTTGGCTATTTATTACTGCTAGAAGAAATTAGAAAATATAAAAATGTTGAGTGCATGCCTGCGAGAAATAAAATCTATAAATGAAGTATCAAGTTCTGAACAATGGGCAGAAAGAAGAAAAGCATGTTCAGACCATTTATATGTAAGCTTATATGCCACCTGTCCACTAAAATGCTTAGGCCCAAGAATTCTGTCCAAACCTCTTTAATTGGGCATAGGGTTTTGCATTTTTTTAAAAACCCAAGAAGTTGATAAAGTGCTATCAGTTTCAAAGGATATCGAAGTGAGATTCCATATATTATAAAAGCACAACATGAGTTCAGCCTATTCAGAGAAACAGTAGTTACTACCAACACAACAAAACTGTCAGCCTACCTGCAAGGAACAGAAGATCTGGGTGAAGGGCTCTATGCGGACCAGGTAGGAGGCTACAATTATTGCTGAAGAATAGTGGGTGCAGTAATGGCACTGGGCTGAGAGGTTTTCTGTAAATGTTAAAATAGGTATTTTATGAAAAGACTTTTGAATACAACAGTCAACTGACTTTCACCCGTGTAATAGTTCATTTGTTTCCCACATAAGACTCATTACCTGTACTCATGGCTGATGTGCAGAGCATTTATGTTCAACTGTTTAGCTGCTGTTGTATCTATTTTTTATTATACTTCCAACTATATTATGTAACAAGACCACTAACTATATTTTTATAGATAGAATCTGCAGTTTCATATATCTGGAGCTGAAATCCTATCCACACTTTCCTGGGAGTAAATCCCAGTGAACACAATGGGGCCTACGTCTGAGTAATGACGCACAGGACTGTGCTGTGAAATATATACATTCCTAACTGGTTTTATGACTTGCAGATGACAACCAACATTTTTTGATATGGTGGAAGGAAGTGCCAGCTTCCTAATTTCTGCAGCTTTCATATGCAGTCAATCTATATACAAATCCTTGTCATGCTGGACAGGTCCCTCGTCTTGCCAGTAAGATGGAGAATCCATGCCACATTGCCATGATGTCAGAGACAAAAGATATACCTTCACACTTCTCTACTTCTTTGTAGCGCTGAATGAATTTTTCTCTTCTTTCTGTAGTCTGCGCCCCCATGGGTTTTGAGAGGTCACGGAAGACACTGGGATTGGTTAGGTCCAGTATCTAAAACACAAACATAAAATAGTCTTATTCATCTAGCCAAGCTCAGGTAGGCTTAGAACAACAGGCTTCGAAACCCAAGCATTTTAATACAAAAAATTTATTTATTAGTGTAACTGACTCCTTGTGGAATAGGAGATGTAACCGAAATGGCTCACCTGGGAATGATAGTCAGCAAGAACCCACGGGAACACTGGATACTGCATGAGATCACTGTAGGTTCGCCCAGCCAAGGTGTTCAAG
Organism: Cryptoblepharus egeriae; assembly: GCA_030015325.1. Lineage (NCBI taxonomy): Eukaryota > Metazoa > Chordata > Lepidosauria > Squamata > Scincidae > Cryptoblepharus > Cryptoblepharus egeriae. Next base: position 8,676,393 of record JAREYC010000006.1, on the reverse strand, counting down.
TACATAAGGTAGTCAAAGTTGCTGATCTCTCTCTTCTGCCACACCATGAAAACAAAAGTCACAAGCTCATCCATGTAAAAGATCCTGTAATTTCAGGTCTCTCTCCCAGAGCACAAATGCACAACTTGCCAGTGATACCATTGTTTAGACCATTCCACAATTATGCTTTGTTTAAAGTAGGACTTTATTTTGTCTGTGGCTACAATCCAGAGTAACTAAAGGACCTTTACACTGACATAGTTACGGTGCCACTTATGGGAAACCTGTGGGAAATGCATAGAGCAATCCAGAGTAAGTGCCTCTCACGTTCTCCTGTAGTTACTCTGGATTGTAGGGTAAATTATCTTGACCCTCCTGTCAAACTCTCTCTACTTAGTACACTGTTTGATAAACCCCTAGCAGCTTAATAATCATTTTGGTAAATTAAAAAGCTTCAAATGAATTTAGTTCATTCCTCAGTAAAGGCGATTCAAACCCTGACTGCTCTTTTTGCTTTCGCTTTTCTTTTCTTTTACTTACATGAAAATACAAAAAATGTTCAGCCCAAGGCTGATTTTATCACAGATATTTTAATGGCTTTTATATTTCCTAGGTCTACACAATGAAATCACATCAGCCCACCATGGATTTAAGACTGTAACAAGCCACTTAGATGGCATTTGTGCTGCATGTAAATTGTTTCCAGATAGTTTTGCATTACTGTGGGATCACAATTAGTGCTAATAAGGTGAAGCACCATAAATACAAAGCAAGCTAACATCAGACTCTTTTCACATTTGAAGCTGACTTACAGTGCAATCCTAAGAGCACTTTTCTTTCTTTCCTATCTATCTATCTATCTATCTATCTATCTATCTATCTATCTATCTATCTATCTATCTATCTATCTATCTATCATCTCCTTTCAACTGAAAAGTTCACAAAGCGGTTTACAAGAAAATGAAGAAATTAACAGCTAATTAATTGCTAAGCCCCATTGAACTCAGTGGCACTTACTTCTGAGTAGTCACAAATAGGATTGCACTGTTATACAACCAGTTGCCTGTCGCCCAACAGGCAGAAATGCTCTAAAAAAGACCTTATGAAAAGGTAATTCCTAAGAATGGAGCCTGCACGCCTTCAGCGTGGGCTCCCTTTGCTCCTCTGCAGGCACTGTGCAGAGCCGGGCAAGTGCAAGGCAATGCAGCCATTGGCTGCTAGTGGGCTGGAGGGGGCGGAGCCAGACTTCTCCCAGGTGAGTTTGCCCGGGGATCTGCAGTCGGGCTCTGTCAAGCGTCCCCACCCTCCCTCCCTTGGTACAACTTAGGATTAGCTGGTCGCTTCGGGGCCGGGTAGGAATTTTTTGTATGCCACCTGTTTGGCCATTGGTGGCATTCTTTTTCACCTACCCTGAGCTGTACGAGGGAGAGAGTTAACTTTAATTGGCTTTCAGCCCAGTCACTTTTAGCAGGAGTCATGAGGTAGTAGGCAGGATAGGCCTCGGTGTGCAGCCTTAGGTAGCAAGGGTTTGGGGGTGAGGAAGCACCCTGAGATGCTCTTCCGGCTCCGGGGGTAAGTCTGACGAACCCCCTTACCTGGATGGGAAACCTATGCGCAGTGTCTGGCCGGACAGCCGGCGGCTGCGCGTCCAGCTACCTTGACCTTCGAGTTGGCAAAGACAGGCATCCTTGAACTCTGTTCAAGAAATGCCCTGAGCCAGGCTGGGAATGCCCTTTATCACCTTTAACATCTGGATGGGGAAATATGCGGAGAGCCGCATCCCCTTAGATCGCACGGCTATTTTAGAGCAGTCCCTGTTTATTTCTAAGATGTTAAATAGTTAATAAAAGTGGCCCTCAATCCAGCACTTGTGTCCGGCTCTTTATTTGTGACTGTCTGGGGTAATTGAGAGTCTTTCTCTGCAGATGCCAGGGACTGAGCCCAGGATCTTGCACACTGTTGTTCATGTTGAGTTCATGTTTTGAACTTGAGTTCATGTTTTGTAGCAATAGGTGACAGCAAACAAATGTTGTATTTAATTTCTGTCAGCAAAGCACACTGTGTGTCCCATGTATTAATTTCTGTCCCGAAGCACACTGTGTATCCATGACTAGCTGTAAGTTCCTGTTTCTCTGTGCTCCTTAATTTACACTAATAACTGTCTGTAAACAAAACATTATCCATCTTTAGTTAGGAATCCCCATAGGAGACTAACCCTACAATACAGAGTAACTATAGTTACTATGTACCCACCTAGTGACTGCACCACCTAGTGAAAACCTATGGGAAATTCATATTGCAATCCAGAGCAAATTGATCTTACACCGGAGCAAGGACTCCCCGTAGTTACTCTGGATTGTGCTATATGTGTACAATCCTAACCTAGGTTGGCACAACTCATCAGTCTTGCTGTTCTTGAGGTGGTTTAGGGAGGAAAGGGCATATCTGTGCACTGGTCTAACCCTCCCCCAAGAGTAGCGCAGAAGTGTCTTATGGCACTTTTGTGACACCTCCAGGTCAGCACAAGATTTATATCAGGGTTTAGGATATGGCCAATATGAAAGAGGCATTGCAGCACATTCTTTAATTTACAGAGCAATCAGCTTCAAGTAGTTGCTTCATCATGATCATTATCTAGGCAAGGAAGTCTGGAAAATAAGGGAGTTTCATCCTGTAAAGCTAGAATAGCTAAAGCTAATCTCAGCAGGAGCCAAGCAATATAGCTGAAAGAAAAGGCAAATGCTGATACCCACTAGTTGAATATTCAGCCTCCAAGGAACAGATAACAGATAAGTGATCAGAATCTCCTGTGTTTGCTTTTTTACATTAACAACAATCATGGGAATCCTTTTTGGATTCTGGCACCAGAAAAGAAGTTTCAACCCTTTCACCTCCTCACACATACAATTTTCCTGATTAAAATTCAATCAACTGCTTCCCTCCACCCCAAGAGTAACAGTAGGTTGGAGAAGGCAGTTTTAATTGGAAAAATGGTATGGAAGAAGCAATTGTTTTCTTCTCCAGTGCTGCCATCTCTTAGCAGGAGATCCTCATTGTGGATCCTTTGCATCCCATTGAACTGCACCCTTGATCACAGTGGCATAGCTGGCGCTCACATAGTATTTTCATTCCTGAAGGACTAATTGTATGGAAATGGCTGACTGTGTTGCCTTGCCAGCCTTCCTCTTATGATCATGATCATATGAAGAAAGATACTGAACAGGTTATGGTCTTGTTAGGGACAGATTATAATGCTGTCCCTTCCCATCCAGTTCAACAAGAAGGTAATTTTGTGGTGTTGCAAAGGAGGAAGCAGTCAGAATTTTCTCATTCTTTGCCCTTTCCCTTTTCATCTCTGTGACCTTCTAAGAGCCCAACTGAAGGGTGCAATCCTAATCAATTTTTCAGGACTGTGGTAAGGGCATCGTAATGCCAAAGTAAGGGATTCAACATTGCCTTACCTTCACAAGGCCTCCATGACTGCCCCCCCCCCCATAGCTGGATGCAGCACATGCCCCACTGGCACAGCTATGTCAGTGTTGGACATTTGGGCAGGATTGCATCCCAAGTGCCAGTGAAGTAATAAACCTGTTTCAAGTCTATACCACCTGAGACTGTGAGTAGAAGCTCATATAATGGGACAAAAACACCCAGTCTCTAAGCACATAGAAAACATGCAAGGAGAAGAGTAGATTTAAACTTTTCTCTCTGAGAAGCTAATTTTCTACATGCAGAGCTTTTTGTGCATCTAAGAACATTTGAACATATGAGCCTCTACCTATCTTGGTAAACACCTAACATACCCGACAATCCAGAGTAACAACAGGTGCACATAAGAGACATTTACGTCAATGTAGTTATGGCACCACCTAGTTAAAACCTATGGAAAATTCATATTGCAATCTGTAAATTGTTCTTATGTCGGAGCAAGGACTCCCCATAGTTACTCTGAATTGTGCCCATAGGCTTACTGCTTCAGCAAATCTTAGAACCCAATACTGAACTCTGTCACCACACTTAGGGATGATTGCAGCCTCATCCATCAAATTCTCTACTGAGCTGGGTGGCCCAACTTGGGCTTTCTCAACTCTGCATCCATTAAAACATTGAGCACCAAGCTGAGGAGATGGAGACACACTGCTGCCAGCTGCTATCTGCCCAGGGTGGAGTGCCAGGAGAACCTGGCAGTAGCAGACCAGAGGATCCAGCAGTTGACATTTGGTGCCACTTGAGTCCTGAACATCACCTGGTCCAATACTGGGCTGCCCAGCCATTACGGTCAATGGCTTTGCATGTATGACCCATAAAACAAGCTGAACTTAATGCCATCTAATTTAGATTTATTAATTTTATTCCTTTTAAATCAGTACAGGATATGGAACTCCTTACCTGCCATTTCAAGAGCATGCTCTTCTCCCCTCCTATAGTACTGCTTCTGCAAAACAAAACAAAAATCCACACAGTTAAAAATAAGTAAATACATAGTTCATATTTGTCTTTTCTGTTGTATTTGCCTCTAGATTGTTACCACAGGAGGAATTTAAAACAGACTTCTTGGATTCTTCTGGTATCTACGTTTTTGCTTCCAGGACCCCAAATTATCACATTGCTGCATGCAAATCAGTCTTGCTCTGCTCAGTAACCCTGGTAGGTACCCATGGATACCTTCTTGACTTCCATGGTGGAAGAACAGCAGAATATAAATGTAATTAATACACATAACAACCCTGTAAAGTTATTAATACCATATTGTAGGTGAAGCTAAGAGATAGCAGCTTGTCTGAAGCCACCCAGTGAGTTCATAGGGAGAGACAAGATTCACATTGGAAACATAGTTTAGTCTCTTACAGCACAATTCTATGTACATCTGCTTAGTTCTGAACAATTTCATGGGATGTACTCCCAATGAATGGTGGTCCTTAAGATTATTATTATTTTATTATGAATACCAGTGAAAAGTGTACCCGTGTTGTGGGAGTAAAATTCCCCAGTATGCCATCCATCCATGGCGCATCAATCCCCCATGTGCAACATCCTCCCCATGTGCATCAACCCCCTTAATGCACCCCTCAGTCACAGAAGGAATACCCACCCCAAATTTCACACTTCTAGGCCCAGCGGTTTTCGTGAGTCAGTCAGTCAGTCAGTCACTTTTCTCTTTTATATATATAGATTTATATCTTACTCTTCAAGTTCAAATTTAAACAAATACAGGTATCCTCCACTTTCTCATGGTTCATTTTCTGGTTCACTCTTTCAACACCTTTCAATTATACTCAGAACCCATTCTTTCAACACATGTTCCTCTCTTTCAACCTCTCTCTGCTGTTCTAAAGGCCAAAATTGCCCTCCTCCTTGTTGTGGTTCCTGGTCTGATCCCATTCGCGAAAGAGCTATGAGAATCAATTAGCAGAAATCTCAAACTGACACTGTCCCTCTTCCACTGAGTGTCACAAATGTGCCATAAAGCATGTTTGTGGTGCCCAAAACCAGTTCACAGTTCTGGTAGTGCATCAGTACCAGATCTAGAGCTGCTCCAGAATCAAGTAACTCATTGTGGGGCTACATCCCTTAGGAGAAGAGAACAAAAGTCACAAACTACTGTATATAATTAAAATTGGATGCAAAGAAACCTGAATTAGGAAAATCCATTCCTAAATAGATATTTGGAAATACACATTTTGGAAAGTGGAAGAGCTGGTTTAAAAGATATCTGAAAAGATTTAAAAGATATCTGGTTTAAAAGGTATTTGAAAAGATACATAGAAAGTAGCAGCAGCATATTAAAATCTTGTTGGTGAGCTTGAATCTTCTGCCTAGATCTCAAATTTTATTCTCTTTATCACACTGGCTGCCTACAAGCAATTTTTTGTTTTTGTTTTTTTGAGCCATAAATTTTTGACTCATAAAATTCCCCCTCCCTCTTCCCACTGTCAGTGAAGTCATTTGCTGACAGCTCTTCCTACTATGTGTTGCTAGGGTCAGATACCCGGGTGATGATCTCACAGATGTGAAACCTCCTCCAGTCAGACTGATCTGCCTTCCTCCTGGAATGATCACATAGGTAAGTTCCTCCAGGTATCATGATTAGCCAGAGATGCTTCCAAGCCTGTCTGTGTTTCTGGCTGAGAACAATTTCTCTTAAAAATCACTGCCAGCTTGCCTGACATGGGAAGACGTAGTTGGGGGGGACCCCTTTGTACAGACTTTGAACTTTGTTGGAAACCAAAGAGTATGCTAATGATCTCCAAGGGCTTGGAATTTTCTGTTGCTTAGAAACTAAAGTTTTACACACTGCATCACAAGAGCAGACGGGGATATCAAACACACAGGGTAAGTTACCCTCTCCCAAATATGTCACCGATATTTTAAAAGCAGAGTGGGATTTTTTTAAAATTTTTGCGGGGTTGCAAAGAGAAAAAAATTCATTTGCAATCCAGGGCTTTGTTTCCAAATTCTGGCAAAGAAATGGTATGTTCAGATCGAAGTGGAAAAAGCATGACTGTGCAGACATAGAGCCATGGGTGGCAGGTTCACTCTGGTGTAAAGCAGGAGGCTTCTCAAAGATTCAGATTCGGTGTATATTCTCTTGAGGTGCTGGCTGCTAAGGCAGTCTCCTGTTGATATATAGCCACTTAGCAACCTTGCAGTGCTGTCGACAAAACTTCTTGTTAATTGTCCGTGCAGAATGTCTTGAATGGATTGATAGCAGGAGGTTTGTTTTCTTGCAAAGTACAGGCTCCATTTAATTTAAAGCAGGGGTTCTTAACCTTTTGATGATGCCAGGTCCCCAATGGATTGTCCAATATGGTCCCATACCCCCTTCACTTGGCTATGGAAATAATCATCACCATTCCTTATATAAGTTGCTAGTATGACTTCCAAATATGTCAACAGTTTGAATTTACTGTATTTCAGCTATGGATAGCTAGGAAGAGAACATGAAATAAAATCATAATAAATAAAATAGATGCTTATTGTCATTGTATGTATATACACAGTGTACACATACAATGAAATTCACAAAAACACCCAGAGACCAGATCCAACACACACACACTATAATTCCCAAACACACCTCCACCCGGCTAAAACACACAAACTATAACACACAAGCATCTGCACAACAGACCAAATAATACTGTCCAACAACTCACTTATGAGGATAAGCAATGATAACGTTGTCATATTTATTTACAAAATGTTCTTGAAGATTCTATTGCATTCCAGTCACGTACTACCCAAGTATAAATTAATACATTAAAGAAATCAAGTCCCATATCCCCAGTATTTGGTTCCCATACACCAAGAACCCCTGATTTAAAGGAACCTCTTTGCAAAATCACTGAATTAACCCTGAATCACTGAAAATCACTGAATAAACCATTAGTTTTACCTTAAAACAGCAATCAAGTAAGCTGAGAAAGTTTTATTCTTCCTGATTGCATGACAAGTTTTGATTTGTGCCTTCCTATCCCCAGTCTCTCTCAGTCTTGTTACTATATTTAGAAATATAGTAATAAAATATAGAAATAAATAAAAATATAGAAACAAAACAGGGGAAAATACAGCTCCCTAACTGTTCAAAATCCTATCACTTTGTACTTGACCCAAGGCCTTAAAGGTGGTTCCCAGCATTAGAATGAAACAGAAATCACCCCACGATGTCTCCGAAAAGCTCAGATTTCATATCAAGTCACCAGTGCTTCAAAACTATGTGCCCAGTTTTTTCCTTTTAAATTGATTTTCCCAGCCTGCCACTGATGGCAATCCATTGAGCCCAAATAATTCAGAGAAGAACATGAGTGAAAGGGAACAAGATACAGTGGGGAGAACGGAATCAGGCATGTGAACAAAACCATTTATTCTGTATACATGCAAAGTGTTATTTGTTAAAAAAATTATTTGAGGCTTACAGGAATTTCAGCACTGACTGGGTGGGTCCTTCACTTCATTGCACCTTACATTGTGTTAGGTTCTGTAATGAATTGCCTCCTCCAGTCTGTCCCCTTCTCCTCCAATCTGAATGGAATACAGTGGTGCCTCACATAAAGAGCTTAATTCGTTCTGGAGGCATGCTCTTTAAGAGAAACGCTCTTTAAGTGAAGTGGTTTTCCCATAAGGAACAATGGAAACCCAGACGATTGGTCCCACAACCCCCCAAATATTCATTTGAAAATATTAAGTGGATGTAAAAATGATGACAAAACACTGGAATTGAATTCAAAACATGCATTCAATGTTCATGATCCTATGAAGTCTACCTAGGCTGCAATCCTAAAGACACTTTCCCGGGAGTAAGCCCCATTTAACACAATGGGGCTTACTTCTGGGTAGACATGGTTAGGAGATTGCAATCCAAAACACTTTCCTGGGAGTAAGCCCCATTTAACACAATGGGGCTTACTTCTGGGTAGACATGGTTAGGAGACTGCAATCAAAGACACTTTCCTGGGAGTAAGCCCCATTTAACACAATGGGGCTTACTTCTGGGTAGACATGGTTAGGAGACTGCAATCAAAGACACTTTCCTGGGAGTAAGCCCCATTTAACACAATGGGGCTTACTTCTGGGTAGACATGGTTAGGAGACTGCAATCAAAGACACTTTCCTGGGAGTAAGACCCATTTAACACAATTAGGCTTACTTCTGGGAAGATGTGGTTAGGAGGCTACAATCAGAAACACTTTCCTGGGCTGCTGCTGGAGGTTCAAGGTGGCCAGTGGGGGCACTTGGGGGCAGCATCACTGGCCGACAGCCTCCATGTGGAGCATCAGGGCTGCATAGCACGCATGCCAATAGCATGCTTGTTAAGTGAAGCGGAACTTGTTATGTGAAGCAAGATTTCTTGGAACTTTATACTTGTTATGTGAAATGCTTGTTATGCGAGGCATTTGGTATGAGAGGTACCACTGTATATATAAAACTTCAATCTTTCTTGCCATTTAAGCTCATTCTCAGCCAACTAGCTGAACAGTTGCCGTTTCTGACCATAAAGCACACAAGACATTGTAAATTTTCATATTTTTCTAAATTCCCATAGGTGAATCAGTCACACACACACACACAAGTAGTTTGAATCACCATGTCATATGCAAATCAACATGGGGTGGACAATTTTAGCCTTTAGTAGAGCAGCAAAAGGATGAAAGATTGGAGATGTGTTGAATAAATGACTTATGGGTATAACTGAAACTTGTTAGAATGGATCATTGGAAAATGAAACATCAAAAAGCAAGTAATACTTTTATAGCAAAAAGTGATGGAAAGATCAGTATTGAGAGTTGGGCCCAAACGATCCACTACAATTGGCAGGGTTGTACTAGGGTTGCCATAATTCTGTACCTCACAGCCAAACAAATGTAAGTCCAAAATGGACGATTTTCAGATTACCATTTTGCATGTATAATCTGATTCTGCATCAAGCCATAACAACTTAACCCTACAATCCAGAGTAACTACAGGAGCTCATAAGAGACATTTATGTCGACGTAGTTATAGCACCACCTAGTAAAAACCTATGGGAAATTCATATTGCAATCCAGAGTAAATTGTTCTTATGTCAGAGCAGGGACTCCCCATAGTTACTCTGGATTGTGTCCTAAGTCTGTTAAGCATTCTCCTTAACATTTTCCTTAATGCTTAACAGACTTATGTTGTTATAGCTTGATGCAGAATTAGATTATACATGCAAACTGGTAATAACCTGAAAATTGTCCATTTTGGACTTAGGTTCGTCTGGCTCCGAGGTACAGAATTCTCTTTCACAAAATCAAGACAGGACCCTCTGTCACACTTGCCAGTATATGAACACAGGCCCACCAAATTGGGACCGTCCCTGTTTATTGGAACATATGGCAACCCTAAGTTGTGAAAAAAATGGAAGCCACTTTGATGTTCACAATCTTTCTTGCCTATTGTCTGCTCATAGTACCTGATGTTGTCCCTGCTATTGCCCCTCTCCCCAACACACATTATTTTATTTGGAACAAACAGACCACTGGGTGAACATAGGCTCCTGGCACAAATCTCCTTCACGTAATACATTGTTAAGGACTGCAGTATGTTGTTGAAATGAGTTGAAATGCATTATCTTCCATCTGATCTCCGCCTCCACATATTTGCACATGATTAATGAGTAGCCAAAAAGCCTGAAGGGCTTGTAATGAAACCTTTCTAATGGAGAAGTGTGTTGTAGACAAATCTATATTCTTTCCCAAACAATCATTCATCAAAGCAGTGATATGACTCTTCACAATTAAATGTTGGAGCTCTTGGATCAGCTGGGGGATCAGCCAACTGGAACTTGTGTTCTTCTCTGTTCCCCAGAAGCTACAAATAATGCCACAATTTATTTCCAGAGAGTACTGCATTTATTCACAGTTTGTCTGCCCTGGATTAGCTATTAAGCAAATAAGAGTCCTGAACTTTGCTGCCCTTAGTCCATTGAATATGGGCCAGGCTGAACCTCTGTGCTTACGATCTAGTAGCTATCTAGCTGATGTTTTTTTCCTTATACTAAATGCTAATAGATATAATGCCAATAGATATAATGTACAGTACTGGCGACATCATTTGATTATTCCAGGGCTGGGCATTAGTCCTTTCGAGATCCTGAGCCTTTAACAATTGTGTAAAAGAGCATAACTGTTGAAATTCTCTCTTTTATATAATTATTAAAGGTCCATGATCCTTAAAGTTTGCCCACCCCCAGAATATTCCAATTTGTTTAGATCCAATGGGCTGGACGTACCCTAAAAAAATCTTTCATGTCAACTTTTACCACATAACTAGGGAATTGAAAATCCATTGAGTATCAAGGATTGTTATATAAAAACAAAGAAAAAAGTGTATAAAACCTGACCATGTACAGAGTGCCTTTTCTTTGACATTGATTAATCACAGGTTATAATTTGATAACGTATACAGAAAGGATACCAGGCCATTGATTTTGGCTAACTCTAATCTTGTTCAGGCACCTGCCAATAACGTGAACTTCAAAGGTCAAATCATGTTCTACAATGCAAGCCTGGGAGTCAAGAAATTGAAAAAAAATCCATGTGAGAGTTATTTGAGGCCTCCGAACTAGAAGTGACAGGTTCCCACAGGACATCACAAGACAAAATCTAAAATCTGGCTGAATTTCAGATTTTTATTTGAAATAAAAAAATAGAATTATCAAACCCACCTTCCCTCCTTTAAAAAAATACCTATACAATAGATTGAGTAGCAATAAAATAGTATCCCAGTGTTTATTATGGAGGTGAAGACTAGTTTTTTTAGTGCATGAGGCCCACCACTTGTGTATTAGGGGTTGTCCCTATCAATTCACATCTTGCTTCACTGGCTGAAACAAGTTGCCTGCCGTGGCTCCCAACTGGTGAATGCTATGGCACCAAGCTTCAGAACAAAAGTGATGCCAGATAGCCAAGCTCTCATTTGGCCCCAAATACCTCAAAAGAGTTTGGAGATCTTTCATGATGTGCTTTATTTTTAGACTGGGAGGGGAGCTGTCAATGCAGGGGCAGTTCTGAACCTGCTTCCTGTGCCACAGGAACAGGGTAGGGCAGAAAAGGATGGAACTGGCTGATGTAAACCCCATTTCCTTCATTAAGGAAGAGAAGCAGTAGGAGACCTTGTTAGAGCCCAAAACAATCCCTGAAAGAAATTTTATCTGGAGATTTACCCTACAATCCAGAGAGCACATAAGAGACATTTACACTGATGTAGTTACAGCACCATCTAGTGAAAACCTATGGGAAATTCATATTGCAATCCAGAGTAAATTGTTCTTACGTCAGAGCAGGGACTCCCATAGTTACTCTGGATTGCACCCATAATGTTTCTTTTTGGCTCTTCCTTTCCTCTTCCTAATTTCATACAACTCTAAGAATTACAATATATATAACTCTATTAGCTTACACAAAATGTGAATGCTGACCTTCACAAAATATATGCAAACATTTTCTGAAATGTCAGAAAATTTCTATCTCCCTTTCTTTGTTACTCATCCCCCTTTTTCACTCTGGGCTCGGTACAGTGTACCATTTGCATTCCTCTCACATGAGTCCAAGGAAGGATGACATATAATTATTAATGCATATTTATTACATGTAATTGTGGAGACTTTCATATGGAGACTGAAACTGAGCTGTTGTATACATATGATATGGTCTGCTGTGTACATACTGTGCAGAAGTCATACTTGCCCTTGTAAAAACTATACATATACACTGCACATATTGTGGGAAGCCACAACTGGCCTTGAACTGCCACAACATGTAAGAGGAACACATTATGGGTGAAATCCAGAGTAACTATGGAGAGTCCTTATTCCAGAGTAAGAACAATTTACTTACTTTGCAATATGCAATTTCCCATAGGTTTTCACTAGGTGGTTCAGTAACTACAGGTACACATAATGTCTCTTATGTGTTCCCATAGTTATTCTGGATTGTGCCCTATATGAGAGGGAGGGACATATGGCTCACACACATTACAGGAAATACCATAAATTACCCCACTTAATTTCTGTCATGATTGACAGCTTTAGTAATGAAGCAAACTGCCCCCTGTTTAATGCTTTCCTTTTGGTGAAAGCACATTTAAGTAGGGTTGTGGTGGCTCAGTGGTTAGAGATGCTGTTTGTCAACCTGAAAATTGACCTGTCAGCACTTCAAGATCTGAATACTGTATGATAAAGTGAGCTCCCATTAGTTTCCCAGCTCCTACCAACCTAGCAGTTCAAAAACATGGAAAAGAAAGTACAAGATAGATACATAGGTTCCACTTTGGTGGGACAGTAATAGTGTTCCATGTTTAGTCATACCAGCCACATGACCTCAGATATATCTTCAGACAGTGCTGGCTTTTCTGTCTTAAAACACGGATAAGAGTCAGGGCAACTTGTGGGAGACACCTTTTCCTTACCTTTAAATGACATGCCTGAGAAACCATGCTCTGCCACAGTGCTCGATTCCTCTGAGGTGAAATTATGGTTCAGGAGTTACTGAGTGTATTATTGCTTACAGTTTTTGATTTTTGTTGTATGAAAAATGTTCATGCACTTAAGAAAAAAGGGGGTACATGAAAGGAGCATCAAAAGACTACTCTGGAAATTACATTCCCAGCAGTCGGGTGTACTTTGGAGAACACTGGAAACTACACCAGTGGCTAAATCCTTCCACCACCAGAAAAAACTCTGGATTACGTCAATAAATAAATAAATAAATAAATAAATAAATAAATAAATAAATAAATAAATAAATAAATAAATAAGTAAATAAATGCTCTTAAGATATGCTGAAATGACAAATTCCTGAAATGTGTAAATTACAGTATTGATATTTGGAAATAATTATTAGATGCCTTAATTCATGCAATTAAGAATGCCCTCAATTCATTCCTGCCTACAGAAGAGACATGTGGCCACTATAGTGACAGCTGTTATCTCAAAGTAATTATTAAGAGTTTAATTTGGATTGTTGCTTGCTGCACCATCAGTTTCCAACAATGAGTATTTAAAGTAATACTTCTGAGTGAGACTGCTCTGAGAGCATTTGCACAAGCCCTCCTTTTGTTTCATTTGAGTATGCTGTGAAGGCTAGTGCTAATCTTAGCCTTTTTCAACAAATCTTGACTTTGGAAAAACCAGTTCCTCTTGGCTGCTATTCCTGATAAGGCAGAGTCTTTGAAGCAGAGCTGGACCTATAGTACTCCTACCATGTGGAAGTACAATTGCCTGTGAATTTATCTTAATTTCTCCTTCATCAGGATCTATCATGTATAACTCATACTGGTAAAGGAAGCTTCTTGATTCTAGCCACAAAACTAGAATATTTCACTTTTTTCTTATGCAAATACATGGATATGTGGATATTAGGGGAAAAAAATGGGTACATGTGTATCCAAGTACTCAGGTTACAGATAGTATACATGTGGTAAAATACATTCATGTAGGAAAATAATTATGTGGGAAGTAGCACCTGAGTTACTGAGGCCATAATTCATGCAACTAAGAATGTCTTCAATTCATTCATTGTTACAGTTTGGATTTTTTCAGTGTTACATGCATAGTTACATGCATCCAATGTAGCAGCCGCTTTCAAGTTTTTGGACAGCTCTGATATTTTCCCATTTCCCTTTGCATCATCTTGTATTTTGATATGAAAATCCTGTAGGAATAGGAATGTAATCTCCGCTTAGTTATGTGTTTCTGTTTTTTTTTTTAAATTAAGGTTCCACATTCAACAACAGCAATCTCATCGGGGAACCCTTAAGCTCTGTTTCACCTTGCTAATCTGCATTGTATTCTTTTCACTGAGAATGGCGAAAAAGGGAAAGGGAAAAGGTGCTAAGGGTAAAAAGATCACCCTGAAAGTTGCCAAGAATTGCATCAAGATCACATTTGATGGGAAAAAACGCCTTGATCTAAGCAAGATGGGAATCACCACTTTCCCCAGGTGCATCCTCAAGCTTGAAGAAATAGATGAGCTGGACCTCAGCAGAAATTTTCTCAAAAAGATCCCGGATTCCATTGACAGGTTTCAAAACCTGCGCTGGCTGGACTTGCACAGCAACCAGATTGAGAGGATTCCAGAAACAATTGGGAACCTACAGAATCTCATTTTCCTGAATCTCTGCAACAACAAGCTGACGACCCGCAGTTTACCAGTGGAACTGAACCAGCTCAAGCTCCTGCGTAATCTCAATCTTGGCCTGAACCATATTGAAAATCTTCCAACCACTCTGGGACAGTTAAAAGAACTCCAGGAAGTTGGAGTATTTGACAATCTATTGACCACCATCCCAAACAGCGTTGCAAAGCTCCCCAAGCTTAAGAAGTTAAATGCCAAGAGGAACCCTTTTCCTGGGCCAACAGACGAAGAACTCTTTATCGATCACATAAAGCGGCTTGAGACACTCTATGTGGTGGAAGAAAAAGATCTCTGCTACCCATGCTTGAGGAAATGTCAGGAAGCGAGGGACAAGTTGAACAAGCTGAAGACTACATATCCCTCACCTGCTAAAAAACCCAACTTTTCGACCCTCATGACACCTAATTCCCAGGGAAAGGAGAACCAAGGAGAATGGAGGTGAATGGGCTACTGCCATCATCCAAAATTACATGGCAGATGATAAGGGAGAGGTGTGGCATGGAACATCTGCATTCAGTCCATGTAATCAGTCCAAAGCAATAAAACCACTCTTGATCATGTAGTTCTGTCCACTAAAAGGGGTTTTCCTCTAGTAGACATGTGTTTCAATCCACCAAACAACTCTATACACATTCTTCCCATTTTCGGGATTTCAAAAGCACATTTTTGAAATCTTCCCATTTTCGAAACAACAAATGGGAATGGGTGAGTACACTTAAGCTGATACTTGTCCCAGACCAAGGATCTTTTAAAACTTGTTACACCAGCAAGGCTGCTTATTTTGATATATATCTTACAGAACAAAGCCTCAAATATTTTTTTCCATAAAACAAACAGCACTGTACACACAGCATGTCCAGCATAGATAGGTCTGATAATTTGGTTTCAGTACCCCTCCCTCATTCATTTCGCATGAATCATACATTATTGTGCTTTTTAGTTGCAGACAGACAGACAGACAGACAGACAGACAGACAGACAGACAGACAGACAGACAGACAGCAAAATGGACTGTACTCTACTTGTTTTCATATTATTTTAAAAATTTATATCACACCCTTCTCCTGGGAGAGAGTAGCTTAGAACAGGGAGGGAAACAGGTATTATTTCTCTGCTCAAATCCCACCCTCAGCTGCTTTTATCCCCACCTCATATAAAGAGATGTCAAATAATGAGTTTGTGACCTAAGTAATTTCTTTCAGCACAGTGAAAGGGACAGGTTGTTGTTTTCAGTAGGTTTTCAAAGAGAACAAAAAGACTAGGAAAATTATTAACAAAATTAAGAGAAAGTTAATTCTCTTCCATCGTAGTATATACCCAATTTTTACCTTAAATTAACGGAGTCTTCTGTGATGCCTTTTGATTTCAGAATGGGCTTCACTGAACAAAATCTGAATGAGTGAGGGCAAAAAATTAAGAGACAATTAAAACAGCTAACTCATGATTATAAATTGTAATTGCTTTAGAAGTTTCACTCTGTCAGACCTCTGTGTACAGAACTTTGCAACTTTAGATCCATACTGGGAGAAGTCAATGGATATAGAATATACATGTTAAATACATGCAGTGGAACTGAAACACCTTTGGGTACATCTCCCTCTGCTTCCCCAGGATGAAGAGTGAGCCAGATCCTATACCTGAGGATTAGAAAAGTATCTATCTCAGATCTTTGCGATGTCCAAGGGTGGGCAACATGCAGCAAGGACCACCACAGAAATATGAGTGCGTACCTTTATATAATCACATAATATCTTATCCATACTGTGATAAATTTATTTCTGTCATATTGAATCAAAAATAATGTGTGGAATCTCTGAATGTCGGAAATATTTATATTTACTGCACAGTCTTGGCCATGTCAACTCAGTTCTACTGAGTTCAATAGGACAGTCTCAGGTAAGTGTGCATAGGACTGCACAACCTTAGAGGGAAACCCCAATCCTAATGACACTGTTCTTCCGTAATTATATTTGTCTGCCAGTTGTTGGAACAACTACTCAATATACATGTTAAAAAAAATAAGTTGAAGGAAATCAACAGAAGCAGTCTTTTTCAGGATTACCTTGCTGGGCACACATTTTTTGCAATCTTGAGCTATGTAGGGTATAAACCTTAAGAAAAAGGATTCCCAATTTTTCCCAACAAACACAGGGACCCCCCTCTTTTTTTGCTTATTGTTCAGTTCTGTTCTCTAACCAAAAAAGCAGGGATTTCTCAAGGAGATACTTGCTTTGAAAGAGGGAAATCCCTCATAAATTTATCATCAGCACCTACCAATTGTTTGCTGATCACCAAGATATTCTAGCTCAGGTGGTGCAAGTGGTTAAGACACTGTGCCTGTTAACCAGCAGGCCAGGGTTCAAGACCTGGGTTCTCAAGACGAGGAACTCCTGCTACAGGGAGGAGGTTGGACTAGATGATCCACTGGGTCCCTTCCAATTCTATGATTCTATGATCTATTAGAAGCTCAAGAGCTTCATCACTGAGGAGATGCAACCAGGGAAGGGAGACAAATGGTAACGAGATACAACAATCAAGAAGTGTGCAACTACTGTACAATTCAGTTGTGCTACTGTGAGGTACCTTTTTATGGCTTTTTTCCTGTCACCATTGTGGAATACGAGGAAAATGGAGTAACCACTTCTGAAGAAGATTTCCAAGGCAATCTCCTATCAGGACAAAGCAATTGAAGCAAGGTGAGTTCACAAGAAAGAGAGGAATATATTGATTCTCTACCATCTAAAAGCATTTTGGCTTGATCCTGGGAATTGAGTCACTGTCCTTCCCCTCTCGCCTGCAAAAACTTACAGGAGAAAAGCTCCCTTAAAGGGTGAGAACCACTGTAAAAGATCCATACAGATCCTACCTGAAGAAGAAAACGCATTCGTTGTAACTCTTTAATATCATCATATGAATAGCAGGAACATGTAGGTTGTCCCATAGCGTGATCTTTATGGCACAAGCTATAAATGAACGAGTCGCTGATGCTGGGAGAAACAAAATGATATGCCTATCAGATAAGAACTGAAGCATGAACCTGCATTTCTCTCACTTCTCTATCCCATTTAATTTGCAAGCATTTTTTAAAAATGCATGCAGTTTCCAAGTTTCTGTGGAATTTTTAAGTTAATCATTTCAAAATCTAATCCAAACACGTAGCCTACAATCCAGAGTAACTACGGGAGCATGTAAGAGACGTTTACGTTGACATAGTTAAGGCACAACCTAGTGAAAACCTATGGGAAATTCATATTGCAATTCAGAGTAAATTGTATTAGCATCAGAGCAAGGACTCCCCATAGTTACTCTGGATTGCACCCTTAATCTGAAAGAAAATAAAATAGTCAAACATATATTCTAAGAGCGCATTCTAAGGATAGGAGGGAAATTTATTAGCATTTGCCAAGTGCAAACAACATTTCTGACACTAAAATGTGATTGTCCAGCATGAGTTGACCATTTTGATAGAATAACGGGTAAATAAAAACCATATAAATAAATGTGATGGTTTCTGGAAGTCAAATTAATTAAAAGTCACAATGCAAGGGAAAACTGCAGAATTTGAACTGGAAGAATATTCAAAAAGTGAATTGTTCTGTGACAAGGGAAGGTGTTGATGTGAAATTATCTGCCAAAGAAACTCACCCCTGTTTCACATGACGGGATCAGAATATTTGTGCTCAAACCAAACACATACTGTATTAAAGTGCTTTTCTCAGTTTTTTTAGAGTTGGCAATATGATCATTATTTAGAAAACTGGAATGTCAGAGCAATTTTTGGAAAGAACTGCCTATAAGCGAATCCAAAGAATTCCTTACGATACATCTGACCATTTGGAACAAACAAGGCAAAATTCAAACCCACAATTCTGTGGGCACTTACTAGCCCCTACAAGGACTCCTTCACTCCCTCATTTAGTTGATAGTGTTTCCCTCCGCCTTCTTCCTTCACTGCAAGGGCCCTCTAGGAATAGGCACATTCAGCTTTTTGGGTGTCAAATTTTTGTGTTCCTGTCTGTGATGCGGGCGGGGGGAGGTGATATGGGTGGATGGAGTGGCCCCCATGCTCAGGACAGCATCCTCACTGAAATAATGCCATGGAGATGTAGGTGGTACTTCCAGAATGACACTTTTACTTTCTTCCCCATGGGAGGCTCCATTCATAGTTACAGTTAACTCAACAAGTGATAACTCACGTCAATATAACTCAGTTCGTCCCTTCACAACAGGTGAGTAACTCAGGCATCCATCCCCCCACAAGCAGGTAAGTTCCACACAAACCTCTGGTTCCCTCTGCAACCAGGTTAGTATCTCCCGTCACCAAGCACTACACACGCTCCTCCTCCCTTTTTCCCGCTCTTCCTTTATATATCCCTCCATGGTCCCCGCGCCCTCAGCAGCTTCCATCCCTCCTATCTAGTTGGGGGGGGGGACCTTGCTCCACCAGGCAGGGCCATGGTCGAGTCCAGGCCTCCTTACGCTGAACCCTCCAGGGCTTCCCGCTCCTGGCTCCCTATATGCTCGTGCTCTCCTCTCCCTCCAATAAGCAGCCACAGTCCTCTTCCTTTCCTCCTCCTCCCTCTCTTCCCTTTCTGTCATCGTCTGGATCTCTTCTGGGGTGAGAGTCTCTGCATATACTGTCTCCACCTCTCTCTCGCTTCGCTCCTGTTCTTGGGGGGGGGGGGTGTGTGGGGTCGAATACCGAGTGGCTGCCCCACAGTGGCACTCTGGATCTCCCTCCTCTCTGGAGAAGTCCAGCCACATCATGTCCGCTTCTAATTCTTCTTGGGGGGTCAGCCTCCTCGCACCACACTGTCATTAATGTGAGGTAGGGTAACACTGTCACTACACAACTTAGGTAAAGTCAACCTTTGGAATTTGGAGTAGAGTTGTGGGAGAATATGAGGGTAAAAGGTAGGTGCATCAGTATATCCAGATGTGTTGTCATTTAGGAAACTCTTTAGGATAGAAGAGCTTATTCAATACAGGGAATCAAAACAGACGCTTGGCAAGCTGGTGGAAATTTCAGGACCACTACACATTTTGAGCACTGACTTGCTCACCTATTCTATACATTCAACTAAAAGTGTTATTAGCCCCCTAGTAGTGGTACAGATATCATCATTGACACCCACGGGGGGGGGGGTGACACAACTACTGATCAAAATTCTGAATCATGGTATTTCTGAATCATAACATTGTGCTATATATTTTATAGTAAAGTAAATACCTAGATAAGCAGTGTCGTGTGCAGAAAACTTCTTCCAAGTGGGACAAAGTGAAATATTTGCAGATATAAAAATGTTCTTGGCCAAAGAGAAGCACACCTTCCAATGCTATGTGTTCTTGAACTATAACCACTGATTGTCTGCAGAAAATCTAAAGAAGGAAGCAAAAAGCGTGTTTTATCTGTGCAGTTACAACTGTTGTTTTCTCATGCTGTCCAATATTTCACTGTTGAAACAGGAAACATTTAATTTCACAGTGAATCTACTTTTTAAAAATATCTCATCAGAAAACACATTCAGTAAAGTGAAGAGTACAGTACTGGCCAGAGGATAGCTGAAACCTGAAGAAATTGTTTATATTTGCCATATTCAATTTTTTTAAAGACATCTCATCTCAAACATCCCCCAAAAGGCAAAATAAAGAAATATTTTACAGAGAAGTAGAAAAATTAAATATCACTCTGGTACAGTTGAATATTTTCTATTGCCTCCCCAACAGTTCCAAAATCCTCAGGAAAAAGTAGAGGCTATTAACTTCCTGTTTTTATAGAGAAACAAAGGCGGAATTTTCTCCAAGGTTATTTATTAAAATATCTATACTGTGTCCTTGAATTGGGTAGCATTTAAACCATTCATGAGAGAGTTGACTGTCAAGGACAGTATTAAATTTGAATTTATCTCTTCTTCTATTCTAAATAGCAAATAACAAAAAGTACATAAGAGTTAAATTGATCACAAACAGTAGATTGGGAGAAGCCTGTATAGAACTTGTTTCATTAGGCATAATTAGAAACTTGTTTCTGTGAGTCCAAAGAATATCAAGCAACTTTCTAGATCCTTTTTAAGGCAGAAGTCAGAAATTCCTGGCAGTTGACCATATAATTCCCAAATTAACAGTTGTGGGGGAAAAAACATAATCAGGATACCTGGGATGTCCCGGGCATCTTCTACCTCTGGTGGTATCTTGTTTTTCAAAAGCTATGCTGATAAAAGGCAAATGCTTCCTGCTGTTTGATATAGCAGGAGGTCCAAAACAATTTGGCCAAGGGTGCAATCCAGAGTAACTACGGGGAGTCCTTGCTCTGGTGTAAGAACAATTTACTCTGGATTGCAATATGAATTTCCCATAGGTTTCACTAGGTGGTGTCGTAACTACGGGTGCACATAATGTCTCTTATGTGCTCCTATAGTTACTCTGGATTGTAGGCCAAGCAGGAAGAACTCAGGCAGGACCTATCCAGGGCCCAAAGAGATATTCTATGTGGCCAAATTGCAACTTCACCGATAAAATAATTTGTATCCAACAGAATGGATGCTCAGCACTGCTCAAGACTTTCTGAACTGGCAAAATCCTCCCATCAGTGCACACAAACATGCATGTACACACAGATATGCTAGGTAAAGAAATCCATAAAGCCCTGTCAACTCTCCCAGGCAGTGGTGTGAGTAATTTTGCTTTCAACAACAAACATAGCCCTGACATAAATGAGGTAGCATTAAAAAAAGGCAGCCCCACAGGGAGAATTGTGTCATTACTTAATGAAGCAGTGGAGAGAGTGAAATTAACATAGATTAAATAAACTTGCCTACTGTCAGGGCAGAGCATAGAACAAGCACACTGGTCACCAGTGATGCAAAAGTGACATGAAATAATTGCATAATTACCTCCAAAGGTATTTCTTGGGGCAATGATTGCTCAATTTGCTCAAGGTTGTAGAATTATAAAGCAATGTCTTTTAGATAATAAAGCCTGGTATATAATTGGCTATATAAAATGTTTGGCAGTGTTTAAGCAAAGTTTATTTATTTACTTATTTATTTAACAAAACACATTAAACAATTAAACGTTTAAAAACATATATAAATAATTAAAAACATTTCAATACCCTGGATTGCAATAAGTTAATTTTTTATTAACAGCAACCTTCCCGTTAACACCAGAACACCAACTCTCAGCATCAAATAAAAGCTCTTATAAGCAGAATGGTCTGAAGGCCCCGCAAAAAGCTCTCCAAAGAGGGAGCTCAGTTTCTGGGTTAAAACCAGACATTGGGAGAAAACCATAATGGGTTAAAGCCTTGCACTTCAGTTGAAAGAATCACATAAAATATGGGAATGAGTAGGGTTGCCATAATTCTCTCCCACAAAACCGGTACACCCCCCCCCCCCACGCACACACACAGTCAAACTTAGCAGTATGTGAATACAATCCTCAGAAACTGAGACAGTCCCAGTTTTCCAGGACATATGGCAACCTCAGGAATGAGACAATGCAAAAGTGTCACATGTCATTTTAAAACCAAGTTCATGGCCCCGACAGACGTTTTTATGATCGGAAACCACAAACAAGACAGAAAGAAAAGAACGAAGGAATTTGTTATATCTGCATGATTTTTGGTCTACACTGGTATAAACTCAAAGATTTAGGAAAACTGTGAGCGCAATTCTAACCAGTTTGTCTGTCTTTGTCTGTCTGTATCTACAGTATTTATATACCACTTTTCAACTAAAAAGTTCACAAAGTGGTTTACAGAGATAATGGGAAAAAATTAATAGCTAATAATAGCTAACGGGTTCCTGTCCCAAAAGGGCTCACAATCTAAAATGCAAAAAAGAACACCAGCAGAAGCCATTTAAACACACAATTTGTGCTCATCTAGACAAGTACTCGTGATCAAAAGAACCCAGCATCTTGCCAGACAAATCTGATCTCCTTTTTTGATCGGGTTACGAGCTTACTGGACAGTGGCAATGCTGTGGATGTCATTTATCTTGACTTCAGCAAAGCATTTGACAAGGTCCCACATGACATCTTAATTGGGAAGTTGAAAAAATATGGGCTAGATTGGGCAATTGTTAGGTAGATCCGCAACTGGCTCGACAGCCGCACTCAAAGGGTTTTAGTAAATGGTTCTGCATCAACCTGGAGGTTGGTTTCGAGGGGGTGCCCCAGGGCTCTGTCTTGGGCTCAGTCCTCTAATATTTTCATCAATTACTTGGAGGAAGGGATACGGAGGAGCCTGATCAAATTTGCGGATGACACCAAGCTGGGAGGAGTAGCAAACACAACAGAAGACAGGAGAAACCTCCAGGAGGATCTGGATAGACTAGAATATGGGCTGTAACAAATAAAATGAACTTCAACAGGGAGAAGTGCAAGGTTCTGCACATAGGCAATAAAAACCAAAAACACAGGTATAAAATGGGAGAAACTTGGCTTAGCTGCACAACATATGAGCAGGATCTTGGAGTCGCCATGGATCACAAGCTGAACATGAGTCAGCAGTGTGATGTGTCTGCAAAGAAGGCAAATGCCATTTTAGGCTGCATTAAGAGGACTGTAGCTTCCAAGTCGCGAGAAATTTATTCTGCATTGGTGAGACCTCATTTTGAGTACTGTGTTCAGTTCTGGGCACCTCATTTTAAGAAAGATGCAGGCAAACTGGAGCAAGTCCAGAGGAGAGCGACAAGAATGATCAGTGGGATGGAAGGGAAGCCCTACGAGGAAAGGTTGGGGGAACTTGGGATGTTCAGCACGGAGAAGAAGAGGCTGAGAGGAGACATGATTGCCCTCTTCAGATACCTGAAGGGCTGTCGTATGGAGGAAGGGGATCATTAGTTCTTAGCTGCCTCTGAAAGCAGA
Source organism: Cryptoblepharus egeriae (assembly GCA_030015325.1). Taxonomy (NCBI): domain Eukaryota; kingdom Metazoa; phylum Chordata; class Lepidosauria; order Squamata; family Scincidae; genus Cryptoblepharus; species Cryptoblepharus egeriae. The sequence goes on along the minus strand of JAREYC010000006.1, from coordinate 8,652,886 downwards.
ACTAGAACCAATGGGTACAAACTGCAAGAGAGGAGATTCCGGTTGGATATCTGGAAAAAGTTCCTGATAGTGACGGTGGTTTGGCAGTGGATCAGATTGCCAAGGGATGTGGTGGACTCTCCCTCACTGGAGATCTTCAAGGAGAGGCTCGACGAGCACCTGTCGGGGATGTTCTAGGAGGATTTCCTGCTGCAGGCAGGGGGTTGGACTAGATGATCTACTAGGTCCCTTCCAACTCTATGATTCTATGATTCTAAACAGACATTCAAATGTGCTGAGGTGTGTAGGACTCTATCCCTGCTAAATAAAGGAGGAACACCCACTTGAAAGTGTGCCTCTTACCCAGTTAAGCAGAGTTAGTTTAGGCTAGCATAACTCTCCTGGCATTACCTCCTGTGGGTGTGCGGGGAGCATGTCTGTGCACTGGCCTTACCCCTCCACAGGAATGGGACAGAAGTGTCTTAAGGCACTTTTATGACCACCAGTTGTTACAGGAAACAAGAAAATTTTGCTGTCTTTTACCTCCATCTCCTCAATCCAACTAGGATATTAACATTTCTTGGCTGGGTTAAAGGAGATAAACAGGCAGCTTACAAACACTCACAGTAGTCCAGAATAAATATACGGTAATAGCCTTAAGGTATAACTAGATTTGCAGCATGAGCTTGTGCAAGTTTACTCAGAAGGAAGCTGCACCAAGTTCAAAGGGGCTTATTCACAATGAGGTATGCACAGGTATGTAACTGCTGTAGACACTTTTCTGGTTTTCTCTTATTTTGCACCAATATGCAAAACTGAAAGTGTACAATTGTGCATGTACCAGAGAACAACATTTTGAAACCTGAACTGTTTCAAAAGCCATCACAAACAGTTGGCTACTGACTGAGGCTGTCAAGAAGCCAGATGATGGCAGTGCCATAGGAATGCTTGTTTCTGCTCTATGGTCGGCAGAAAACGAAGTTGTCACATGTTAACTGAGCACACAACAGCTTATATGACCCCCTGCAGGTTTTTTTTTAAATCTTAGCAACTTGGCTATTGCTCAACAAGCATGTCTGGCATTTCTGATGGCTTCCTGTGGAGTGATACAGAGCAAGGAGGATGCTGAACATTGGTAACAAGCTTATGTGTAGCAAGGCATGAAAGTCTTGCCTCATTGAGATTGTGGCCTTTCTTCTGTGGCCAGGTTCTCGTGCCACAAATGATCTAAAACTCCAAGGGAGACATCATACTTGATTTAAAAAAAGTGACCAAAACATCTAATTCTGCAATTATGTGAAGATAATGTTACAGAAAGTTAGTGATATAGATTGTGATTTAGGTTTGTCTTTCATACCACAAGAGAACCAATAACTCCCAATGGTGGAGATTATTATTAAGCTACTGGGAGTGATCCTTCTGATACACTTTTTTTTCCTAGATGGAATTGCAATATACTTTGAGGTGTTATCTTACTCCACTTTTCTGCTTGGATTTTGTCTGATAGGACAAAAACAGTGATGGGATTCAAAGAAATTAACAACCGGTTCTATGCCCTTCTGGCAGCCACTTTTAAATGGCTATTTTTAAACTTTATATGTCCTATCTCTCATTAACAACCAGTTCTATAGAGTAGGTGCGAACCTGCTGGAGCCCACCACTGGACAAAAAACCTGCTCTTCAAGACAAAATTCCCACCAAAATAAATGATATTGTGCAAATTTTCCCCAACTTCAAATCATGGTACCTTTTCATCATCAGCAAATTCTTGCAGGATTATTTTCCTTTCCATGCACACATCCGGCAAATCATCGGAGCCAACACTTTCATGCAGGGCAGGAAAGAATGTCAGCTCACCACAGTCCGTTCCTTTTTTCTCTCCATTTAGCATCAGCTGTTCTGTATTGATATGAAGGGAAGGAGTCAGTGGTAGAACTCTGACAACAAATAAGTCTCAAATAGCAACAAATTCTGCCATCATGAATGGCGTTTCTCTCTCCCTCCACACTGAAGAAATCTGCTAGAGGTTGGAAATGAGTGCCTTACTTTGGTACAGCGAAGAATTGTTTTGACCATTTAATCTGCCAGATATGGATAGAGAAGTCAATTTAGTTCTCTCTCTGCCCAATCTATTAAGAGGATTGAAAGAATTCCAGGAGAAACAAAAGATGAAGGCTGAGACCTACTCTAAAGGAGAACAGAACCAGAAACTTTGACTCACATCTCAAAGGTCATGTCAACAGATCAAGTAATCAGGTAATCTGATCACTAACAGTGCAATCCTAACCACTAGTTAGGCCAGCACAAGTCCTGCACTGGCCTGTGGGCATTGCAAGAGAACTGTAAGGCACTTCTGTGATACTTCTGGGGGATTAGGTCAGTGCACAGATATGTGCTGGCCTTCCCACACAGCCAGGGGAACAGGGAGATGGGTGAGTTGCACTGGCCTAAATTGGTTAGGATTATGCCCTCAAAGTTAAGAGTTTTGCTTAAAAGGCTGAACTGGGCAGCTCTGAATCGGGTCAAAATAGTGGTTCTTGATTTGGTCAAGATGGTCTTTGAACTAAGCTTTTTAATGTAATCTTATTTCCTTAATTTTATTCAACTCCAGAAGACGTAGGGGTGAATAATAACTAAAGCTGATCTTTGTCAAAACTAACTTATAATTTAAACCTGGTGAATCAAGCCACTTCAACATTTTTTTCTACCACATGTTATTTCATGAGGACTGTTTCCCTTTCAAAAAGTAAAGATATGTTTCATGGGTTAACCTTCTTCCTTAATAATAATACTGGACATTGTCATATCCAATGACATTTTCAACACCAGGAATAATCTGACTCAAATATTTTTCATTAAACTTTTCAGGTCAGTCTGCAACCTGTTGCTAATGTTTTTCATTGCAACCTGCTGCAGTGTTACCAAAACATCGAAGTATCAAAAAGTTGTTTCAGAGTTAAACATTGTCCCTTATGATGTTAGAATTATCCTACTGAACAATTCATCCTGGAATATTACCTTGATGTTCCTCGGGAGTCAGAGCAGATATGTTCTCATGAGTCTCATGTCCCTGTAAAAACAATTTATACACCTTGAATAGAAAACATGGGGAAATCAACACACATTTACAACAAACTGGAGAATTACTCAGAGCATCCTACTTCATAAACTCAATGCCTTCAATCCCTGCAAGCAAGGACATGAAAGTGATGTCTTTTCCTTATTTGTTCAGACAGAGCATCTGCCTTTGAACACGGAGGTTCAATTTATATATCAGAGCTAAAACAACAAACCAATGCTCCATTGCCATTAGTATTGCCTAATACTATTTTAAACCCAACTAACAGCACCACAGTTTGCAATCTACTTAGAAGGAGATTTGTGTTCGACATGTGTGCTGTCATGGAAGCATGTACTGGATTGTAGCCTTACAGTGCAATCCTAAGCATAAATACTCAGAAATAAGTCCCATTGTGTTCAACAGTACTTTTAGGAAAGTGTGGTTAGGATTGCAGCCTAAACCAGTAACCGACACCACATTTTGTGGCAGTGAATTCAATGCTATAAACTTCTGCCATATCTTTATTTTTCAGTATTGCAGTTTTTCCCAACTCCTATGATCATTACATGTATTTTTTTTGTACTTATACTAGCTCTGTAGTATTTCTGAGGTCACACAGAGATCTTTGGATTGAAACCCCTAAGTATACAGATTCAAATCAAAAACTGAAATTCAAGCATTACAAACTCCAGTATCATCAATAAATTGCAACGTTTTCATTCAAACATGCATGAGCCTTGGACCATACCTACAAACTCTCCCCCCATTCTGCAGCAATCCTATGCCCAAGTTTTTGGAAGTCAATCTTCTTACATTCACCTAAATGTCTTTTTCAGGGGGTACGTATCCATACAGAGTTCCAGCACCTCTGTGGATGAGTACTGGCACACTCACACATTGACACAAACTCTCTCTCACACAGGTGAGTTGAATGATCCACGTTATCTGATAAGCTAAATGAAAGTATCAGGAAATCTTTTTAATGTTTCTAATAATATTTGAGTGAATCAAAAGATAGAGATATCAAACTGCCAAATAAGAGAGCCATCTCACCTCTTGAGTTAAAAGATTGGGAATATATTTTGACCCTGAATTGAGGCCCAGTTTTACCCTCAAAGAATATTACCTTGATCCCAACTGGCACAGATGTTTGATGCGTGATGCTGAACCGAATCCTCTTCCTCATCCGGGCAGGGCCTTCAAACCCATCCAGAACCCATCTTGAGGCAGAAGGAGATAAAGCAGACCCCCAGGGTCCTCCTCTCCCAAAACTCTGCTCTTTAATATCTGTCCAAGCTTTTGCTGCTTTATTGTAGATCCGCTGTAATCTCTGTAGTTAAAAAGAAATTCATTACAATGTACTCCTTCGCCTCTAATTTTTCTTCAGAAATTTCATCAGGCTGTTCAAACCCTTAGAGTGGGAAGCTCCTTCCAACAGAATCCCAGACTATTAGAAGTGGAAAAGCTGTTGACGCACATATGTAAATATATGTACTTACTACCCTTTTCCAAGTGGTCTCCAAACACGTCTCCTTAGAAAATGTGGCACAGTGAGCAGGTTCGTGCCATTTGTGTGGCATCTGTGGTCAGCTTAGGGGTTAACTACAGTAGCACAGGCAGCACAATCCAGAGCAACTAATCTGTCCACATAAGAGCCCTTGGGTTGCCCTATCTATCACTAGGGTGGAGCAACTGCAAGATGCTCCACCCCAGTTACTCTGGAAGAGGCTTAGGGCAGAGCAAGGCAACATAGGGTGCCCTAAGAGAGGTGGACCTGCTCTGCCCTAACTGGGGCAGCCTAAGCAGCTCAGGAGAGGCATGTTGAGGGCATGTTTAGCATTGCCTAGGGCAGAGCAGTTACTCTGTATCCAAAGCCTGTTTCCAAGGCAGAAATGCCCTCTTCCAGCTCCTCAGAGATATACCATCTCAGGAGCAGGTATAGTAATGAGTAGACCCATAGGGGTCCATGACAAGGCCTGAGTAAGAATGGCAGTGTTGACCAAAAATCTGAGTTCTTGGCCAGCCTAGCTGCAACCCCTGCCTCTCAACCTCAGGATATGGAACTATGGCTGCCCACAAACCTCAGGATACAGCAGGCCACTCCAAGAAGCCCCTTGTATTCACTGTAGAATGTACTGGCATCTCATCAGGGACTCCTTATAAGGCAGGTACCCAGTGGCGTCACCAGACTGGTGTGGGCTGCATTGGGTGATGCGCTCCATATGGGTTAATGCGCCGGAGGAGTTTGACTGTCCTTTGGCAGACCCCGGGCATCAGCACCCCCATTCAGGCCTGATCCAAGGTGGAGCAGCAGCCAGAAGCTGCCCGAACAGCCAGCTGAGGTGCACTGCGCAGAAACAGACTGAGCATGCCAAACAGCTTCAGAGGAGACTTCCATAGAGCAGAGGAAGTCCGCGCCTCTGCATGGCCCTTCAGCCTCACTCAGGAGGCGGTGCGACAGCCGAATGGCTTCAGAAGGAATACTGCACAGGCACCAACTCTGATGCCTGCACAGTCTCCTCTGAAGCAGAAGGTCTTCAGAAAAGTACTGTGCAGGCGTCAGAGATGGTGCCTGTGCAGTACTCTTTCTGAAGCCAGTTGGCTTCAGAAACAACTGCACAGGCGCCAACTTTGGAGACTACGCAGTCCAGGTAAGGGGCTGCGCGCATCCCAGGGGTGACGCACATACTTCCGCACTGGGTGATGCGCAGAGTCGTGTCACCACTGTGGGCACCACATCTGTTCCATGTTCAGTGTGATCTGAGGGGTGTCTCCTCAGGAGCAAGTCCTCCCCATGTGTCAATTACTTAACATGCTATGGAGCAGTTAGGACAGCCCAGGCTTCCTGACTCTCTGGATGCAGCATAACTTTCTGCTCTGGATACAGAATAGTTAGGAGAGAGCAGTTGAGGCAGAGCTGGCTGAACTTGCTCTGGATTGTGCCCTAACTCAAACTTTCCCAAGTTACTGATGCTCCGAGAGACAGTGAGATGTAATTCTGATACTGTATGGAACTAATAAGGTGTTCATATGAATCAGCTCTCTGCACATATATATATATATATATAGTAAATTTATCAAAAAAAGTTACCCCATGGTAACTGAGTATACAAGTACTTCTGAGTGATGCTCCTCCTCAGTCACGGAAAGAATAACCATTGCTTTTTGCTGCAGCAGTTTCCCTAAACAATAAGGGACATAGTTTTCATTTTTTTACTTAATTAAATTTGATTTTGTTGTTGCGGAGCAGGGCAGGGGCAACAAAACCTTGTTTGACTCTAGATAGCAAACAGGTGCTTTAGCTGTGCCACTAGCAGAGCAAATGAGTAGTGAACTGCTGAGAAGGAGGCGAACTGCTGAGAAGTAGTGAACTGCTGAGAAACAGGTTTTCCCCCTATTTTCCTTTTTAAAATACACAGGGATGACATCACTTCTGGTTGTGACACCACTTCTGGGGCAACATTTGTACCTGGCTACATGATCATTAGCTATAAAACTGGTTAAGATGACATGTCTGGAAAAAAATTCAGCTTTTGTACCTTCCTTTACTCTGTACAGTTTAACTCTTCCTTTCAAATCACTCCCAACTAAACTTATTTTTGTATGTTTTAAAAATCATGCATTTTTTTTAACAAAATATATTAATGTCTCTCCCTATCCTTGATAATAATCTAGTAAGTTTTTGGCACTCATAGCAAGTCAGTCTCTTTGTTCCTTACCTGTACATGATCCTTGTACAAAACTGCATAAAGTTCTTGCCCGATTCTCCTGTATTTTTCTAAACATGATATAAAGTCCTAGTGAAAGTACAAGAACACAGTACAATATATTTGAGAGCAGGGTCTTATTTGCAGCAAAATTGGGTACAGCCTGAACTCACATGCAAAGCTCTGATTTGAAACCAAGACTTCAAAGCTTTTGATGTTCACACTTGAGGTGTAAACTTACAAGTAATTTTAGGAGTAATGGTATCTGTAGATTACAGTGGAATTCTGCCCTCCCCTAATCTGAATCTTGAAATGCCATCAGCAGAAAAAGGGGGCAATATTTGGCAGATCTTCTTGGAGGGCAGGAGGTCTTGGGTCAATCCTAATCTTGGATGGAGCTTTTACTTATATTTGCAGGCTGGGGCCGGGACTTCAGTGTGAGTCTCACAAAACATAACAGGTAAGTGGCTTCAGCCATAACTAACCATTCTGCATCTACTTCCATCACCTGAGTACTTTTCAGTTACTTCCAGCTGATACACCCTGAGGTGCTAATAAAAAAAAAGTAAATCTCATAATCTTGAAATCTGCCCACATTTCACGTAACAAGCATTTAGGGTGTTAATTCACAGATTTCTTTTTTCCCCCTAGCACATATGGTAATATTTTAGTGTCATTGATTTTTAACCCTACATAGATACAATAGAGGACATTTCTTCTACCATTCACAAAATATTGTCCACAATAATCCTTACAAATAAATGATGGGAAAAATGGAATTGATTCAAGGTAAGGACAGTCAAATTACCTGAATATTGGAATGCTGAGCAGAGAGCACTAATCAGGCTTTACCAACCAGTGGCCTTTAAATCCACAGAGTGTGTGTGCCATAGACATGGCAATTCTTCACAGCAAATTGCCTGACTTCTGCTCGCACTGGGCTCTAATTAAGTTAATGCGCTGAAAAGTCTATGTGGTGCCAATTGACACTGGCTGGGCTCCATCTCTGTCCCATGCACAACTAGCATCTCCCCTGCAGGAAGCCCCTGGATATCACTGATGGAAGTCATTATACTTTGTTTGCCTTAAAGCATCATTAAGCTTTTCATCACAATTGCGGCTTCACAAAACTATTTGATAACTCATATCAATCTTGTATCGATTGACCTAGAAAAAGAAAATCTTCCCTTTGAAAAACAGAGCCCCAGGTCAACATACAAGTCAATAAGGCAAAAGTTGTCCTTTCTGTTTGACTTTGCACATATTCCCCCTCTGCACACTCACTAAGCCACATGAGAACTGCTTGTACATGGTATGCACAACAGGTGACTTGTGGTAACTCATTTATTATAACACAAATGTTCATCTCATCTGGAACATTTGTGTGCATGTACTGTAAATTGCAGATCAACTCCATTTGTTTTTACACTCAACTGCATGAGTCTTGTCAGGCAAGCATTCTACATATGAAGTTTAGTTTCCACAAAGCTTAAAAGTACATGTGATTACACCATGGAGAAGCTGTTTGAACACTGATATATGTGCATGTGTGTGAGAGTCACAGCACAATCCTAACCCCTAACCCTGGTTAGGCCAGCACAAATCTTTTGCCTGGGGTGCCCCCAGCATGAGGATGTCGCAAAATTATTGTAAGGCACTTCTATACCATTCCCACAGGGTCATGCTGGCCTAAGCAATGAAAACAGAGGAATGCAAACAGGTGTGCCGGCCTAGATTGGTTAGGATTGCACCCTCAGTAGAACTACAATGAACAGATTGCCTAGTATGTTTTGAAATCTAGGTCAGATTCAGCCATCTTGTAGACAACATGTTAACAGGCAAAATAACACATGTTCACAAGAGGGTGGGTTTCCCTCTCTCCGCTCTGTTTACTTTGCATGTGCTTAGAAATAAATACAAGCTATTTCCAGAAAACCCAGTAATATTGTGCATCATCTTGTTTTACTAACAGCCCAATCCAGAGCAACTAATCTGTCCACATAAGAGCCCTTGGGTTGCCCTATCTAACACTAGGTTGGAGCAACTGCAAGATGCTCCAGCCCAGTTACTCTGAAGGAGGCTTAGGGCAGAGCAAGGCAAGATAGGGTGCCCTAAGAGAGGTGGACCTGCTCTGCCCTAACTGGGGCAGCCTAGGCAGCTCAGGAGAGGCATGTTGAAGGCATGTTTAGCATTGCCTAGGGCAGAGCAGTTACTCTGTATCCAAAGCCTGTTTCCAAGGCAGAAATGCCCTCTTCCAGTTCCTCAGAGATATACCACCTCAGGAGCAGGTATAGTAATGAGTAGACCCATAGGGGTCCATGATAAGGCCCGAGTAAGAATGGCAGTGCTGACCAAAAATCTGAGTTCTTGGCCATCCTAGGTGCAACCCCTGCCTCTCAACCTCAGGATATGGAACAAACTACGGCTGCCCACAAACCTCAGGATACAGCAGGCCACTCCAAGAAGCCCCTTGTATTCACTGTAGAATGTACTGGCATCTCATCAGGGACTCCTTATAAGGCAGGCACCCAGTGGCGTCACCAGACTGGTGCAGCTGGTGTGGGCTGCATTGGGTGATGTGCTCCGTATGGGGTGATGTGCCGGAGGAGTTTGACTGTCCTTTGGCAGGCCCCTGGCATCAGCACCCCCACTCAGGCCTGCTCCAAGGCGGAGCAGCAGCCAGAAGCTGCCACTTGTCTGAGGAGCTGGCCTGAACGGCCATCTGAGGTGCACTGCGCAGAAACACACTGAGCATGCCGAACAGCTTCAGAGGAGACTTCCTTAGAGCAGAGAAAGTCCGCGCCTCTGCACAGCCATTCGGCCTCACTCAGGAGGCGGAGCGGCAGCCGAATGGCTTCAGAAAGAGTACTGCACAGGCACCAACTCTGACGCCTGCACAGTCTCCCCCAAAGCCAAAAGGCTTCAGAAAAGTACTGCGCAGGTGTCAGAGATGGTGCCTGCGCAGTACTCTTTCTGAAGCCAGTTGGCTTCAGAAACAACTGTGCAGGTGCCAACTTTGGTGACTGCGCAGTCCAGGTAGGGGGGCGCGCATCCCAGGGATGACGCACAGACTTCCACACCAGGTGATGTGCAGAGTCATGTCACCACTGTAGGCACCACAGCTATTCCTTGTTCAGTGTGATCTGAGGGGTGTCTCCTCAGGTGCAAGTCTTCCCCTTGTGTCAATTACTTAGCATGCTCTGGAGCAGTTAGGGCAGCCCAGGCTTCCTGACTCTCTGGATTCAGCATAACTTTCTGCTCTGGATACAGAATAGTTAGGAGAGTGCAGTTAGGTCAGAGCAGGCTGAATTTGCTCTGGATTGTGTCCTTAATATCTACAGAACTCCAAAAATATAGTCCCCTGATCCTCAAGTTTCCAATAATAAATACATAATTTAATATATAATAAATATATAGTAAATATATAATATGCATAATATAATATATAATATAATAATAGATATGTATATATTATATAATTATATATATAATACAATATATAATACATTATATTATAAATATATAATGCATAAATCAAACCACCATTAATGTTTTGATTACTGATACTATTAAACCAAAAATGTATAAATCTAAAATTATATTTATAAAGTCAGTTTATATAAAGCCAGTTTATACAAAATCAAAGTCAATTATATTTATAAAGTCCATTGACAAAGTCAAGACTTCCTCTGATTTATTTGGTTGGTATGTCCATTTCAGCGCCTTATAAATATATGAGATTTTTCTGTACTATTTTGTCTTCAGTTCTTGGGTTGTGACATTTCTTCATAAGAAGAAATTTGGTGGCAAATTGCTCTTTTTCACTTCATATGGACAATCACATATAAATGTGAATCTTGCACTTTTGCTAAACATCTCATATCCATGGCTGCTCATAATATACAGTGACGCTTTTTCAATAGGCTTTTCAATATACATCTTACTTTTCAACAGACTGCAGCTTCAACCATTAAGAGGCTCATATTATTGCCTGGACTCTCTAGGTGGCTAATGTTCATTGCCAACTGCTCCTCATTCCTGGAACTCCATGTGGTCAGGGAATAGCACACAAAATCAGTTCCCACCATTTCAACATACACATACCCTAAACTTGAAAAAGATACAATTCTGGGAACAGCTGCCAAAATGAAAAACCACAGACGTGGAACATTGCTGTGACCTTGTGGAAAAGCACTATCACAGCACTATCAAAAGGGAACAATCACATTATTGCCTGGACTGGGCATTAATAAGAGCCACTGTGGAGCAAACTGGCAGTAAAGGGGTCTTGATCTGCTCTAGCAAAATTCCCTTCATTTCAAAGAAGTTTTATTTATTTATTTATTTATTTATTTATTTATGTATGTATGTATGTATGTATGTATGTATGTATGTATGTATGTATGTATTTATGTATTTATGTATTTATTTATTTATTGGCCAAGTATGAACTCCATACCCAGAATTTGGCTACAGCAACGCCTGCAGACATACAAACACCAACACACAAATATCAAACAATACATACAGAGCATACCTCAGATAGAACACCACTTCAGTATATATTTAGGTAGGTAATTTATTATTACAGTCTTCGACAAGCACATATCAAAGACGGTTGTGCGGGGAAACATCCTAATATACTGAAGCCATTATAAATTTGATCTATGGAATCCATTAATTTACAATGCAGATATTCACATTTGGAAGTTTAAATGGCCTTATTAAAAAGATTTTTACAATGATTTTACACCATAAAGCCCTTTTTGGAACTCAAAAACATCAATAAAAATGCTAGCAGAAGTTAAACAATTCTACCATATGCTAAAAATTGCATATGGTACACTTGGTAAGATGGTAAGATTGGGGTAATCTAGTCCAACCTTGCCCCAGACTTGAAAATAAAATAAATGCTTTTGATAAAATAAATAACTGACGACAGGCAACCGCTAAACACTGATGAAGAAATTGGGGTTCCAGGATAAAAGATGGTACTTCAGGCTAGCACTTCTCATCTTTCAATTATCTTTCTATTCATGATTTGCACAAATTATTCCTTCTGCTACCTAGGATATATGGGAGACCATAACCTATGTGCACACACTAATTGGAAAGATAGTAGTGAGGACTGATGGGATGAGCTTCTCAACAAGTCACTGGAACCTAGTATATACCCAACTTTGCAACTGTTGTTGATGCTGACTTATTAAACTTCAAGACTCAAGGTCAGAGGCAATCACTAGTGCATCATTGGTAGAGAAGATTTTCCACTGTTATGGCAGTGGCATCTACAGCCACATTAGGACTCAAATAACACCCCCAAAATCTCAAAGCCAACAGTCATGCTACCCAACATCAAGGTCAGTGCTAAACATTGGGATCATGCTGCTACCTTTCCCCACCCGTTAAGAAGCCAAAGTTAAGTGCTCTCCAGAATGGTGGGGCATGACCCTATAGTTTGGGAACCACTGATCTAGGTAGTATTTCATCAAACCAAGGTGTACTCTGTTGCTCTATGTTCATGAAGAATAACATCAAAAATAAAAAATGAAAATTCACACACAATGTTCACAACAGGTACACACAAACAACAAACAGTGTCCAGGACAGATGCTGAGAAACCTTCCCAGAGTTAACAATCAGATACAATTTCAATGGTTTTTATAGCAAACCACTATTGTTTCTTGCCTTTTACCACAATCACGGTATTTAACCTGCGAACCAGCAACAAGAACATGGCACTTCAACAGGGGAAAGAGTTTAATATACATCATTAATAGCAAATTGTCTGGTTTCACTGAAGAAAAAAATAAGGGTTGCCATGAGCAGTTTGGAAATGAATATCAGATTCAAAACTTCCCTTGTGTATTTAATGGCATGCTAATTTACATTTTAATTACCTCCTAAGAAATCAAAGCATTTGTTGACAGTAGAACATAATGTCAGCTTCATAGTGCACTGTTGGTGGATGCTTAATGAACTTAATTAGATAATTAGTGGTGTTAATTATCTTTCTATTATGAAGATAAAGATGTTACACAAATGATGCTCAGAAATATAATTATAGATTTGCTTGTTTGGCTTGGTTTCTTTGAAAGGATAGAAATAAAAGACAAACACAATGGTAAGTTAAAGTACTGTAGTAATTTGAATGGCTAGCTACTAAAACATTACATGAATAGAGCCTGGTGGAAAAATTTCTACCTGAGCTCACAAACCATTTCTTAATACTACCCTGTCCTAGAATACCATAATGGTGTAATTTTCTTGCCATTTCAAACTTGACATGACATTTTAAAGATGAAAAGATTATTTAGAATTTATACCCTACAATCCCGAGTAACTATGGGAGCACATAAGAGATATTTATGTTGACGTAGTTACGGCACCACCTAGTGAAAACCTATGGGAAATTCATATTGCAAGTCAGAGTAAATTGTTCTTATGTCGGAGCAGACTCTGGATTGCGCCCATAGTACATGTAGTATTCATCTACAGAAAAGTCAGCTTAAGACTTCTGTTGATCATCTAGGTCAAGAAACAAGGGAGGCAACAAGTCTCAAATCCTGAGATCTAGGTCCATCCACAACTAACTGCTTTGCAACTAAATGCAGGACAGAGAAGTGATAATGAAGCATTTTCCTTTCTTTTCTGCCTTGCATCCTCTCATTCAGGCTGGTTCCATAGCATAAATTATTTGGCCCTTGATATGGCCTAGTCCTGATTTGTAAATAGTAAGTGGCTTAGTCCTGATTTGCCACCACAGCAAGGTTCTCCTGCATGACAGCTCTGTATGATGACAGGCTGCACATCCTGACAGGCCTCAGAAGTAACCATCAGAAATAACTACGGTATTTAAAAAGCAATTGCTTTGAAATAAGGTGGAGGTGAGGCAATGAGGAGGTGGTCGTAGATATTGAGATAGCAACCCTAGCTCTCTGATTAGACACATTAGCATCTTTCATATATGTTCTCTTCATGTTCAGCAAATGTGTGGACTAGGGTGTTGGACCACATCGGATGACTCCACCCATGATAATAATGCCATTGATACCATTGATGCCATTGATATCACTGGCTACTTGACCCACATTCTGGCTGTTATTTCATTCATTCATTTATTCATTCATTTATTAGCCCACCTTTCTTCCTAAAGTAAGGATACGACACTATTTTCAATTGAATAAATGCTGAAAGCTAAGAGACATACTGTCATTGAGGTTGGGTGAGTGGGCGCCATCCCAGTTCCCTACTCCACATGTTCACAGATTCATAGGGAGATCCGTATGCTTAATCCTATCTAATTTCCCAGCAGTGATGCAACCACGCCAATGTGGTGTGAATTGAATTCTGCGGTGGGAGAGCAACCACAGAGGCTTCCCTAAAATAAGGGAATGTTTGGACCAACAACACAGATAATTTGGCATTGTAAGTTTAGATAGGACTGGGTCTTCATTTTCTATTCATACATTGAACCTGTCATCATTGCTACATTTCTGGCTACCTCCTCACTTTTCTGCTGTTCTCCCAGCTGCTGTATACCTTTTGTACTAGCAGAAGAAGATAGGACCCAGTGGGAGATTTCTGAACAATTTCTGGCTGATCAATAAGTGTTTCAGCAACAAAACCACATTTTCTTCCTTTAGTTGGACTTTCTTTGAAGAAAGAATGGAGGAAAGAAAACCAGATTTTTAAAAACCTTTGAACGTATTGTAGCTAAACAAATTTCTGAGCCAAGCAATGGTTTATGAGAACAGTGGTTCTCAATATCTCATGGAGGTTTCAGCCACTATAGGTGTATGGAAGGGTGGGGAAGGTAGCAAAGCAATCACTAGGATTGCATCACTATGGAGAGGCGCAGGGGCTTCCTCATCCTGTCCATATTAGCAGCATCTTAGGGGTCTTCTTCTTCTTGAAATTTTGAAACATATGGGACAAGCACTGAAGAAATTGCCTTTTGACTGATTTGGAGAACTGCAGTTCAAAAAAAGAACACTAACTACAGCAACTTGTTTTGAGCTGAAAATCCAGGTTTTTAAAAGGACAAACATTCACTGGCTCCATTAAAATAAATGAAATAATAAAAACAATGAATAATGAATATATGAAAATAATGAATATATGAATAATGAAAATGTTATCACAAATTCACATTGGTCCTGTTTGTTTTTGATTCATCGAACAGCATTGTTGCCTGTCACTTAAACCAGATTATCTAATGTAGGATAGGATTAGGATTATAGCCAATTCTAATCAACTTTCCAATGCCAATGCACCTCTATGCAGCCCTTAGGTAAGGGAACAAATGTTCTCTTACTTTGAGAAGTCCTCTATGATGCCCTTCACCATAGGATGCAGTGCAGGTCCTGTTGGTTCACTTACATAAACCTTAGTTTGTATTAGGATTGAAATTTTAGTCAAATTGCCATCCCCACTATGGACCAATCTTTCTCTAAAGTGCCTCAGGGCAGTGGGAAAACAGATATAGTGGAACATAAGCCATCTTTCAAGAGGAATCAGTGATAGCTCTCTAGAGTGAGACCAAATCCAGAGTAACTACGGGAGCACATAAGAAACTTTATGTGCACCTGTAGTTACTGCACCACCTAGTAAAAACCTATGGGAAATTCATATTGGAATCTAGAGTAAGTTGTTCATACACTGGAGCAAGGATTCCTCATAGTTACTCTGGATTTTGCCCTATGGCTGCAGTCCTAACCCCCAGGTAGGCTGACATAAACTCCGTGTTGGCATGGGGCTGTCACAAAAGTGCTGAAGGGTACTTTTCTGCCTCTCCTGTGGAGGTTTATGTACTGGCCTCCCACACTACAGTGGGCATGGGGAGGCAGGTGAGTTATGCTAGTCTAAATTGGTTAGGATTTTGCCCTAGGTCAACTATAGGGGTCAATCTAAAAAGCACGTTTGGAATCCTGGTTGCATTTCACATTGCAGACTACAATTTATCAGACTTGGAGCTGTCATCCATTGATATGATAAGGAATAACACAAAATGAGTAATGTTTCTCCAAACACAGCTCCTCCTTTAATTATGAGCCTCTCCCTTTCAGGGGAGAGAGACAGAAGATGCAGAAACACCAATTTCATGCACTTGTGCCTGAATAATGTCTCTATGCTGCCTTTTCCAGATGGCAACCTTTTCTGCTGCAAGAACTAATGATGTGGGCATATTTAGGGAAAAACCAATAACAGTCTTTAACCTTCAACAGCAAAAAGCATGTTGTACAAAATGTTCCTTGGGATGCATTAACAAATATCAATTACTTTGCTCACTGAGGCGTAATCAGCTGTAATAATCAAAATTAATTTTAAAAAATAATTAAACAGACCCCAAGGCAAATAGTCGGTGCCAGCACTGAATAGTATCTTGGATGCCCAGCACACCTGGAAGGGAGTTGCTCAGCCTGCCTCTGACAAAAGGAGGTAAAGGACAAGCCCTCAGCCTAACTTGTGGTTTGCCATGCTTGGCATCGCTGGGAAAGAAAAAGACGTTCCAAATTGTTCTAATGAGGAATATATTTGGGGTCTTCTAAAATGAAAGCAAATGAAGGAGAACTAAGCATGGCCTGAAATGTTAGGGATAAAGGGTTTTTTTAAAAAAATATGCACACCTGTCCAGCCATCACTTATACCTACTGATTCCCTGCACTCTGCATTTTAAACCCCTTATGCCTTCCACAAGCCTTCTATTCCTCCATCATTCATCATCTAACCCAAACATGTTTCTCTCTATTTATACTTTTTTAACACACACACACAGAGAGAGAGAGAGAGAGAGAGAGAGAGAGAGAGAGAGAGAGAGAGAGAGAGAGAGAGAGAGAGAGAGAGAGAGAGAGAGAGAGATTCACTTTGATGATCCAGTAAATTCACTCAGATCCAGTAAATGAGCCTACACGTTGTAGTAGTTCAAGAGTTAAAACTTGGATCTGGAAAATCCAAATTCAAATCCCTGTTCAGCCATCAAGCTTCCACTTAGTCAACCAGCAGCTGACCTTGGACCAGACACTCAGAGTGTTTGAATCCTACCTCACAGGTTTGTGGTGAGGACAAAGGGAGAGAAAAATCTATGTATAATATCCTGAGCTGGATGGATGGATGGATGGATGGATGGATGGATGGATGGATGGATGGAAGGAAGGAAGGAAGGAAGGAAGGAAGGAAGGAAGGAAGGAAGGAAGGAAGGAAGGAAGGAAACGGCATTATCACAATCTGTTTAGGATTTGGGGTGTGGGAGGGCTATAGATTTCAAGATGCTTTAGCACAGACTTTAATATTCTCTGACTTTAATCTGCAAGCAGGCGGGACTTGTCTGGGCCTTATAAATTAAACTCTACATAGCAGATACTTTGTCTAAATTATGAGGCATATTCGGACCATGTAAAGATGCAAGTTACCTGAGTTTTGCAACCTATCCGTTTTATGTTTCTGCTTGGCGTTAATTTTATTGCTGAAGATAAGCTGCCACTCCAAGAACTCATCTTGCTTAAAGCCTGAGTAGAAACCTTATTTTGAGGAGCTTTCTTTTCTGATCCTAAAGATAAAAGGGGGAAAAAACTGGTAAATCATGGCAGATCAAGGCTGGAAATAGATACATGTGCAGGAAATTACATGGAGCAAGTTTCTATTGGCAGAAACTCCAAAAGGAAAATAACTTTATATAATATCAGTTTTGACTCCTACTTGTGTAACCATCCACCTTAAATATTTACTACATCAATTGAGCAACTTTTACACATAGATATTTAGACTGTCAGTACAATCCTAATCCCTGGTTAGGACAGAAGAAGTCCTGTGCCAGCTGGCAGATGCTGCAAATGTGCCATAAGGCACTTCTGTGCCCTCCAGTGCATAGACATGCATCAGTCTCCCCATACCACTGCAGGAACAGTGCATAGACATGCATCAGTCTCCCCATACCACTGCAGGAATGGGAAGTTGAGTGAGTTGTGTTGGCCTTGGATTGTGCCCCGGGGCAACACAGGAAGATCAAGACTAATTTCATGATGTGTTTAAGCAGATAGAAGATGTGATCAAGTGAAAAGTCAATACTGTTCTTCATCTCTGTGAAATTAAGGCCAAGCTGGCTTCCAGCCAACCCACTCTGAAGTAAGGGCCGCCTTTAGGTTGTCCATATTGACAGGGAGCCCACAAAGCAGTGTTTTATGCCCTTATCAGTAGGCATATACTCTCATCACTACAGAGAAACCAGGATTGGTTTGTTGCTGGAGATGATGTCTCACCTCTGCAGCTAATTCTAGCACTAGACTGATTAAGAGTCTGATTGCTAAGATGTGTTATATCTACAATCCATCCAACATAATGCCTACTGATAGCAACCAGCACAACATGGCAGAAAGTCTAAGGAGTGAAAGATGGCAATACTCATCCAACACTGATGTAGCCATTATTGGTTGCATTATAGGAACAAGCCACAACATAGGTCTGTCATCAGGTGTTTAAAAAGCCATTCCTTTAAGTTGCTTCTGTTCAATGCCTTGCACTGTTCAAGAATACAGACCTAGAAACTGCTGCCAGGTCTTCGCCATGGTCTCCTCCCACAGTGGAGTGACATTGGCCATATCCATGTTCTCATCTCCACTTCCTCTCTCTACAAAGAGTGGCATTTTGTACATGTCCTCCAGGTCCTTTCTTCTCTGAGAGAGAAGCTGGTTCCAGATACTTGCAGCTGCCTTCCAGATCTCTTGCTGAACTAGACACAGAATAAAGCAAGAAATTGATGTAAGATAATAACTTCAGGAAGAAGTTTGCACAACATTCCTAAAATGTTGATTTCCGAATATCATACCCACACACATTAAAAAGCAATCTCTAAACACAAAAGATCTGTTAAAAAAATGAAGGTAAAAAATGTTGAGAATGATTTGGTGTTACTAGGCTGTGGGTGGCGCAAGTGGCTAAGACGCTGTGCCTGTTCACCAGCAGGCCAGGGTTTGAGACCTGGGTTGGCCCCACAAGACAGGGTAAGCGCCTGTCCTTAGCCCAGCTCTGCGACGCCAGCTGGATCCAATCGTATCGGCTCTGCCTTTCCATTGGACTAATTCAGTGGCGTGGAGAGGGGGGATTTGCTGCTTGGGTAACAGCCTCTCCTCCATAAAAAATCCAACCCAGGCTTTCGTGCTTCGCATGCAGCATATGCAGTGCCGAGCATGATACCATAGTCTTTCAAGACTGACGGAGGTCTGCTAATACATATAAAAATATTTATATCAATACCAGCATTTTAATATATACTATTCCCCATGTTATCAAAAAAGGATTTGCAAGGATTGAACACCCATTGAACACAATGGACTTACTCCAGAATAGACATGGATAGGATTGCGCCTTGTTACTGAAAATGTGTCTTAAATGTGTTTTTTCCTTTATTTTACACTTGATTTCAAGATTGCTTGCTTACTTCATTTCCAGGAAAATAGTTTTAAAGACAAATATATGTATGTTGGTTATGTTATATTAAAATTAGTAATGGTTAACTAGGTCTATTTTTCATGCCTATACAATTCCTCTGCACACACAAATAAGACTCCAGTTGCCCTGGATGAAATACAATATCCATCCAAGCAAATGATCACAACATAAGAGTACTTTCCTCACAAAGTTGGTATATGTGGACGGTGGGTGAACGGAAGGCATTCGAACCCAAAGACTGCTATCAAAACTAGGTTACAAAGTCCCTTTCACTGCTTTGAAGTGAGTTAATTTTCCATTATAATTCATCATTTTCTGCCTTTTCTTCAGACAGCACAAAAGAGAAGTGTTGGGAGGAATCGCATTCACAAGGCATAGTCACTAGGGACACAAGGGCCTTTATCTTGGCAGTTCCCATTCAACAGTGTCAAGAGGAGTTACTCAAAGCTCAGCTTTCTTTCTTTAGGCATCAATTTTACCAGCACCTTAGTTCATGTGCCACATTGCTGTCTATGAAGAGCCAAATCTTATTAGCCGTGGTAGGCATATCAGCCCGGGACCCCCTTTCAAACTTAAAAATGTGTCCGGGACCCCCTGTTAAACTTGCCAGTATGACATCACTCCTCTGTGTCTGCTCAGAGGTAAGTCCCATTGTGTTCAATGAGATTTACTCCCAGGAAATCCCAGTGCCAGATTCCAATATGGCAGATCCCACCCTCTCACAAAACCCCTGACCCGAGGTTACAACTCCCACTTTGAGTACCACTGTTATAGTATATATATATATATATCTTACCATTCTTTGGAGCCGAGTTATCATCAATAACGTCATCCTCTGTGTGCGGAGCCAGGTGATCAGACAATGGTCTCAATGTTGCTTCATGCTCAAAACTATGGCAAACAGAAACCAAATGCCTGAATGAACTAAAGATAGCTTGTTTTAGAACAGGGTGGAGGAGGCCAACACTCCCTACAATCCAGAGTAACTACGGGAGCACATAAGAGACATTACATGTACCCGTAGATACTGCACCATCTAGTAAAAACCTGTGGGAAATTCATATTGCAATCCAGAGGAAATTGTTCTTATACCGGAGCAAGGACTCCCTGTAGTTACTTTGGATTGCGCCCTGAGTCACAAAGAATAGTTATATAGTCTTTGCAGTCTCAGGAGTCTCTGAGGTCCTAGTCCCTGGCATTGGAATAACAGGATCTAGTAAGAAGACTGGGAAAAACCTCTGCTAGAAGATAACATAATGGGCCAGGGTGGTCCAAGCTCCATCTACAAACACCTACATACGTGCAAAAGGGAAATAAAGAAATAACAATTGAACAACAATCAAAGAAAACAGCCCATTCTTTTGTTGATGGTCCATTACAGTCTAAGAAACCAAGAGTACAAGAACCAAGTTCTTTTGAGATATGGAAGACACAACAGCCAACCATAAATTGACATTAACCATGGAATTTCATGGACTCATTAATGTGTTAATCCACATTAGATAGTCTCTCATTAGCTAGTTTTGCTACTTAGTGAAGCTTAATCACAGATTAACTAAGAGTAAGAAAATAATTCATAAGTTATCAGAGCTAGCCATACTGGACAATTTTGTACAGGTACAAATAATGGACCAGTCCCATTAAATACGTAAATAAAAATGCAGGAAGACTTTAGAGCAGTGGTTCTCAATCTTCCTAACGCCGTGACCCCTTTATAAGTTCCTCATGTTGTGGGGACCCCAATTATAAAATTATTTTCATTGCTACTTTATAACTGTAATTTTGTTACTGTTATGAATCATAATGTAAATATTTGATATGCACGATGTATTTTCATTGTTACAAAAGAAATGTGTGTTCTATGCACACATTGATCACAATGGGATTTATTTCAGAGTAGGCATGCATAGGACTGGGCCCTGAGGCTGCAATCCTATCCACATTTACATGGAAGTAAAGGCCCCCTGACTATAATGGGATTTATTTCAGAGTAGGCATGCATAGGATTGGGCCCTGAGGCTGTTAGTCAGCCCTAGTGCACGCGCAGCTACAGCTGGAGGTCTGGCAAGCCTGACCTGGCCCCCTGCACCAGGGGTCTTTAGGCGACCCCCAGGAAAGCTCTAGGCGACCCCCAAAGGGGTCCCGACCCCCACTTTGAGAAACGCTGCTTTAGAGAGTACTAGAATAGCAACCTAAATTTTAAACAGCTATTCTTTGCTTTTCACAATTATTTCATATTGACTACAATCCAGAGTAACTAAGGGACCTTTTACACCAACGTAGTTACAGTGCCACATTTGGGAAACCTATGGGAAATGCATAGAGCAATCCAGAATAAGTGCCTCTTACATTTTCCTGTAAGAGGATTGTAGGATTTTTTTTCTGGATTGTAGGGATTGTCTTTGTACTGGCTGCCTAAAGTGAAGGACAGGCTAGCAACTGGCCATCACCATGAAAGGGTGAATTTTTCCCTATTATAATTTCAATATAATAATTTCAATATATAATTTCAAATAATTTCACTTGAAGGGAGTGGCATGGACACACACAGGAAATTGAGATCAAGGTGTTTGCAACCAAGTTTTTGTGCTTGACTATCACACAGTCTGCGTAAACTTGACCACAAATCTATATTTTCTACACAAGGGGCTTAATCCAACTGCCCTTTGCATCTTCCCCATCTCTTCCCTGTCAGACTATTCTACATGGGTTTCCTGCCACTAATGGGCTTTTCCCCATCAGAAGCGCTCCCATGAGTAGACAGTTAGTGAGGTGAATGAGGATCTAACGAGAAGGAAGTTCAAATCCTTTAAAATGTACGTAGTGTTTTAATTTGCCTCGCAGCTCTGGTTAGCGACAGCTTGCTTGGAAAGGATGCAGTGGAATTTCTATCTTGCATATACTCCAGCTGGATTAACAAAACTGCAAACTGTACAAAATATGGCCGCAAGACTGTTAAACAGGGGTACAATATTATACCATTTTACACCCCTGTTGATCTAGTTGCATTGATTAATTGTTTCTGAATGTGATTCAAGGTGCTGGTTATGACCTTTAGAGCGATGCTTCCTAAACTTCTGCAAGGGGGTTGGGAGCACTGTAAGTGTGGGCAGCGTGGGACTATGGCAGCAACATTTTCCCAAAGATTGCACTGGTACCAGGAGGGGAGGGATTTTTTTTCCTTTTAAAACATGATGTTACCCGCTTTGAGTCTCTCCGAGAACAAGGCAAGATTGCTTTTTAAACCAACAACATTATGTAAAAGAATATTTAAAAAGTTGTACGGCTACCTCGTGGGCATCAGCTGGGTTAGGCAGTACAAAAGGCAGGTGATAAAAACGGAACTAGAGTTGTGCATGGCAAAGATGACATCCCACTGCTGTTGAAGAATATGGAGACTGTTGAGGAGTCTTTGGTGATTAGAAATAGGACTGGATAGGTAGTAGAGGATGGTTCGATTTAAGCCACTGTACAGGATACTGATGACTGGTTCCTTCTGGGGGAAAACCTTCCCAATGACCTGTTAGAGCAAGATATGAAAAATCAGAATTCCTCTGATCTGGACACAGAACCAGCTTTTGCTCTGGACTACCACTGACACACAAGGTTCTTGCTTTTGTACATTATGGGCACATTTATGCATAGAACAGAAGATAATCTGCCTTTCACTTGTTGCTAAGAATGTATTCTTATTCAGAATAAAAATTTTCCAGGACAAGGGTGTACAAACTTTTTGGAAGAAGAATCTCATCATCTCTCTCACATTGCATTTTAGGCTGGGGAAAAAAGAATTAATTTACATTTCATATTTGACTGAATTTAGATAAATTAACATAAATGAATATACGGTAATAGAGATGGAGCTTTTATGGATTAATGAATTCAAATCTGTTCATAAACACTTTCTAACACACAGAGAGGGTGTTATCTTCAAATATTTTAAAAAATAAAAATGTGGCTCTTTCCAGTGTTTTAAAAACAGCTTTTCTTGCTGTTGTAGAAAGGCAGTTAGCAATGTAATGGCTTTGCCTGAAAAGTAAATCACTTTGCTTTTTGGTAGAAAAAAAGATTTAAAAACTGTGATTTACAGTGGCCATTCATGTTGAGTCAGATCTATGAAAAAAAATGTGTCCAACAAAGTTGGATCTGTATAACCTCATTATCAGCATTTTATTTATCAGCAATTTTGTCTCAACGTGAATGAGGTTGACTCTGAGTTGACTCTAATGGCTGAAAAGCAGCCTCATTCTGGTTTCAGGTTTCAGCTGGGAGGAAGACCCCCACCCCCCTTTCCTCATGTGATTATCACATGAATACAAAGTGTTAACTTCTGCTTCTGAAACGAAGCTGTTTTAAGGCCTGGAAAAGGGAAATTGATTCATATTGTTTCATTGCCTGCCTTGTTATCGAAAATGGGTATTCATGGAGGTTCCTGGAACCGAACAACGTGTATGGTAAAGTTCAACCTGTAATTGTGCACACTCCTGTCACCATTTCTTCCTTCCAACATGCTGATAGTGTACAAAATGTCTGCATTCAGTTCTTGATAATAGTTTCCCCTGATGGAAAGTAACTTGGATACAAGGAAATCTCAAATTAATTGTCTGCACTAGGAAACTACAATATCACAGTTGGAATCAAACATGCATATTTCTATGGCATCCCTAGTTAGAGCTGGTATTTAAAAAGATATAAGAAATAGCATTTGATGATAATCAAGGAAGCTCCTTACCAGTATCAGATGCTCTACAAAAAATAGGATTATTTTTTTCGGATCTGCAAGGAACATTCCTGCATACAGCTTCTCTACCACCTTCTGGGTAAAATAGGAAATGTTCATAAGAACCAAAGTAAAGGATGTATCTGAAGCACTTCTGACATCATTATTCTCTGCAAGGCAGAAAAAAAAGGATTGCATTTCAATATAGAGTGGGGTAAAAAAAAAGGAGGAGGAAGAGAGATGTGGGTCCACAGATGTACCCTGCTAATAGGTCTTAAATTCCAGAACTGGGCCGGCACCAACATTTCAAAAAGTGAAATTTGAAACATATTTAAAATTTAATTTAAAAGAAGTTTCAAAGAAAGCCAAATAAAAATTTATTGGACATGATGGATTCAGATGGCAAAGTGGTTTTCCTACTTCTGCTTCTCACCTCTTAAGCTGGAAATCTCTCCATCACGTTGTCCAATTATGTGGAAGATATCCATAACAGAAAGCAATATTTCTGTCTGAAACCACCTCTTGTGCTCAGTAGAAGAATTCTCTGTAGAAGCCTGCATAGTGATGATATAGAAAACATCAAGTATTCAAGAAACACAATTGAATAAATCCTACAGAGGAATCCTTACTTAAGCAAACTTATGTTTCAGTATCATTTGAAACACTAATGCTGCAATCCTAAAGACACTTTACTGGGAGTAAGATCCACTGAACACAAAGGGGCTTACTTCTGAGTAGACATGGATTAGGATTGTGTTCACAATAAGCTGATGAACTCTGCAGCGGCTAGAGTATCCTCATTCTAATTTTAGGAAATAGCTGTCATGGGAGTATTATATACTAAAACACTTCTTTCCCATAGCATCACAAAGGAAAAAAGCTTCAATTCCACATCTGTACCAATATAAGTTCTATAGCAACTCTGACTTCCAAAACAGTTCACTGCAAAGGTAATACTAATGGCCCAATCTTATTCCATCGCACACTGGATTAATAACCTTTGCACTGGCAGAGACTACTTGATAGCCTTTGTAAAGTGGCCTCCATGGACATGTGCTGTAGGCCCTCTGGCTGGGAGGCCAGAGTAGCTTCCTATAAACTGGTGGGTCCACACAGACTCACTGGAGCAGGTAACTTCAGTGAGGTGCAACTGAGAGCATAATCCTAACCATGTCTACTCAAAAGTAAGTTCCATTGTGTTCAATGGATCTTACTCCCAGGAAGTGTCTTTAGGATTGTAGCTGGAGGCACAACCAAAATACCTTCTATCACAGCATAACCAAGGATCTGGGTACCAAGAATATGCAAGAAATTTCTCCTATAGATTATCTGCTTCATTTTGCATCCAATTTCAGTTGGGTATAAAAGTCCAAGTGCTTGAAAAAGAGACGGGGAATGTTGCATGGGAAAAGTGGCAGACAGTTTATTTTTAAAACCCGTTTCTGCCCCCAAATGCATGTATACAACATGCATACATACAACATGTATGCATGTGTACACTTGTGGGCTGGGCACACATGGATTAAACATCAAGAGAATCACTGTGTCTCAGACTCCTGGTGTTTAAGCTGCTTTTAGATACGACAACCACTAAAAGGAATTAGTCCCTTTTGACCACCAGATAAAACACTCAGACCATGGCTGCACAAGCCACTGGGCTTGTACTCAAAGAAACCTCCTCTCAATAACACCCTTCTCTTTCACCCTACCTCCAATGGTGGGCTTCAGGGGGTTCTCACAGGTTCTATAAAACCCTTTGCAAATGAGCGCCTGGTTCTGAGAACCGGTTACTAATGGGACACAGAACCTGTTGTTAATTTAGGTTATTAGGACACAGAACCTGTTGTTAATTTATTTGAATCCCACCACTGCCTAGCTCACTATACAAAAAACCCAAGAGTAGATTCTATTAACAAATAAACGAGACCTCAAGAAGCAGTTCCAGGGAGTGCCACAGTTTCTGTGGCACGACAAGCAAGGTTTCCATCAGGAGGAGGCGTATGAAATCCCATACTTGCTTCTTGGCATGGTGCAGGGGCATGGAAGCAAGAAGGCCATCAATGTCCCTCTCGCTGCAAGAATCAGCAACCAGGCTGTTTGGAGCTGACCTACTCTCACAGCTGTCCTGCAAAAAGAGAAGAATTAGCAAAAAGGCTGTCATATATAATGAAACTCACTCTTCACTGAACACAGAAAATCAATGTAGAGTACATTGAGAGGCCTATTATCTGAGCTGGTGGGGCAGATGTCTTACTGACATCCTTCCAGAGGAAGATTTTCATGGACCACGTGTGTATTTAAACAGCAGGTACTCTATAAGATGCAGATGACATTCTCCAGTTAAGCCCAGCATGGAAATTCAAGTGTTTTATTTTTCCAGCTAGCCCTTTGTATATAAGAACATATGTTTTTTTCCCCCAGAATAAACAGCAAATTAGGACCACCCTCCTGACCTCTATCATTCTGCCATTATATTGAAGGAACTCAGGGGTATCAACCTTGATGCTTCCTCATCAGTAATCAAGTTGCCACATTTGATATCAACCAATTATTTTATAGTGCAACATTTTATAGGCGGTTTTGGAGGGCAACTATCCCTACAAGCCAGAGTAACTATGGGAGCACGTAAGAGACATTACGTGTACCCATAGTTACTGCACCACATAGTGAAAACCTATGGAAAATTCATATTATAATCCAGAGTAAATTGTTCTTACACAGGAGCAAGGACTCCCCGTAGTTACTCTGGATTGCACCCTATTTCTGTATCAGAGAAACAAACCCTTAACCCATAAACAACCTGAAATATAACAAAAAAGTTCATGAGTATATTGGCTTAAGTGATCAGAGAAGGTATTTTCAGTACAAGACTGTCACAGCTTTGGTCAGTCTACAGCAACTTCAACATCATAGACTACGATAATCATGTGCAGATGATACATGCAGCAGTCATTATAGGTTACATGGGGGTGGCCACTGTATTAGTACTTGCCAAGTTACTGTCATGGCAGCTTACTAAAGCCAATTTGCAGTGTACCAAGTTAGCATACAAATGTCCCTTTCTACTTGTAAGAATGGACTGATAGAAGACGACAGCTGGGAGACACAGAGAGGATCGTGAAATACTGTAAGTCTTACATAGGTCCAATTTTAAACTTAGCATTATCTGTTCTTTATTGTTTTTAAAATTAGCATTATCTGTTCTTTATCATGCTTGTCTTTACTGATCAAGAGATGGAGAACAGATAATGATATTTTTAAGGACAAAGAGATGCTGAAGTGTTCTGCCCTACAGGCCTTTCACAAGAAATGTTCATAGCAATCCCTTGCTGAAAGACAGAATTTGGATCCAGTATGATCCCTGGAGCAACAGATTGGTGTTCTTACCTGTGGTATCCCAGATGGAAAGATTACCAGTGCTAAGGCTTGGAGGAAGTCTGAGCTGCACCAGAGGGGATCATGAGGATATCTGTGATATATCTGACAGAAGAATTGCATGATGTTTTCTGAGTAGGTAATCTCCAAGGAAATCTCTGTACCTTTAGGAGTCTGGATATCAATGTAGGTGACAGTTAGCAAAATAGCAAGAATGTTTTAATGAACTTATTTGCAGGTTCATAGAGTCTTTAACACTGGCATAGCTGTGTTAGTGGGGCACATGTTGCGCCCTGCAGTAAAGGGGGCAATCATGGAAGCCTCCTCAAGGCAAGGCAATGTTTGTTCTCTTATAGTTGCATTGCTCTCACCTCGGTGCTGGAAAGTTGGTTAGAATTGCACCCTAATGTGTCACAATTGAGATTTGGGGGAAAACAAACATATCGACTGATCAAAACCAGACATTTTGAACGTAAGACATCAGTCACATTAAGCATTTAAAAAATCCTGCTAAAAGTAAATTTATATTTCAATGCAAAAAAACTGCCAAATAGATACAGAAAATTGTAGATAAAGAAAATTGTACATAATTTTCCAGTCATCCTTGTCTCATCCTTGATCATCCATTTCCAATCATTCTTGTCTCCCCCTCTCCCCATAACTCATGTTTATCTAATTATTTCAATGGGCAATAGACAGATACACAAGAATACTATTTCACTCACACCACACAAAATTCAGTTATCAGATTTGCTGCTACCAAACTTTCCAAACTCTAGCCCTCAACATTTCCAGTGTGGCACTTACCCTCTTCACCATGGACTTCACCATCTCAAGTAAAAGAACTGCTGCCTCAGGGCACAACCCAACTATGGCTACGGCATCTTTATGATGGATTTGCAACAGCCACTGCAGCATTGAGTCCAGATCTGCCTAAAATAGTGCATGGTATTAATATACAGAAGGAAGAATTTCTTCCTTATCTACAAACATCAATTCACTGCTTTATTGTTGGATGCTTAATTTGTTGGAAGAAGCATTCATAAGAGTCCAATCCTAAGGGCTTTGCCTGGGACTGTGGTGGTGGCCAGGTATTGCAAATGTGCAATAAGGAACATCTGCAAGCTCCACCACTAACCCTATAAACCAGAGGACCTATGGGAGCACATCAGAGACATTTACATCGACGTAGTTATGGCACCAGCTCGTGAAAACCTATGGGAAATTCACATTGCAATCCAGAGTACATTGTTCTTACACCGGAGCAAGGAGTCCCCATAGTTACTCTGGATTGTGCCCTATGAGGCATTATGCTAAGCATGGGGGGATCCTTGTAAAATATGGAGTGGTGGAGAGCTGGAGAGTGGGTGAAGCAGGAAAGAGACGTTTAGGGATGGGAGAAAAACAGAATCCAGATCTAGAGCCCTTGTGGAGGGCATTTAACTGTTACACAGAGGCTTAGGCTGCAATCCTAAAGACACTTTCCTGGGAGTAAGACCCATTGAACACAATGGGGCTTACTTTTGAGTAGACATGGTTAGGATTGTGCTCTTAATATCTTTACCAGCTCAAGAGATTGTGCAGAGATGATTAACCCCATTGCAGGGCTACTCTGCTTATGGCAGGAACTTGCATCCACAAGATCCTCTGGCAGCCATTCAGGCAACACAGTAGTTGTAGAGCTGCAGACAGCTCAGGATTGGGATGTTAAGTTACTCCTAGGAAACAGCTCCTTCTGGCATCACTTCCTAAGAGATATACACTGTATGGTCTGAGATCTTCATCTCTTCTGGAGAAGTGAGATTTACTAAATCACAAAATTGGAAGGCAATTCTGTGAGAAGATCATTACCGGTAAGTCCATCACCCCATCCCCAACACTATCTGCAGCCTGGTTACCAGCACCATTTAGGATTGAGCCCTAAGCCCTTTTGTAGGGATGAGAATGGAGGGGTTCCACCATTTCATTATAAGTTACAGAGCTTACCTTGACTTCAACTGGTGGCTCAAACACTGGGGTGGCCAGAAATAGCCCTGACAGAAGAAAGTGTATCTCAGTGACGTGGGTGTGATTGTGCAGGAATGTCTTCAACTCCTCAAATCCAGACAGCAGATAGGGGCTGAATTTAAATATCCGAGCATGGCCCTTTAAATTGTCTAAACCAAACAGCAAGCAAGAATAACACATTCTTCCATGACCCTCAAAAAACTGACTGAGAAAATTTGAATCAGTCTACTCGAAAGCTAGACACAGTAAAGACATACCTATCAAAAGATTCAGCCCCACTGAGCTGTTTTCAAGCCAGAGGCCAGCCATTACCCCCGCTTTGAACTTGTGCAAGAGTGTGCGATTATGAAGAACATGAAGCAGCAACTTGATCGCCAACAGAACTGTGCTTGGATGCACATGGCCTTGCATGAACATCAGGAACCAATCAGGCCCCAGTGCCTGGAACACCACTTCTTGCATCCTGTATGGAGAGCGCTCCAGTTAAAAGAAGTGAAAAACATACAAGCTGTGTAATATTTAACTGCAGCAGTTGCCAAGTACTTTTGTTAATTAAGCAAATCAATACAGTTGATGTGCTTAAATTTTATGTTCTAAACTGAAGTTATAGGAGACCCAATCCAGACTATGACTCAGCATGGTGGAGAAGCCTTTAACTCTTCCCATCCACATGGTTCCAAACCAGACCTTTCCTCTCAGTTTTTTTTCTGGGAACTTTTCCTTCCAGAGAAAATATCCAGGAGAACTGGGGGTAAGCAACCTGGGGGTAAGCAGCTGGGATTAAGCAACCACCACTTTGGTGGTGACAAAGTGTGAACATAATAAAGTGATCCCAGTCTAGCTCAGGTGCCAGGCTTCTGTTTTATATAGAAATTTGATGTGCTTAAAGTGTAATGTAATCCCTGCTAACTGAGCAAGAGGCACTCAAGTGGGTGCTCCTCTTTTATTTAGCAGGGGGAGAGTAACTGGCCCTACACACCCCAGCAATGTCTGTCCAAGTGGCTTCTGCTGGTGTTCTTTTTTGCTTTTTAGATTGTGAGCCCTTTTGGGACAGGGACCCATTAGCTTTTAATTAGCTATTATTATTTTTCCATTTTCTTTGTAAACCACTTTGTGAACTTTTTAGTTGAAAAGCGGTATATAAATACTGTAGATAG
Source organism: Cryptoblepharus egeriae (assembly GCA_030015325.1). Taxonomy (NCBI): domain Eukaryota; kingdom Metazoa; phylum Chordata; class Lepidosauria; order Squamata; family Scincidae; genus Cryptoblepharus; species Cryptoblepharus egeriae. The sequence goes on along the minus strand of JAREYC010000006.1, from coordinate 8,622,433 downwards.
GTAGATAGGTAATGTGTAGTTTGCCTCCAGGAGATCCCATGTTTCCTCAAAATAAAAAAAAATTAAAATGTAATTGCAGCACCAGCCTATTTAGTGTGGACTGACAAAGTGCTATTGAAGCTTTTGAAGGCTCCAATACCTTTAATTAAAAGTTTCCTCTCAGACCTGTCAATGTAATTTGATTGTGTTGCTGAAGGATTCTTTATGAGCAGTCTGTTAATTGTTCCTTAGTATCTCCATGTCCATTTCTGTTCTGAAGGACAGAGCTTTATTTAACAGTTTTCTGTCATTTTTAATTTTTAAAACATCTTTATTTTGCAAGAAAAATGAAAGAGAAACCATAATGTGAAGAAGCCTGTTCTCCTTAAAGTTCCTCTCCTTTTTAGAACAAAAACTGAAACTAGGTCAATTAAAGGAGGTTATTCAAGAAGCAATTAATAAGCTATTAATCACCAATCCCCCAACCATGCTCAGTGAGAACTAATAAAAGTACAGTAGCAGAAATTGCAAGAAGGAAACATTTAATTAACATTGCAGACAGCTTTTGATGAATAGGATTTACATGAGAGTAAATATTAAGGAGCTTGGCCCTGCGAAGGACATTGCTGGATAATTTAATGTTGAATTAAATGCTGTGTGGAAACTCCACTTTAATTTGACTTCTAGCTAATTACAGAAAAAGCAATGCCTCAGCAACACTAAAGGATTTGCAGAAGCAAGTTGTGTAGCTCATTTGAATCTATGATGCAAACCATAAGTGGCACCATTGCAACTGAAGGGCAATCCTTCATCTATGTATGTATGTCATTAGATGCTAATGGCTAAATATGGCTGTTTTCATTGCTATTATGGTTTGGAAGTTGTGTTGAGTGGCAATGAGAGCAAATGTGAACAAAACAGAACAATGAAATCAGACCTTTTGCAAGGTTGCTCATCCAGCCAAATATCTCAACTGTTAAAAATTTCAAACAAATTGTAAAAGCCAGGATGATGTCCAGAGTCAGATTCCAAGATGGTGAATCCAACTCAAGGTCACAACCCCCACTTTGAATACCACTGGTGTAGTGTGATGCAGTTATTATAGGGTACATAGGCACCAAATCTGCTTTAGGAAGCTTATTGAGGTTATGGGCAAAATCCAGAGCAGTTACGGGTCCGCATAGTTACATCACCCTCTAGTGTTATCTTATGGAAAGTCAGCTTAACTGCTCCGGAGCAAAGTGCTTAATATGAATTTAGGATATGGGCCTAGGTGAGTTATAGCACAATCCAGTCCATACCTCTGGTGCATAAAGCACTTTTGTGCCACTTTTTTGCGGGGGTGGGGAGGTTGTTGCATGGATGTGCACTGGCTTATCTGTGCCAATGTAGGGATCAGGAAAAGATGAATTATGCTGGCTGATCTCGGCCAGAGTAGGACCTGGGGACAGGTGGTGGGGAGGATGTGGGAGGAAAGCATTTTGGAGCTGGGGTAGGGATGATTTTGGGGGGGTTTAATTCAAATACTGGCAAAAGGGACAGAGGGTCCTTTTCCATTTTTGTGGAAGAGAAATATGGCAAGCAGGGTGGGAAGCAGGAGACAAGGCTGGGACCCAGCACTTGTGCCAAATCCAAGCCCCATTTCCTTGGCAGTGCTGAGCAGCTAGCATCTGCTCTGGTCTGCTCAGAGTTGTGCCACTGAAATTGGTGGTGCAATTTCAAGCAGACCCAATATGGTTTTTGCAAGGCTAACCAGTGTAGGGGAAAAATTTTCCCTTGCTCCTGGTAGTGCAGCAGCAGCCCCAAGTACAGCACAGGCACTCCTGTCTGCCTGTTCTGGCCCAAGATAAGATTGGGCTGTCAGTAACAAGATTTGTTCCTAGATGAATCTAGCAAAAGATATAGATTATCTCAACTCAACCACAACCCATGTTTCTACTTACTCAGAGGACAGACGATGTTCGCTTGAATACATTGCATCTAAAAGCACCCTCAATAACTGGTTTCGGAGCCAGATCATTTTTCCAGGCATTTGGCACAAAACTAAAAAACCAACATGACATTTTGTACTGATAAACAATCCTGTTCACTATTATGTGATGGTGAAGCAAAAACTTTCACCTACAAACCAGGTCGTAAGGGCTGGGATCTAGAAACATTACAAAAAAAAAGATTCTTCTGATTTCTTAAAGGGACACTGAATTACACATTATACTGAACACATGGTTTTTCAAAAAGGGTGTGACACTGATATGAAAGATTAGAACAGAGACTCTTAAAGAGGAGGCCTTGATTCTTTCGCTCCAACATGGCCTTTATCCAGATTTTTTACTCTTCCCTCAGGGGTAGAAATAACAGGTCAAAGAACTGTGTGACACACCGTATCTTTTTGGATCCAGCACAGAGACTATATTTCAAGCAGCCACTGTAAGGAACATATACAACGTGATATATTCAGTACATCATACATCACACAAATAAAATTGTTTGTCTTTGCATATTAGTCCTTTTCCCCCTTGGCATGAAGTAGAAGCTATAGGGTTTGTGTGATGAGTATCAGGATTACAACAAATCACTGCTCTCTGCCAGGGTCTCTTACTGGATTGTGCCATCCCAACATAGGAGCTCTGATCAGCACTTGTGAAAGTTTATTTCCTGGGGATAATGACATTATTATCTATAACAGGGAGCAATCATAACCAATTTAGGCTACCATGACTCACCTATCTCCCCAATTGGTGGTGGTGTGGGGAAGTTGGTGCATGTCCGTTCACTGGCCTAACCCCCTACCAGTGGTGCAGAAGTGCCAGGCACTTTTCTAACACCTCAGGCCAGAATAGGACTTGTCCTGGGATTTATATGGGCCTAACTATGGTTAGGATTGCATCCTTAGTATGGATCTATTATATGGGGTCACATGGTTCTTTGACATTTCTATGCCAGTCACACCCATTCTTGATCCTACAGATGTAGAAATGCCCATGTAGTGAGGAAAAATGGAATCTGTGTCACAAAAATATACAGGCATACTATTTATTTCTCAAATAAAATGTACTTGCAGTATCACACATATACTCAGGCACATCACTTTGATGGGGCAAGATATCATGGTGGGAACCACTATAGTCAGTAGAACATATATTTTATATTCAGAGTATGTGCATTCAAATGATAGCTCTGCATTCAATTAAAGAGCAGGTCTATCTGAGTTTGGGTGAGTTACTGCCAACCAGTGAAGCCAGGTAGACTAGGGATGGAAATTTGCATCTGAATGCCAGAGCATTGATCCAATACAAAAGAGTAGCATTTTTTTTCTTCCATAAACCTGTCTGCACCCTTACACCAGGGGCCTGGCTATGAAAATAAAACCCATAAAAATTCAGCCACATGCTACTTACCATTTCCAGGTGATTCTGGAATTTCATCGAGGCATATTTGACTTTCATCCACAGCAGTGGGAGATAACGTATAGACTAAGAACAACCCAATCCTATCAAGGGAGAGTAAAAGCTCTATTGTAACTTATCACACATTCATGTTGCAAGCATGGTCAACAATGTTTCTATTAATGTGAGTTCACAGCCAACGTTTTACTAAGCAGATTACAAGTTCTTTACCATAGTCCCTTAAGCTGGCACCTATTTTAATTGGAAGTACCAGAAATTTTGTTAGCATAAATAACTGCTAGCTAGAAGTCAAAGGAGGATCCCTCTGGTCAAATAGTATTACTTTCTCTTTATCATGAGAATTTCAGTGATCATTATTATCAAATCCACACACTCCTTGGATACAATTCTTTGGTGTGTCCAGAAAATACATATTATAAAAAAAATAATGGAATTAAGTTTTTACCCAAGGTTTCTAGATGCTGGGAGTCAAAGAACTGAGGTGGGGCAGGGACTGACAATTCAACATGACACAATGAAGGCAACAGTAAAGAACAGCTGTTTATATTGAAAATGAGAAAAAGTTATAAACCTTCTGATGGTCAGGTCAATCACATACCATATTTAACGTCTCTGAAGTATTGCTTCAGCCCATTTGCCTTTTTATTACCCTGTACTGAAGAAAAGGCAAATGGCAAGGGTACTGGTACACACATTACTATGCTGCTAACAGCTGGGAAAATCAAAAGTAAATATAGGATTACCCCTTTTCTGCATATTCCCAGTAGAATAATTTTGCCCATGTTTATAGGTTCCCCCTCCCCAGACTGCTGAAAAACTGAGGGCACAATCCTAAGCAACTTTCTAGCACTGACTTAGAAGTGTCATGCCATGACAAAGATGTGCCATCTGCTGAATCCTGTAGTTGGGTGGCAGTCACGGAGGCCTCCTCAAGGCAAAACAATGTTCATTCCCTTGCCTCAGAGTGGCATTTCCCTTACCCTGGAGCTGAAAAGTTGGTTAGGATTGTACTTTCAGATTCTTCAAGTCTTGTAAAAAGGGCTGAGAAGTTAGGTCTGGTATTTCAAATATGAATTATGTTAGATTAATGATAATACCAATGGATATCTTTGATGTTGAAGTGGCCCTGTAGCAAATGAGAGAGTACTGCACAGATCCTACTGACGCAGGAACATGTAACCTCAGGGTCACTGAAGAGAAGAAAAAGCTTGGGTACCATCTGCCCCTGATGGGCAAGCTTCGCATTCCAGCTCCCATTTCTGCAGCAGACAGAAAAATTGTTAAAAGCCTTTCCTGGAAAAAAGAAGCAAATCTGCATTTCTCCTACATGATTCTCTCATTCTGAACCTTTGACTTCAGACATTGTCTTGGCAACTCATTGAAACACTGTCAAAGAAATCAAATTGTTTTTAGTGTCAACCCTGTCGTTTCATAATTTCACCTCTGGCTCCCTAGCCCCACAGCTTGTCTCCGCTTTGGCTTAGAGTTCAAGCTGAAGTAAACCATTGATTTCTAGAACCATAAATTGGTTTTTAAAAAAGTTGTTCTTGTAACAGTCCATAGCAGATGTTATCAGGAACTAAGAATATCTTAAATAACAAGAACATGAAATTCACAGCTGGATTTTATAGCTGGATTATAGCTGGATTATACCTATTATAGATGAATTTTCTACTACTTCCAATTTCTCAACAAATAAACACACTGCTAGAATAAAACACGAACAAATCCTCACTTCTGCTGTGTCGTAGCTTGTTTAGCACCTGATATATTCTGCTAATGGTGATGATCCTTCACAATGGGAGAAGACAGACTTCAGCCTTCTGTAGTCTACCATTATTACTAGGAAACTTGTGGTCTAAAACATGTTTTAAATTTACAAACCAAAAGTGTATAGTTAAGATCTTTGGGACCATATCCTAAAGTCAAAATAAGCCCTTTGTGTTGGAGCAGATAAGGTGACTTTCCAGAAGATAACACTACAGGGTGCCGTAACTGCATGGACCCGTAACTGCTATGGATTTTGCCCTTAGGCACTTAAAGCATAACTAATCTGTCTGAAATGATTCTGAATACATCTTCATGTTTAACAACATGCCCTGTAATTCTATTCACACTTTCCTGGGAATACAAGGTAAAGTCTGAAATACCAAAGCACAGGGAACATACCGTACATTCCCACTGAAGTGGTACCCATTTATCTACTTGCATTTACATGCTTTTGAACTGCTAGGCGGGCAGGAGCTGGGCAAGTAATGGGAGCTAACTCCATCTTGTACTCAGTACTTGAACCACCAACCTGCTGACCTTCAGGTTGACAAGCACAGCATCTTTAACTACTGAGACAACACAGTCAGTGGTGAGCTTCAGGGAATTCTCACAGGTTCTATAGAACCCTTTGCTAATGAGCACCTGGTTCTGAGAACCGGTTACTAATGGGACAGAGAACCTGTTGTTCAATGGACATAGAACCTGTTGTTAAGTTAGGTTATTAGGACATAGAACCTGTTGTTAATTTATTTGAATCCTATGACTGAACACAGTCCACAAGAGCTCCCGGGAATATGCCCCATTGAATTTAATGATACTTTATTTCTATCCCTAGTATTGTGCTAAGACTGATAAAGGTCCACTTAGTTCAGTACTCTTTACAAGAATTCTCTTTACAAGAATCCCAGCAATCCAGTCGTAGGTGGTAAGAGATTCACTGGGAAAGTGGCAACTAGTCCACTGGAAGATCACAGTTTACTTTAGGCCCATCCTGTTCTAAGCTGAAACATGAACAGAATTCCAGGCAACACCTCCAATCCACGAAAGGTTGGGCAAAACTGAATGGTCTATATACAACAGAAATCCTGTTGAATTAAAAATCAAATAAAAATCAAATAAATTTTTGATTAAAATTTAAATATTTTTGATATTTTTTGATAAAATCAAAAAATGTTGATTCTTCAAAATAAGCAGATACTTTTTGAAACACATTGCCAGCCCCATTGAGGATTAATGACCACCTCATCAAGTTCCTGTACCTTGAAGACTGTAGGATTTCTGTGAGGTGAGCAAAGAGAGAAAGGTCCAGATTTTCAGGTGCATGACACCAAACCTGAAGGTCAAAGAAGAAAAAAGCATTCAGAATCGACTGCATGTTAGCTGCATAATCTAGAAGCACATCGAAGATTAAGAGGCCAATTCTAAGCATGTCTGCTCAGAAGTAAATCCCATTATAGTCAATGAGGCTTACTCTCAGGCAAGCATGGTTATGACAGCAGGCTAAATAGACTATCTCAGGTGCTTGTTTCTGTAGCGAAAGAAGTAGAACGTAAATTGGAGCTTCTGTGGCAGAATTCTCACTTGCAAACCTTCCAAGTGATACGGAAAGGAAGTTTACCTCCGTGAGTGCCTATAATTGGTAAAAAGTGCTAACAGAATTGGAGTCGTCTTCCATTTCACTCAACTTTTAGAAAATGTCAAAATATAGAAAATCACACACGCACGTTCAACGTAGAGGAAAAACAATCAAGTATTTCCGGTACACACACAGCAAAAATTGCAAACAGAGAAGCAAGATATACAAAAACAGAACAAACATCCCAACCTGCACTTTGAGAACCACTCGTATCATTTATCTGTATATATTGCTGCAATTCTAAAGACACTTTCCTGGGAGTAAGAACATCGAATACAATGGGGCTTACTTTTGGGTAGACATGGTGAGGATTGTGCATTCACAAACAATAAAAGTGGTTTGGTATCATTTACCTCAAAATTGCAGATAATATGTTGGAATGCATCCAAGCTCTTGATATTGAGGGACTCCATGTTGGTTTCAGCGATGCCCCCAATGGAGAAGATGAGTTGAAGAATTCTGTGATTTAACAGGTGAGTTTTCCTTTTCAGCAGGTATGCCAGGATCTACAGAGGGAGTAATTTGTTTAGAAACCTCCAGAAGCGCCATTTCAGTGATACACACCTGAGCTCTGATTTATCCTGCACTAGACTATTATATATAGTTCAGAAGTTGCAACTTGTGCAGAATGCAGCTGCCCATGTGGTTGCCAGGCTCATCAACTGGTCAGACCACTGCCTCAACCAGTACCCTGGCTGCCAGTTCATTTTGGGGCTAATTTCAAAGTCCTATATTTAAAGTCCTATCTGGTTTAGGGACAGGTTATTTGAGGTACTGCCTTCATCTGTATAATCCTGTCAATTTTGGTCATCTGACAGAGCCTTGCTGTGCCACCAGCAGCAGAGGTGACAGCAGTGGTGGGCTTCAGGGGGTTATCACAGGTTCTATAGAACCCTTTGCTACTGAGCGCCTGGTTCTGAGAACCGGTTACTAATGGGACATAGAACCTGTTATTAGGTTATTAGGACATATAACCTGTTGTTAATTTATTTGAATCCCACCGCTGGGTAACAGGGGTGGCAGCTAGGAATAAGGCCTTCTCTGTGGTGGCTCCATGTTTATGGAATTACCTTCCTCTAGGATTAAAAACTGCTCCCTCTCTGGAGAGCTTTTGGCAGGGCCTTAAGACCTTTTAATTCACAAAGGGCGCAATCCTTACCAATCCTTTCCAATGCCTAACTCATCTGGCATATCTTCCTGTGATGGTGTGGGGATATCGGCATATGCTTGTGCACTGGTCTAACCCCGCTATGTCCCTCCAGGAATAGGGCAGAAGTGTCTTATGGCGCTTTTGTGACATGCCTGGTCAGCACAGGACTTATGCCAGGGTTTACGTGGTTAGGATTGTAGCCAAAAGCTTTTAAAGGATACGGAAGGCTGGCATTCTCATAATGTTTTAAATTGGTTTTATTCATGTGATGCAGAGTTTTTCTTTAAAATATGGTTCTAATTGCTTTATGTTTTTAATTCTTTAATGTATGTGTTTAATTTATATGTACGGTATGTGTTTTTACATACATATAAGTGGTATATAAGGTAAATACTATTGTTTTAGCGACGTTATAACCCCTATGTGTGGAAGAAATGTGGGATATAAATAAATAAATATCATTATTAACCATCTGTAGGTCACTGTTGACATTTGCATTTTAATACATTGAAGCTACCCCAATTGCTACAAGTGCCCCAGTTGCTACAAGAGCTCTATTTTTCCAAGTCCCTGCCCTCAGAGAAATCCTGCCCTAGCAATGATATCATACTTTTAACACTTAATAATTAAATATTAAAATTGCTTGCCACTGGTCTCAATCCTGCTTAAGTCTCCCTTCGCCAGGCTTTGAAACAGATACCACTGGAATTTTGAAAAAAAATCTATTTCAAACAGTAGGTTTTCCTCTATGTGAGGAAAGAGGCAGACCATCCTTGTTGTGGAAAAGGATTTATTGTTTCACCTGATATCCACCAATGTCTCTCATCAGCTTTTCACTCATCACACTGCTGTTGAGAACAGAGTGCAGGACTTTGACAGCGGCGTACATGGCATGATCAGTGTGAGCCATGTCAAGAAGATTCAATAGAATAGCAGGTCCACCAATGTAGTTCAGAGAAATAGCTGCTGGGCAGCACCGGAATACTCGGGTACCTGAAAAGACAAGAGCCCAGCAATGTGGAATGATATCAGAAAGGTATTTAACTGCAGTTTTAGGGCAATTAGAGTGAGTAAGGCAGACATGCATGTCATCATGCATGCTCCTGCAACTCATGAAAATTAAAATAATAGAAATGAAGATCCAAGGAAAGGAAAACCCTACAGCAGGATCAGGTCTTTATACCATACGTAAATGTGCATTTCTAGCAATGGGGGGCATTACAGAAAAAATGCAAGCCAAAGTTCTTTCTGTACTTCTAAAAAGATAACTTTGAGGTAAGAACAGGGTGACCATCGGCCCTCTTTTTCCAGGACATGTCCTCTTTTAAAAACTCATATCCCTCAGAGGAAAAATGTCATTGTCACCCTTTTCCCTTTGAGCAGGCAGCATATAGTCTTCTTGTAATTAATAAATTATATGTAATAAGATAACGTTACAGTTAAAAATTAAAGTATGATTAATGTAGTAAATATGGTTAATCTACATTAACCATGTGAAAGCAATACACACACATACACACACACGCACGCACACGTGTGTGTATGTATAAACCCAAAATTCTGTCTCTTAGTTTGTGGGTTTGTTTGTGCAGCCTCCGAGTATGTGTCTTGCCCACCACCTACTGGTGTGGTGACGAACTGTGGATGGATGATGTTTACACAATTAATGGAAAAGGGCTCTGGAAACCCTGCTGCCCCGTGCCTGCTGCCTGGCAGAACATGTGTTCTATTCTTCCCCTTGCACTCAAGCCTGAGATGCATGCAAGCGAAGACGCAGGTAAATCACTCGTGTTCTATATTTTTTCTTGTGTGTCCTACATTTTGGGGGAATCTTCTCCTCTTTTGTGATTATCTGTTCATCCTGGTTAACAGTCTACATTAGAACTATTTTAGCATTCTTTCATTACACAGCACATCCCAATCTTTGTCCTTTCAAATACAGAGTTTCATTCATTCTTTTGTTTGTTCAGCCTAAATGTCCTGAACTTTTAAAGTGACCTGGTTATTATCACTGTCTGAGGAAATATATGCCTTAAGGTGGCTCTTTAGTTGAACTACTCCTCAAGGAACTGTAATTATAGCACAGATAGACACTAGGCTAAACTCCAACCCAGCTTGCTAAGCCAAACCAAGAAAAATTCAACACAAAAATATACATTTCGTTTTTCTGGTAGAAAAACACACATTGCCACAATTTCCATTGAATGTTACCTTGCTGTGTGATAATCTCTCTCCAAAAATTGGCTCTCATGTGAAGTGGGGCAGTTTGTAAAGGGCTCCCTTCTCCTAGAGGTTCAAGGATTTCACACAGAGCAAAATCCTTCAACAACCTTCTACATGTATGTTCTATCTCACCTGGTTAATTTTTACTGATGTATTTATTTCAAACATTCAGACCATTAGACTTTCTTGCAAAAGAGATATGCAAGGCAAGTTTAGGGTTCAAGGTATAGTTTATACTTACCATATTGACCCACAATAACTGATCCAATAGTTCTTAATGGACCAGAGAGTTTCCCCGATGTATTTCGAGCCAAGAAAACAGGTGTCATACTGTCACGCGAAGGGAGCGCCAACTGAAAGGCATACCAAGCATAATATCACAAATTGGGAACCTTGTGGAAAATGGTTTATCTCCTGACTTCAGCCTCCTTGCTCTAAAATTTAATTGCCCTGAAACCTGGAAAATGCAGCAGAAACTCTAAAACTTTGGGTAAGATTTGAGAATGGACCTCAGACTCATGCTAAGACCTAAAAAGTTAATCTAACAGTGAATTTACAGAACCTGTGAAATTATCACATTTGGCTACATATCTAAAAGAACTATGTTTTAAGAACATACTAAGGCCTTTGTGGCAGGATGAGTTAAGAACTTAATTTAAACTGTTTCTCAAGTCTTTTAAGTCATGGATTAGAACACGTTGCAAGAGCTAGTCCCAATATGTAACTTTCAACTGAGGAAATCATCTCACAGTGCAATCCTATGCATGTCTATTCATAAGTAAATTCCATCAAGTTCAATGGGGCTTACTCTCAGGAAAGTGCACTTACTGCACAATCCAGAGTAAATACAGGAGCTCTTAAGAGACATTTATGTCAATGTAGCTTTGGCACCACCCTATGGAAATCTATGGGAAATTCATAGAGCAATCCAGAGTAAATTTTTCTTATGTCAACGTAAGAGCTCCCATAGTGACTCTGGATTGTGCTGTTAGGATTGTAGCCTAAAGGGGTTACAAAGAATTTGTCCCTTCTTATCCATTACCTGGCCACTGGCTCAAGTACGAACACCCACTTGAAAATCTGAAACAGTCTTTGCATGTTCATCATTATTTCCTATGTAGGATTTTCCACAAAGTTTTTTTTTTATTTTTCATTAGAATTGTGTTTGGTTTGGAGAGTTTGGCCACTCTACGATCTACACTATGCCTGTTATTGTGCCCTTTATCCAGACATCTTTCTATAGTTGGTCACCAATTGCTAAGTATCTGTACTTCCTCGGTATAGTTAGAGGGCAAAAGACCTTACCTCTTTGGCTATCAGGCGGCCATCCACTTCACCATAGCAATCTTTTATGTCTTTGACTGTGGTATAGGATGAGTTCATGGCACTGATTCCAAATGAAATTTTCTCCTGGGCAACTAATGGTGCAGTCTGCACACTGCTACAGAAATCTCTCCCTAAAACAGGAAGACAGAAGAGAAGCGTAGCAGATGAAGACGGGGGAAAGATAATCATTAGGATTAAGGGGAATAAGATACAGTGCACACATTAAGACATTGTACAAACATAGAAAAAGGATGATCCTTTGGAAGATCTCATTTTTTGCTGCTCCTGACAAAGTGTCAGAGAGATGATGTGGCCCTCCTGCTAAAACGTTTACACATCCCTGCTCTAAACAGTGGCAAGATTGAAAGGACTGGAAACTTTTACCTTTAAGTTCCACAGCTTGGAAGTTGCCACAATATCTTGGACCAAGCTTGATGATAAGCTGTAACGTTTCTGCAGAGATCACTTCTTCAAACAAGTACATAGGACCCTGGCGCCAAGTCAAGGAAGAATTCTGTTTCCAAATCTGTGGTGTAGCCACATAGCCATAGACATCAATAAATGAAGAGGGATCCATAGAAACAAAGCCACCTGGAAGGGGCTGAATGTACTGCATCTGTTAATTAAAAAATAATGTTTTTGCTAGCTGAAAGTAATGCGACACTTGCGGTCAAAATAGAGAAGCCACAAACTGATTCCATGTTTTAAAAAATAAACCAAAATAACAGTCATGGGAGTGTGAGTTGGACTGGAACTGTGGTGCATGGATAAGGTGGCACTGAACCCATTCCCTGACCAAAAAATTACCCAGTGTAAATTGCTATAATCTCTGGAAAGCAAGTTTTGGTACCAATGAAAGCTTCCCTCACAGAGCTTAAGCAGGACAAATGTGAGAATCCCATTCAAATGGCCTGTGAGAGGAAGACATGGTGAAGACCTCAGGTGGGGCGAGAAGAGCTCAGAGCTTCATTGTTGTCCATGATAAATCAAATGCAGTGCTCAGCCAAGTGAGTACTCTGGATCCTAGCATCTTTCTGAGCCTGGCCCCACATTTCTACTTCAGTTTTTGTGCAAGACCCTACAAGAGTGCATTGTGCAACCCATTTTCAAAGTCATATTCAGTCAGGAACATTTGAATCTCCCTTCAGTTTTTAAATAACATAATTTGGCTTGGACTTAATTTTTCTAAATCACTCATTGCTTAAGCCAACCCTTTGGTAATAGATGTGGAGTTTTAGCACAGGTACATACAGCTGGCATTTCATAAGTTTCCCTAAAGTAATGACTACCCTCAAACGCAGTCTCAAGCTACACACTACACATGATTCTGAGAGTCTCTTCCCTGTAGTTTCCCTGTGGAAGGAGAGAAAAATGTTATTAATCCCCATCGTTTCTCTCTCCCCCACCCCGAACTTATGCACAATAACAAGTTGGGGGCTTCAGGGGGTTCTCACAGGTTCTAGAGAACTCTTTGCTAATGAGCACCTGGTTCTGAGAACTGGTTACTAATGGGACATAGAACCTGTTGTTAATTTATTTGAATCCCACCACTGACAATAACCAATAGAGTATTTCAGCAGCTTTTCTCAGTTCACCACTGCATACGGAGATAATCTTCAAAGCTTCTTTAGGTTTAAAAAATGCTGAGGTAAATAAAAAGCTGAATCATGAAACTTTAAAAAATAAAAAAAATTTATATTTAAGAAAATATAGTTTGAGCCTAACAGGGCAAAGACAACCAGTAGAAATCTCATATCATCAGAATGCAAGCAGGCCTGAGAGCAAAACTCTTACCTTAGCAGAGCCCACTAGCTGCCCATTTATAAAAGCTGTAACAGTGCAGATCCGTTTTGTTTCCTTTGCCACAATCACTGCAAGGTGATGCCACTGCCTGGTCACTAGCAGATTGGCACAGCTGAACTGGACTTGAGATAGGACTGAGGACTGGCTGATGTCTTCAGCTTCAGGTTCCATAATGTCTACAATGGCAGAAACAAATAATCCACCCACCAAGGATAGCAGCGATATTTTAGAAAGGGGCCAATTCTTGGACGCACAGAAATATTTCAGGCCAGCACAGAACTTGTACCAGCCTAACCAGGGGTTAAAATTGCATATGTATCAGACTGCCTTCATAACGTTATTTACAGCATTTATGGATTCATATTTTACACTAAACATAACAGTCACAATACACATTGCCTAGGAGAAAAATCAGATTTTCCAGCAGTTAAACTTTGTCATTTGTTTGGAAGGATATGTGGTGTTCTTACAAGTGCCACTCTACAAGGAAATTAGAAGTAATTTCCTAGAATTTAGTTCTTTGTAAACTTTACTCAGCACTTACTTCTGAGTAAACATGCATGGGTTTGTAGTATAAATCTTTAAAAATATCTGGATCCCTATACCAGTGATTTTCAATCTTTTTCATCTCATGGCATACTAACAAGGGCACTGAAATTGTCAAGGCACACCACCAGTTGTTTTTACCACTGACAAGGCATACCAGGTTGTTCAAATCCCCCAGTTTTCTTATTTATTAATGTCAATCCCCAAATTCCTGTGACACACCTGAGGACTATCTGCGGCACACCAGTGTGCCACGGGACACTGGTTGAAAATCACTTCTCTACACCAAAAGTGTTCAAACCCCAACCTGAGGGCCAGACACAGCCTGTAGCAAGCCTCAATGCAGCCTGCAGCACATGGGCAGGCCTTGTAATTTATCTAATAACCTTTAAATTTATGTAAATATATTCAAATTTGAAATGTAAATCATATTTTCTTGCCCCAATCAGTGTCAGAGAGATGAAGTGGCCCTCCTGCCAAAAGCTTTGGCACTAAATCAACAGAGTTGTAATTGCTTAGCTTAACTATAAGCTAAGTTGTGCTTTCAGAGTGACTCCAGGTTCTAATAAGTCCTATGAATCAATCCCACAATTTGTTGCCCACAAAGATATTTTTCCCACAAAGATATTGCCCACAAAGATATTTTTCCCACAAAGATATTGCCCACAAAGATATTTTTCCATTTTCATTTCTGCCAGTCATTGATCTTGATTGGTCTTACCTAGGGCCTGCAAAGCTGTTTCTTCTGTGGATATAGTCAAGCAACCATCCATAGGAGAAAAGCTCACTGCAAAGCAGGTGAATTCTTCTTCTGTCCTTGCCATGTGACGTACCAGAGTGAGAAAGCGTACAGGGTGAGCATTGTGAATAGAACCCATCCTGCTGATCAGGAACCAGGAGGAGAAGGTCAGGCCTCCCAATGGAGGGAACAACCTGGGTCCTATAATCAGAAAACGAGACATCAGCGGAGCATTACATGTAACAAAAGGTTGTAATCTTCCAGCTGCATATCACAGAACATAATTCTCAGGCATAAAGAAATAACAGCCCTATTCTGAAGTGCCCAGAGCATGGGGCTGATGTGGCACCAAAAACAGCTGCTGTAGTATCCAGTGCAGCATCTCTGTCTCCTATGGAGAAGGGGACAAACAGACAAAAGATAGCTGTCTTGAGAATAACTTTGGGAAATAGACCAGTTTTACATCCATTTTATAAACAGACTTGCAGCCCAATCCAAAGCTTTTCTACTCCGAAGTAAAGCCCATTATCTATAATGAGACTTACTCCTAGAAAAGTGTGGATAGGTTTATAGCCTTATTTTGTTGAGTTTAGGGCAAAGTAGGTATGGAGAAAATGAGTAATACTGAGCCTTATTCACTGTCTCCAAGGACTTTATAGTTTTTAGCGTCTATGTTTTAATTGTTTTTAATTGAATGTTTCTATTTAATGTTTTAATTACATTTTACTGTGAACCACCTTGAGTCGGGGTATGGCCTGAGAAAGGTGATATAAATTTTAAAAATAAAATAATTATATTTAATCTGGAAACACATACCTTTCCCAATTCCTCCTGATACAGAATGTTCAGCTTTAGGGCCCAAAACAGTAGCCAATGTTGGAAGAAATAAACAGCTGAAAAATATGATGTGACAAAGCAATGATGCTATAAATAAAGAAAATGAAGATGGGTAGGGAGAGATCACAATGGGAAACATTTTTCTTAGTATGTACAGGCCTCGGTCAGTCTTGAAAGACTATGGTGTCGTGCTCGGCACTGCATACGCTGCATGTGAAGCATGAAAGCCTGAGTTGGATTGTTATGGAGGAGAGGCTGTTACCCAAGCAGCAAATCCCCCCTCTCCACGCCACTGAATTAGTCCAATGGAAAGGCAGAGCCAATACGATTGGATCCAGCTGGCGTCGCAGAGCTGGGCTAAGGACAGGAGCTCACCCTTTCTTGTGGGGCCGACAAATAAAATTTTTTCTTAGTAAAAGCAAAATATAATGGCACAAGATGTGGTAGGACGTTTCTGCTCAGTGGCAGGGATACATCTATGAAGACTTTCCATACTGCAGAACTGCTAGAAATACTGAAAATGAGAAAACTTGTCACTTTGCAAGCGGCCTGAATCAGATCTTTTGATCAAAACTGTACTTCAAAATGGGTAATTTGGACATGGGGCAAAGTGGAAGGAATCTAAATAAGAGAACTTATTTAGGAATCATAGGAAGGAATCATAATAAAGAGAACAATTATTGGCCATATTTGTGAACTGCACAGCAAACCTGTGAAGACAGGCAATGTTAGTGCTTAAATACAAGGAGAGGCAAAAGATCATGTGGTACCCATATCCTTCCAGGGACATATCAAATTCCACAAACGAAGGTGCCAAGCAGATGCTCTGTGGCTCGAGGCTGCGTGGAGTTGTCATGGAAATCAGGCTCATGGCTGCCTGGAGAGCCATCTCGGAGCTCTCAGATATCCGTGATGTATCTGAGTCCAAGGGAACTTGATGGAGATCTGCAGAATTGTTCGGTGTAGTGGCTTCTGATCCTATAACAGCAAATGCAGAGAGTCAGTCATCAACACTGCCAAGTTCTCTGCCAAGAAACTGCCAAGAAACTCAAGTTCTGCCATTAAAGCAAAAATGATGCGATTATTAGAAGATGAAGTAAAAAGAGCACCAGCAATAGTGAAAGATGGGATGATCCAAGAGCTAAACCACATACTTTCAAACACAATAAGGTAAGATGGAACAAATGAAAATGAATAAACTGATTTAAAATCAGAAGAAAAAATGTTTATCTCAAAATACAGATGCACATAAGGTTTTAAAAGCCATATTATCTGAGCTTATCTTCATTAGGTTAGTCTTAAGAATATAAGAATTGCTGAATCAGGGTCCATCTAGAACAGCATCCTGTCCATCAGTGGCTGGCCAAGTTGGCAAGATCAAGGCAACAACCCTCCCCATGACAGCCAACTGATATTTAGAGCCGCACGACCCTTGAATATGGAGATGGCGAGCAGCCCAATCCTATCCCTATGATGCAGAGGTGCCAATTCGTGCAGTGGATTTTTGGCATCAGGAGGACTCATCATGGGAACATCTGCTCCCTTGCCAAGGGAAGATCCCTGCTAGTCCAAGTGGTTCAACTGGGATAATGCTGGAAAAGTCTGTGTTGACCTTTAGAGGCAGATTAGATCTGGGAAGGGGTTAGGATTTGGCTGTCACTGCTTTCCACCTCTCCCCATTCTACCCAACCCCTGCATTTCTTCAGCTGTACCCCAGACCTTCCTGCCTCCCACACTATTCTACTTATATCAGCAGGCCATCTCTAGTCCACTGATAAAAGGATCATTGAGAAACTAGGCAGCCCAACCCAAAACCATCAATCAGAATATCCTAAATTCATCTGGTCTCACCTTCATCAGAAGCTGCTTGATGCAAGCCCTTTTTGTGGCTTAAAGGAGCTCTGGTGGAACTTAGACTGGTTTCAGGTGCTACCATAAGTGACGTTTTGTGAAAAAGAAACTGTCTGAAAGAGACAAGAAAAATGGAAAGTAGATCTCACAACCCTGACCAGAACTGCTAGGATATTTGTTTTCAGTCCTGCCACCAATATTAGCAGTTAAATGTTGCAGAGCCATTGAAAACTTTTTAGACACATCAATCCTTGATAGCAAATAATCACATTATATCTTTCACCTGTGCAGATTTGACCATCCCCTGGAAATCTAAACCTGACCAGAAAATGATCTGGGCATGGCAATAAAACCAAAGAGGCATCTTTGGTTCTTGCATATTGAATGTGCATATTGAATTAGCAGGACAAGAACAAACTATCCATACTCATTCCAGCACAGTTTGTGTTTTTTGTCACCCTTGGGTGTTTTTTTTTATTGTAAATTCCTGTGGGGGAGGGATGATCTTCTCATTCCATTGCTATGTACATCTTTTGTTGAAAAGGAGTACATAAAAACAATAAAATAAGAATAATAGGAAGAATAAACATTTCCTCAGCCTCCAGATTACCATCATTCTGCCAGTTACAAAAAACAGAAAGGCATGGTACATGGGGGCTGATGAGAGAGGGCTATGATGGTTGAAATGGCAGCCATGGCATCCCAAACTGTACCAGAAAAAGGCATCTCTAGCATGAGTGTTAACAGGTACAATTTTATCAGGAAAAAGCTTTGTTCATCAACACCTTGCCCAGGAATGGGATGTTTGAGACTGGCTGAAAGTTTTACAGATTAGTGGGATCCAGGGAGGGTTTCTTCAGGACGGGGTGAACCACTGTCTGCTTCAATGCAGGAGGCACCTCCTTCAGGGATGAATTCACCATCTTCTCCATCCATTCATCCAAGCTGATCTGATTAGCCAAGTTGGACAAGGGTCCAGCTTGAATATGAAATGTGCAAAGCACCTCTATAATAGCATGAAGGTGAGCAACATCTGACCTCATGGAACACATTTTCTTAGATGGAACACATTTTTCTTTTAGAATCCATCTAAGCCTTGCCTCAGAGGGCATTTCCAGGTGGTTTTATATACAGTGGTGCCTCACGTAACAAATTTAATTCATTCCGGAGGCATGTTCTTTACGTGAAACATTCTTTACATGAAGCGGATTTTCCCATAGGAAATAATGGAAACTCAGACAATTGGTTCCACAACCCCCAAAATATTCATATAAAAATATTAACTGGATGTAAAAATGATGACAGAACACAGGGATTGAATTCAAAACATGCATTCAGTGTGTATGATCTTATGAAGTCTACTTAGGCTGCAGTCCTAAAGACACTTTCCTGGGAGTAAGCCCCACTGAACACATCTGGGTAGATGTGGTTAGGAGGCTGCAATCAAAGAAACTTTCCTGGGTCTAACTTTTGAGTAGACATGGTTAGGACGCTGCAATCTAAGATCTTCAAAGTGTCTCCCCACTTTCTCCTTCTCTCCATCCTGAGGCTCTCTCTCCCCTGCTCCCTTCTGGCTAGCCCTGAGCTGCTTCCCTCTTCTCCACTGCTCTTCTCTCCCTCTGTCCAGGGGACACCTGGCCACAGGAGGAACAGCATGGAAGTGTTGCTTTCACTATGGGCAGATGCGTTAGGCAGCCCTGATGCTTTTTAAACAGGCTGCCGGCCAGCGCATCTGTCCCAACTGCCAACGAATGTTTTCTGTATGTGAAGCATATTCTTTATGTGAAGCAGAACCCTAGAGAAATTTTTGTTTGTTACATGAAACATACTTTACGTGAGGCATTCTTTACGTGAGGCGTCACTGTATATATATAATATAAAATATAAAAAGCACTTTGGATACAAGTAGTCATCAAAGAATCCAAGAATTGATAAAGTGCGTAAAGGGGAAATGTCCATCCATTCCATTGCAGGCGTTCGTCAGTCTTGAAAGACTATGGTATCATGCTGGGTGCTACATACGCTGCATGCAAAGCATGAAAGCCTGGGTTAGATTGTTATGGAGGATAGGCTGTTACCCAAGCAGCAAATCCCCCCTCTCCACACCACTGAATTAGTCCAATGGAAAGGCAGAGCCAATATGATTGGATCCAGCTGGCACCACAGAGCTGGGCTAAGGACAGGAGATCACCCTGTCTTGTGGGTCCGACCCAGGTCTCGAACCCTGGCCTTCTGGTTAACAGGCACAGTGACTTAACCGCTTGCGCCACCCACAGCCATGTTCTAAACATTCCTGCCTGTTCATCCTATTCCTCTGCTACAACCCCAGGATTGTTGAAATGCGTGAAGCGGGAAATCTTTCATAGTCTATCTGCTTGTCTTAAAGACTGAAGGGGCGTAGGCTGCCATATTTCTTATTAAATGTAAAGATCCTTGAAAAGAGGGATTGAAAAGAAATCTATAAAGAGCTAGTCTTGACCTTGAGAAAAAGGAAATATTTTGAAGTATTACCTTGTTGAAAAGACAGCTTGCTTTATTGGCTAAAACTTAACGTGCCCATGACATTATTGTCAATTCTTTCATTTCCCACTGTCATGAACAGCCCATAGGTTGACCCACAGGATGTATATAGACCCTCTTACCCTACAATTTTCTCAAGACCTCCACCTCCAGTGCTAGACTGGAAGTGGGATGTGGTATCTTTTCTAGTGGCTATTGCTGGTGTTTCTTGTACATTTAGATAGTGAGCCCATTGGTGAAAAGGAGTCATTTATTTATTTGAAGTTATCCATAAACAGCTTTGCAATTTTTTTGTTGAAAAGCTGTATATACATATTTTTAACAAAACAACAATAATATCCTGTATTTCTTCTGACTGAACAGATGCTCCAAAAGCAGCAACACCTGCCAAGTTAGAAAACTATGACCAAGGAAGTGTTGTCTCCTTAACAACTCATGGAAAAGACAAACACTGCCCAGATATACGAGGTTGTGTGAATTTCCAGCATTTCCCCTTCAAGAGCAAGAAAGAAAGCTGCCTGCAATGATATGAAGGGAAGGTCATTGACAACTGGAAAATGTTCTGTCCGCACTGACACCTCACAACAGAAAACGATGTTGACCACTATGGGTGAAATCCTAACCTAGGCTGGCATAATTTATCGGTCTTTCCATTCCTGTGGTGATGTAGGCAGGCAAGTGCATGCCTGTGCACTGGCCTAACCATCCCCCTGAAGTGATGCACTTTTGTGACACATAACGTTTGCAACACCCCTAGGTCTGCACAGAACTTCTGTTGGGGCTTAAGCCAGCCTAACTGTAGTTTAGATTGCAACCAATGTCTCAGATGATCAAGAACCCAATTCCCCATAAGACATACACAGAACCTTAAGATAGCTGGCTCAATGGATTGGGATGCAAGCTTCTCAAAGATCCTGATAAGCGGCAGATGCAGGGGATTGCTTGTATCATGCAGTGCTTCGAGGCAGGATGTAACAATAGCATCCAAAAGGCCAGCTCCACATGCCACTTGCCGGTTCTTCTCTAGCCTCAATAAAGACTGAATGTGATCAGCTACAGCATACTGGATTTCCCATGATAACTAAAACAGAAGATGAGGTACAGACAAAAATAATGTTTAGTATTAGAAGTAGGTTAGTGCAACATTCAGGGTACTGGATGCTGTAACTGCAAAAGAGGACAAGGTTTCTGCAAAATGTAGGACATCCAAGAAAAATGCAAGACAAAATAAAAGCTAAAAACACTCATATATATTGCTTTCATGTCGTCAATTTAAACATTATTTCTTATTATTGAATTTAAAACTATTACATATACAGTATTGTAGTTTATTCCATATACAGTAATTTATTAATTACAAGAAGTCTACATGTGCCTGCTCACAAGGAAAAGTAGGACAATGAAGGTTTTTTTCCAGGCCACAAGGCTAAAAAAGAGGACATATTGTGGAAAAGAAGAACATACAGTCACCCAGGTAGCATGGCATTGGTATTTTTGTTGCATCTGACAGCAGAACCAGGGTTATGATGGCAGGACGGTCGTTGTGCCAGTATCCAAAGATATGTACCATATCTTACACTACTAAGGCTATTGTTTCAGAGTTTTAGATTGTACCATAAGACTGAAATCTATGCACACTTTCAGGAGAAGGGCTAATGGCAGTGTAATTTACACCCTAGAAAAAACTAAGTACCCACATACTTCCTAATTTTTTATAAGATTTTATAAGGTAATTCATTATATTCCATATCACAGTTGTGATATCTTAAAAAAAATTTTAAAATCTAAATGGTCAGCGCATTTTTACACTGGTTTAAGAAAAACTGTGTAGATCTATGCCCCTCAAAAGGCCCCTCTGAGGTCTGCATTGTAGGCGGCTGCCTAATCTCACTGACTTACTTGTGAGTAAATCCACAAATTCATTCACGCAATTCTATTCCCATTTCTTTTGTAGATCCATGACAGAAGTGAATGCTGTTGCTGAAGGAAATGCATGCTAACTCCATAACTCTTTTATTGGTATCACTCACATTCATGCAGCACTTCTTTTTTATATGACTTTCACAAGGGATATAATGAAAAGAAATGATGTATGAAATTTGCTTTATTTCCTTGGTACCGAACATAATATAGATTCATTAAGCGACCTACACGGCATCAGTTCTGGCTATGTCTGTTATGCAGACCTGCACTTACTATGGCTGAAGCCTCTCCGACTAAACGATGACAGTCGATTCTGTCACTAGGATTATCAGTGATTGATGCGCATGTGGTTGAAAGCAGCCTTGAACATTTTTAATGGAAAAGCAACATACACATTTTTAACATAAATAAATAAATACAATACAATCCCTCCAGGCAAGTAGTTCTGTGGCGATCCCATAAAATAGCTACTGAGAAGTGATACCCAATTTTTACTAGCTCATGGAAAAAACATGCACACTTGCCTTAAGTTCAAGGCACAAAGAAATTTCTTTAGTGACAAATGTTTCAGGTGTCAGGTCTATATGTTCCAAAATGTACAGGTTGGCCTGTCTCACCTGTACAGGTAATGACCTGACTTCAACATTATTGGCTTCAACTATAATATTGTTATTGTCTACAAAACCATATACAGTTCCCAGAGGCCTAATTACTGGTCACTGCTTATTGGACATTTGTCCTGCTAAGAACTCTCCATGGAGAGTTGCTCTCAGGGAATGAAAGGAATATTACGTGAGTGCTTTTTTTAAGGGGTGAAAGGTAGGATCGTCTTTTCAGTTGATATAAGAAAGTCAAGTCCAAGATAGCTTGCTATCTAAGAAGGGGGAAGGGCCATGAAGATTCCTGGGCAACCTTGGGCTAGTCACTCACTCCCAGCCTCACCTACCTCACAGGGTTGTTGTGAGGACAGCAGAAGGGGAGGAACTAAAGCTTGGCAAGCCGCCTTTGCAAGCCCATTTGTTTTAGCACGGGAAAGGCAGGGTATAAATCCCTTACCTAAATAATAATGATAATAATGTCCCTTATTCTATGTTTGAGCTAAATATTGTTGGGCTGATGGCAATTTCCCTCATGGCTCTAATTGTCTGAACTACAGAATGGAGAAGGAAATGGCAACCCACTCCAGTATCTTGCCCAGAAAACCCTATGGACTTCAGGATCAAAAGGATGAAACATAAGAACCTGGAAGATGAGTACCTCAGGTGGGAAGGTGTCCAACATGCTACTGGAGAAGAGCAAAGGGCAATTACAAGTAGCTCCAGAAAGAGTAAAGGAGTTGGGCCAAAGCGGAAAGGACGCCAGATCTGGATGTGTCGGGAAGTGAAGGGAATGTCCAGTGCTGTAAAGAGCAGCTCTACAAAGGAACTTGGAATGTGAGATCTATGAATCAAGACAAGTTGGATGTGGTCAAGCAGGAGATGGCAAGACTGCCTGGAAGCTGCAGTACAGGGGATCACAAAGAGTTGGACATAATTTCATGACTAAAAATAAATAAATAATACTAATAACCTAATTTAACAACAGGTTCTATGTCCCAATAGTAACCGTTTCTCAGAACTAGTGCTCATTAGCAAAGGGTTCTATAGAACCTGTGAGAACCCCCTGAAGCCCACCACTGTGACCCCCCAATTCTTCAGTATGTTAGAGAAAAAATCTGCATCCAGATACTTCAAAGTACTTTTTTTTGTACAGTACTTGAAAAAGTTGCTGTTCCACTTCCCAACAATTATTTTGCTTCAGAAAAGCAAGGTCAACAAAAAAGAAAGAAGAAATTATGTAGAAATTGGCTAAGTAAACCAGTATTTTTCTCCCAAATAAATTCAATATAACCATAATGGAGTACAAGGAATTGATTGTGCTTATTATGACAGCAGTCCTGTCAATAATAAGATTGCCTTATTTTGAATAAAATGAGCTGTTTTCAGGGATGCTTATTCCAGTAAAACCAAGGTTTTAGTGAAAATATTAATGGTGACAGGAAACTGGTCTCTGTTTCCCCAGCTGTGTGGATTGATTTTCCTACATATCACTCCCACAATCCATCAGGGATACAGGAGGTGCAATTAGAAATTAGCAGACAATCACACAACTTTACATCAGGATGGCGTCTAAGGGCCAAAGAGTCACTTAACAACCTGACAGATATTTCTAAGTAGTTCTCATCGTCTCTCTTTCCCATTTCACTTTTTCACTGCATTGGGAGTTGCACTTCTTTCCCATGTATTCCGATGCATGGTCATGTTCAGACTTAGGATCAGCAACGATGATGGCAGCGAAGATGGCAGGCATAACAAATGTTGCACAGTGAGCTCATCCTAGTTGCAGCCTTTAATCTACAAATTCTGGCTGATTTTGGGGGGGTTGTCCCTGCCAATTTGTGGGTAATTCCATTCTTTGGTACTTCTTGAACTGGGGTTCTTTTTCTGGCCAGGCAACCAAGCAATCAAAAATCAGTCAACAATATTTATATACTGCTATTCAATTAACAAGTCACAAAATGATTAAAAGTTCATAAATCCTTTGACTATGGTGTTCCCCTACACTTTCTGTCTTGTTAATATGATATGCTGAAAGGGAAAAGCAGTTATAATCTTCATGTCTGTCTCAGTGCCTTCCAAGACTCCTGCATCCCCTCTCATGCCTTCATCCCAACTTTTGGATAATTTATTTATTTATTTATTCAATTTGTACCCCGCCTTTCCTCCCCCATAAGGGGAGCCCAAGGCGGCTAACATTAAAGAATAAAACACCATTAAAATGCTAATAAATACAAATTTAAAACTTTATACAAATAAATACAAATTTAAAAATAATGGAAATTTATATACTATTAGCTTTTTAAAAAGTGACTGTAGACATCGCTTCAATTAAAATCTTGGTTTTTGCACTTCAGACAATTCTTGGCCCCTTTAACAGGTGTCGGGGACCATCCCATTGATGGGTGTCCCTTGAATTGCCTACCTTAACTAACATCAGGGCAGCTAGGCTAGCATTGAGCCATCAATGAAATTTTTACCCTTATTTTCATGAAAGATTGACCATCTGGTGCAACTCTACATTAAAACTTGGGAGCAAATGCTTACTCTGGGATGCTTCATCCACTAAACTTTTAACCTTGGATCAATTAATTGCAGCTAATGGAGATTTCTTCCCATTTGCCACTCTTCAAGAGAAATTCTCGCTTCCAGCATCTGTTAGCTAGCAGCATATACAACTCCAAGATGTATAAAATAAACCATTTGGACATCATGCCTGTGCAGTTTCTGAGATCACCCCTGATCTGCAATCCATAATTGCTTTCTTCTCAAAATGTGGACCTTTCCTCTACAAATACTGGCAGTCTTTGCTGGTTTCAGATCTCACAGACATGAGACGCCTGGAACAGGGAATTGCTTTTGTCAAGTTCAGTTTCAACAGTGAAAAGTTACTGTTAAAAAAGTAGCTTTTTCATTGGATTTCAAATACATTACAAAAATATTGTTTTGAACTTTTTGGACAAATATGATTTATATTTTAAAAAGTGATATTTCATCTGATTTTTGCTGGACATGTGATACAGAAATGACACATCTGGCTAGGGCCTCAAAAGGAATTTTATCAGGAGGTGCAAAGTTTATTTTGGGCCCTCCTCCTTTGGATCATAACTTTATACAGTATGAACTTAACCATAATAGGTAATCTCCTACATTGCTTCCCAGTCAAGTGTGTTATAGCCAAGTGTATTAGAACCCAGTCCAATGGACCATGGCGCCAGCCTTCCACCAGTGCTGCCAACCAGTGATGGGCCCAGCCTCCCCTAACAACCGGTT
The DNA here is from genome assembly GCA_030015325.1 of Cryptoblepharus egeriae. Classification (NCBI taxonomy): domain Eukaryota; kingdom Metazoa; phylum Chordata; class Lepidosauria; order Squamata; family Scincidae; genus Cryptoblepharus; species Cryptoblepharus egeriae. The sequence goes on along the minus strand of JAREYC010000006.1, from coordinate 8,596,854 downwards.
CTCTGGAAGTGGGCGGGGCCAGGCTGGGTCAGGGGCGGGGCTGAAGTCAGGGGGCAGGGCCGAGGTCAGGGGCGGGGCCAAAGAGAATTTAAAGGGGATTTTTTAAAAATTTAAAAAAATTTTAAAATTAAGCATGCGGCTTACTTCTGAGTAGACCTGCTTAGGATGATGTTATGAGGCTGCAGTCCTGTCCACTCCGCCATGGGAATAAGCCCCATTGACTAGCATGCGGCTTACGTCTGAGTAGACCTGCCTAGGATGGTGCTCTGAGGCTGCAGCAGCCAGCCGGGCACCTTTAACTTTTCAAATTTGGCGCTCCTAGCGGCAGTCCAGGGAAGCGCCCCAGAAGCCCCAGCGGCTGGGGAAAGAATAGCGCTGAGGCTTCTGGGGCACTTCCCTGGACTGCTGCTAGGAGCGCCAAATTTGAAAATGAAAGGTGCCCAGCTGGCTGCTGCTGCGCGCAGCGCCAGCGAACCAGTTTGAACCAGCCTGGGCCCACCTGTGCTGCCAACCCAAGGTGTCACAAAAGTGCCATAAGGCACACTTGTGCTGGTGCTAACAACTCACTGTCAGCCCTGAGCCCAGCAACAGTTGGCACTGGGTCTCAGCACCCAAAGATGAGTGATGAGAGCTTACTACTGCCTAGCAGTAAGGCTTTTCAGGATGGGGAAAGGAGACAGAACTGGGAAGAGGGTTGGGAGGGAAAAGAAGGTCACAGTCTGCTCTCCTATTCAAACCCCTGTCTTGGACCGTCCGTCCGTCCGTCTGTCTGTCTGTCTGTCTGTCTATCCATCCATCCATCCATCTATCTATCTACAGGACCAATCTGGTGTCAAAATCTGCGGTCTGTTCAGCAATAGACCTGTTTAATTTGTATAGACGCTCTAGCATTTAACTGCTTTGCTATTGCTCACCAGATGTTATTACAGGTCCAACCTTGTTATACATAATTTTTTTACACAGAGATTTGACTCAACACCAAATGGTCACACAAATTACAGTTTAAAAAACTGCTTTTCTACTGTTGAAGAGAGATAGTCATGCAAGCAATCATTCCATTTTTCAGTCCCAGAATCAAACCGCTGCGGATAATGAAGCACTACCTTATTCATTCAGGCACAATACAAGAGCAAGAAACCTGGAAGTAGGCATTTAAACATATTTTTCCATTGCTTTCTTTATACATGGATTTTTTTTAATCCACAGGAGGTTCCAGAATGGAACCCTAGTGGATAACAAGGGACACTTGTGCTCTATTGTATCTTGTTACTCTTTATAGTTTTTATCACTTTGACAAAGCATTTTATTGTATTCATATTTTTATATGAGCCATCCTTGGATATTTTTAAACTGAAGGACAGCAATTCAGTTATTAAATAAAGAAATAATTGTCTTCCTAAAACAGTTCTAATTTTCTATGTAGATTATATTTTTATTATTTTAGTTTTTACTGGAGGTTCGTGAAATTGTGACAGTGTTCTAGCATGTTATTCCCCTATCTATAATCCAGACACAGGGTGTTTTTGTCTCATTGAGAACTAGATAATGTAACATGTCAACTACTCCTGGTAGTAGTAGGTGATATCCTACTCCTCAGCAGGTGATATCTACCTGCACTGGAAAGGAAACGGAAGGTTGTTTTGTTAGGAGGTTATCCGCAGAGGTTTGATTCTGGACTGAAAAGTTCAGGTAGACCTCTCTATGGTCAGAAACACTTTTAGTTGGCAAGTACATTGAATTGGTATCTTGTAGAGTGAAAGAGAGATTTCAACATACTGTATTATAATGGGAAAATTCTGCATGAAATTCAAACTCTGGATATTCAAAATTTAATACTGCTGCCACCTCCTGGATGTCTGCAGTATATTCTGGATTCTCAGACTCAACTGCTGAGCTTAATCTAAGATGGTTTGGATGCCTTTTTCTTCCTTTTCATTTCCTTTCATTAACCCAATTTTCAGAAATTAAAGTAAATCACTACCAACTTTAATAGCAACAACTTGGATTTTCATGAAGTTTTGGGAAAAAACGTGTGTCAATTTTACGTGAGGTTTCATATGTATCTATTGTAAAGATTTATTATATGCATAATGCCATTATGGGTGGCTGTGGGTGGCGCAAGTGGCTAAGCCACTGTGCTTGTTAACAAGCAGGCCAGGGTTCGAGACCCAGGTCGGCCCCACAGGACAGGGTGAGCTCCTGTCCTTAGCCCAGCTCTGCGACACCAGCTGGATCCAATCGTATTGGCTCTGCCTTTCCATTGGACTAATTCAGTGGCGTGGAGAGGGGGGATTTGCTGCTTGGGTAACAGCAGATCCTCCATAACAATCTCACCCAGGCTTTCGTGCTTCGCATGCCGCGTATGCAGCACCGAGCACGATACCGTAGTCTTCCAAGACTGACGGAGGCCTGCTAATGCCGTAAGAGACCTCCATGGAAAGAACTGCAAAATTTGAGTAAAAACCTATTAAATATACAGATATTACTGGCCCGATCTTATCCTTGGCAATCCTGCAGGCTGCAGCAGCCCCACTTCATCTATACGGCCGATCAAGAATGATGGAGATGAAAGTAAATGAAATTCTTGCTTACCTATTTTTGCCATATCATGGACCCCAGCAGGCATATAATATTCCTCTTCGTAGGAAAAAAAAAGTGTAAGAGGTGAAAGTTTGCAAGCTGAACAGTGTGTGATAGTATTTTATGTTGGTTTCCACCTTTCTTTCTTTTTAATCCTTATAGCTAGTATTCAACTGCATACCTTATGCACCTTCAGAGCTAAGGAGAGAAGGGAGGAATCCCACTGACATCTTTTCAGTTTGGGTTTCTTGACTTCATTTGAGGAACAAACTCACCTTCACTCCAAAGTATGGGATTCTTTAATTTGAGAATTCAAGATAATGATGGTCAAGCTATTCAGCATTTACCAGCAGTACACGGGACTGATTCCATAATCTGCAAACACTTTTCGACAGCAGCACTCAAAAGTCAATGAAAAGAGGCAAATTGGAAAAAGAGGAAAACACAAGGATTGAAACTATCAAGACAGGACTTGCCTCTAGGTGAGCATCATTGTAGAGCTTGGGAAGCAGCTTCACCATGACACAAAGAGCACCAGGGTATGCAATCACCCACTCCTCACCATCTGATCTACAAAGAAAGGACAGGAAGAGACTTAGTACTCTGCTACAGACATAGATAGATCTCCCTGGTGGCTAAAGGCACCCTAAGTTAGGAATTGCCTTTTTAATTTTTTAATTAGACCAGAGTTCATCTAGTCCAACTTTCATTTTTCAGTGGCAGCTACCCAGATGTTTCTCAAAGCTCACAAGCAGGGCAAAACAGCTTTTGACATCTTTCAGTCTTTAACTAAGAATGTTACAAAAAATGCTCTTACTATATTTGTTATTAATTTTATTCTGTTACACATGAGGTTTCATCATTACAAAATCAAACTGTTAGCAAGAATATGTTTTTCCCATAAGCCTCAGTTTTACAGGTCAAGCAGAAGGCCTAGTCAAGTCAAGGCCTGATACTGTAGTCCCCAGCTATGGTAATCTGGTCAAGGTAGCCCATTGTCTTGCTAACAGCACTCAGGCAGTGATCAATGCTCTTTTCTTATCCTATTGTTTGGTTCCTGTCTATTGTTTGGTACCAAGAAATTGTTTGCTCCCTATTGTTTGGTCCCAAGAAATATTCAAAGAATTAACCAAAAAACAACCAGTCAAAAGGGCCAAAATATGTATAAAAAGTTATAGTTTTGGCTCAGTAACCCCAAATCCAGAGTGACTACAGGAGCAAGTAAGAGTCTTTACGTGCACCCGTAGTTACTGCACCATCTAGTGAAAACCTATGGGAAATTCATATTGGAATCCAGAGTAAGTTGTTCTTACACCAAAGCAAGGACTCCCTGTAGATACTCTGGATTTTGCCCTAAGTGTGTGTGTGGAGTGGTCCCCACCAAGGAGAGGAGAACCTCTCTCTCTCTCTCTCTCTCTCTCTCTCTCTCTCACTCTCTCACCCCAAAGATGGCTAGCACGAAAGGATGTGCTCTCTGGATGAGTAATATGGCATCTTGACGCCCCTTTTCTTACTTTCTTACTCTCTCTTTCCATATTGTTTTTAATAGGTTAGCTAGCTAAGCACAAGAACTCAATTCATTGTATTTCATTGTTATTTTGTTGAATCTTGCTGTGATTATTCTTAATAAAGTTTGATAAAAATATACCTTCTAAAGCTCATCCTATTACAAAGGTTATCTGAAGTGACGCTGTTTGATTTAATAGTCCAGCTTTAGGTCCTTATGACCAAGGAGGCAGTACCTAATTCCCTTAAAAATATTGTATGCTGCTTCTTTGGTAAGAAGAAAAAATTCTAATTGTGAAGTGTTACTTGGGATAAGGGGAAAAAATACTTTTACCTAAGGAGACATCCAGCCTGTTCCTAAAACTGCCTGCAGTATTTATATACTGCTTTACAACAACAAAAAATTCACAAAGTGGTTCACAAGAAAATGAAAAAATTAATAGCTAATTAATAGCTAATGGTTCCTTGTCCCAAAAGGGCTCACAATCTAAAATGCAAAAAGAACACCAGCAGAAGCCACTAGAACAGACATTGCTGTAGGGCCAGTTACTCTCCCCCTGCTAAATAAAGGAGGAACAACCACCTGAAAGAGTGCCTCTTGCCCAGTTAGCAGGGGTTGCTAACTGAACCAGCACCAGTTAGGATCCTAACTAAGGGCTCAATCCCAGAGAGCCGGCCTGAGCTCCAGCACTGGCACTGGGTGGTGCAAATGTGCCATAAAGCACATCTATGCAACCTGGAGAAGAAAGGTCACCAGCACTAGGGCAGCACCACCTGACCTGGATCCTGACCTGGATCACTAGGGCAGCACCACCTGACCAATTGTGGGGCTTGCACCCTTATTCAGAGGAAGTGGGGAAATCTCCTCTTTCCCCAAGAAGACCTCCAGCTGCATCCACCATTTTGGCGCAGCTGCACCAACAACTCCACCAGGAAAGGACTGCACTGTTCCTTTGCAGCCACACCAACAGAGCACCAATAGCATCCTATGGAAGAGGTCACTAAAGTCTGATGAGTGGACTAAGGGTGCAATCCAGAGTAACTGCGGGGAGTCCTTGCTCCAATGTAAGAACAATTTACTCTGGATTGCAATATGAATTTACCATAGGTTTTCACTAGGTGGTGCCATAATTACGTCAACGTAAATGTCTCTTACGTGCTCCCGTATTTACTCTGGATTGTAGGGTGAGTGATCTTCAGTGTTTGCTTGCAAAGCCCACTCCAAAGGGAAAGTAGTCTTTCTATCTGATAGTCTTCACCTTTTTCCAATCTTATTAGTGCAAGCCCCTCATGCTTGTCAAAAAGATGATACACAATAATAGATACTAGAACGATCCAAAAAAAAAACAGGCCCCGACTACAGGTTCACAATTGAAAAAAATAATCAATGAAATAAGGGAAGTTGTCAGGGAAAGAAAAGAACTTTGCACTTGCTGAAAGAGACATGAAAAAAGAAAGCACTAAATAATAATGAATTAAAAAGAATTAAATATGTCACATAGAAAATTAAGAAGAAAATACAAGACAACTGTATAATAATTTTTTGCACATTTTAGTATTATTAGTATTAATATACAAGCAAAAATAAATCACGGAACTGAAAGCTCTGTGCTCTAGTGCTCTGAGAGTTACTGACTGATTTAGAAATTCAAACCAGAAGGGGGTGAAAAGGGGTGCAATGTATTTTTGTCTCTATACTAAACACTGAAGAATCACTGATTTATTTATATCCTGCCTTCTTAATAAAAGACACAAGGTGCCTGCCAGTGTCTGCTGGTGCCTACTTCTGCCACCTGGTACCCTTCGGTGCCCAGTACCTGACAGTGCCTAGTGGTGCCCAGTGCTCACTGGTACCCACCACTTGGTGCCAGTGGTGCCAAGCAGTGCCCACTGGTGCCCAGACATGCCTGAGGCCCACAAATAATTTTGAAATTTTACAAATATTCTTGTAAATTCCACCAGTATTAAGATAATTTAATTTAAAAGAATTCATGTTAAATGATTAAATAATTCAGTGCTAAAATTTAAGAAACTTGCCAAGTTGTTATTAATATCTTAAAGAGACGTACAGGGGAGGCTATCTGAATGTCTAGAAGAATATTCTAGGCATGGAGGCTGTGAAAGAAAGAAAAATGAACAGAGAGCAGTAACAGTACAAAAAAGTCAAAGATTAATAAGATTCATGGAAAGGGGGGGATGTAAGAAGAAAAGTAATGAATATAGATAAGCAGAAAGGCCATGATAATAGTGCTCTTCTGTGCATATTTATTCAGAAGCCTCATTCTGTTCAATGGAGCTTACGCCCAGATACAGTGGTACCTCGCTTACCAAGTGCCTCGCTAAACAAGTGATCCACATAACAAATGGTCCACATAAAAGCAAAAATACCTCTAAGATTCTGCTTCACATAAAAAGTGTTGCTTCACTTGACAAGCAGTTGTTGGCAGTTGGGACAGACGCGCTGGCCGGCAGTCCTTTTAAAAAAGTGTCAGGGCTGCCTAACGTGTCTGCCCATAGCGAAGGCAACACTGTTTCTCCTGTGGCTGGGCATGTGCTGGGCAGAGGGAGAGAAGAGCAGTGGAGAAGAGGGAAGTAGCCAGAAGGGAGCAGGGGAGAGAGGGGCTCAGGATGAAGAGAAGGAGAAAGTGGGGAGACACTTGGAAAGTGTCTTGGATTGCAGCCTCCTAACCATGTCTACCCAGAAGTTAGCCCCATTGTGTTAAACGGGTCTTACTCCGAGGAAAGTGTCTTTAGGATTGCAGCCTAAGTAGACTTCATAAGATCATGCACATTGAATGCATGTTTTGAATTCAATTCCAGTGTTTTGTCATCATTTTTACATCCAGTTAATATTTTTATATGAATATTTTTGGGGTTCTGGAGACAATCATCTGAGTTTCCATTATTTCCTATGGGAAAATCCACTTCACATAAAGATTGTTTCACATAACAAACATGCTCTGGAACTAATTAAATTTGTTACGTGAGGCACCACTGTAAGACCATACAATGGGCCCTGGTTTTCCACAGAGGATCAATTCCCTGGACACACTCACAGATATCAATTCCTATAGATAACTAAATCTATGGAAAATCCCTCAAACAATTGCCCAGACATAACTGGAAGGGCCTTTGGTCACATCCAAGAGGCTGATTTTTGATGAAAGCTTTCTTTTGAAGCCATGAGCATTTTCCATCTTCTTCCTCTATATACCAAAGCCTCGTTCCTTATTTGTCTGTGATGTAAGTAATCTGAAAAAAAAAACGCTGTAGGAATACTAAACTGAAGGAGGAAGTTATTACATAAGTTGACATAAATGTGGTAACACACACAAAAAAGTACAGGCAGTATTTGAAATTATAGAAATCTGAAAATGAGGTGTGTATCACAAGATCTTCTCAGCATGGCAATTGAGAAGGAATTCAGTTTGAGTTTGTGTGAGTGTTTGTGTGAGAATAATATATTATATTCTACAGTATGATATATATCCTTGAACTGTTGTTACAGTCGAAACCTATTGGGTGCTAACACTAGCAAAACTCTGCCAATGACAACAACACAAGAAGAGGCTTACCGGAATAGGCCAAAGGCCCAACTAGTCCAACTTTCAGTATCTCACAGTGCCCACCAAATTTTCAGGCACCTGCATCATGGTGACCTCCCCTGCATGTGGCATTCTGCGGTAGGCTATACCCTACAATCCAGAGTAACTACGGGAGCACATAAGAGACATTTACGTCAACGTAGTTACAGCACCACCACGTGAAAACCTATGGGAAATTCATATTGCAATCCAGAGTAAATTGTTCTTACATCGGAGCAAGGACTCCCCGTAGTTACTCTGGATTGCACCCTAAGGAGGTTGAATATGCCCATTTTCCCCACAGTTGGATAACCTATTATGCAACTGATCCCAGAGCCTGCATGATCCACAAGAATCCACAAATGATCCACAGGCCTGAGCTGACAATTTCACTGTTGCAAGTTCAGGTAGACCTCTCTATGATGTAGAGGTTTACCCGAAAGGTTCATACTGCATCCTGTAGAAAATTTGGAAGGGAACATATTTTTCCTTACACAGAGGAGAACTTTGGGACTACCAGTCAACCCACCCACCAATAGGACACAGCACAAACCTTTCTGGTATAACTGTTGAGGGGAGTACAAGATTTACTGGTAATCAAGCTTTGACTGTTTTCCATCTCAGTTTTCTAGCAATCTTCAGAAACCTATACACATTTTCCAAATCCAAAATTCCTGCAGTCTTTCCCCCCAACCAGATGAGAGGTTCTAACAACACAATCCTATACAGGTCCAACCTTGTTATACATGAATTTTTTATACATGATTTTGACTCAACACAAATGGCCACTGCAAATGACAAGAAATGTGCTGATTCTGGATAAGGGGAAAAATGCATCCCTTTAAAACAGAGTTTAAAGGACTGCTTTTCTTCTTCTGTAGAGAGGCAGTCATTCAAGCAATCATTTCCTTCTTCAGCTGAGCCAGGCAAAGGGAAGGGTCCTTTACATTTCTAATTGATGACTGGCTCTCTACAACAGTAAGAAAATAAATAACTTTTTTTGAACAACTCTAAAATGCCCTTTTTCAAATTGGTTTAACACTTTTTTTTGCATCACTACAGAGTCCAAGAATCAAACCGCTGCAGATGTCAAGGCACAACTTTCTTCCATCAGGAGCAATGGAGAAGCAAGAGAATTGGGTCTTTAAATCTATTTTTCCACTTTTTATTAAATCCATGGTTTTTATTTTTTCCCCATGGGAGGTTCTTTTATCCATAGTGGATAACAAGGGACGCCCGTACATATTGATTCAGAAGTATTCCGCATTGTCTTCAATGGGGCTAACTCCCAGATAAAATTAAATAAGATTTCAGCCTAAGTATATTTGAACTTTTCCATTAAAATTTGGAAGAGTCAGAAGCAGTTTGGCCATTACCATACTTCCAAGTACTGTACATAGTAGTACACAGGAGTGCAGGAGAGCAAATTTACTCTGACATTTAAAAAGTCCTAAGAAATATAGCAATAGAAACATCATTAATGCTTTAGCTTCCTTATATATTATAGATGTCAAAACTTACTTGTGTTTGGATTCTAGCCACAGGCTGGAAGCTGTTTTATTATTGTCTATTTTTTCACAACTGTCTTCAGTCTCATCTGTTTCATTTTCTTTTGCCTCCTGAATGCACGCTGATAGTTCATTGATGCCTACATTGGTTTCCACTAAATTGTTCTTGAAGTGGACGCAGTTCCCTTTGGCCATGTGGTCAAAGAAAGTTAATATCATTATGCAGCTTTTTAGCCAGGTAGGAAAATATTCTGATGAGCAAGCAGCACTTGAAAACTCAGCAAATGAGCGGGTCTTATGAAGGGATACAGGAATCTGTTGGCTCTTGGGTGCTGAGAAGCAGCCAAGCAAGCCTAGGTCCTCTGCCATCTTCTCAAAGAGATCATGCTTTTGAAAGAAGTCAGTATTGATGGGGTCCAAGTAGAGAGCAGCTGCTATCACTTGCAATGTACATAATATTAGCTCCATTGCACGGCAATGATCAATTGAGGTCCATAAGGCTGAAGGAGGATCTTCCAATGCACCTTCCATGTCAGAGAGAAGGGAGAGCAGCCCATTAAAACCACTGCTGGTTCTGAAGGCTGAACAGCTTTTGGGATTCTTCAGGGTCCTTAGGAGAGACTTTGGTATTGGAGAAGAAGGAAAGAAATAAATGCAAATCACTTCATTCATTGTCCAAATTATAACAAAACTAGAGTGACTGGTTCTTTTTTTTAAGGGAGGTAGTAAAACTCTGCCCAAACTGTGCCAGTTCAAACTGCTGATAGATACACAATCAATCAATCAACAGTGTTTAAATCCCGTTTTTTAAACAAAAAGTTCATAAAGTGGTATGGATGCATTTGAATGCAGCAGCCTCTCTAGATCCACTGACACTGGGGCAGGGATGATGATGGTGGTGGTGGTGGTGGTGTTGGTGGGTATGATGATGATGATATGATATGATGACATGATGATCAGCACATGCTTAGCACACATTGCAATGCCCCCCCCCCCCATACACATGCTTCCGGAATGGCTCAATTTCAGATCCAAACAGGTGAGGACAGACAGGAAAGCCACTCTGTACTGTGCTTGCCACTTGAATGACACTTAGATGGCAAGTGCAGCGCAGCCTCTCCCTACAAGGAGATTGTGGCAAAACACCAGACCACAGACCGCAAGAGACAGCCTTGTCCACCAGCTTCACCCACATTATGCCACTGCTTGTTTCTCCATGTATAAAAACATTCCCCCTTGCTATTGAGATGGTCTGCACAAACACTGCTTTAACTCACATGTGCAGGCTCTATTTTGGACACACATGATGCACTGAAACATTATGGCGATGGTTGAGTCAAAGAGTGTTACGGGAGAAGGGACGAGAAGTTTAACTTGGACTGTCATGTATGAACCCCACAAGGAAGTGCTTTCGAAAGAGCTACTGCGCCACTGCAGCCTGTTAATTTCCCTCTGTACTAAAAAGTCAATTTGGCAATCATTTAATTAGGGTGATCCCTAATTAATCTGAAGTGATCCCCCAAAACACAATCTAGCAAGACAAGTTGCATTTTTGCATGCACGAGTCAGGATTATTATACATTTGCATGGGCTACAGATAGAATTAATATACATTTGCATCAGTGGTAGGCTCCAGCAGGTTCGCACCTACTCTATAGAACCGGTTTTTAATGAGAGATATTACATATAAAGTTTAAAAATAGCCATTTAAAAGTGGCTGCCAGATGGGTATAGAACCGGTTGTTAATTTCTTTGAATCCCATCACTGATTTGCATCTTCACTTAGCAGCACCCGAAATGCCTCTAAAATAAGTTAGAAAAGTTAATGATTATATGAAAGGAAACATTCCCACTGCCATGCATAATCCCTCCTCCCATTTAGCCCTCCAAATGTATTAAAAGGGGGCAAGCTGGAAACACAGGAGGAAGACTCCACTACCGTCATTCAGTTTTGCAAGTTAATTTACCAAATCAGGCAGAAACCCCCGAACAAGGTGTAAATCTAATAAATAGGACTTCAAAGCATCTAGATGGCTTTGACATGTATCTGGAGAGGTCAGCAATAACTGCATTTCTTTGGGCTCTAACTCTGTTACAATTTAATTGTGTATCCTTCTGGCTTGAATCTATAAAAGTCTTGGCTGTCGTGGAAATCCCTAACTCGGTTATAGCTAACAGAATTTATTTTCACATTGCATTATTCGTTATTCCTCATAATTGCCTGCCGCTTGCCACTCTGGAATACTGTGGGACTAATCACATTTGAGTTTGAGGTTTAACAGCTAAGTATATATTAGCAAATCAATCTGAATTTGTGCATAATGTAATCACAGTCCCAAAGGCCAGAGATAATAAATTCATTTTCTTGCATTATGTATTAACACTATTATAATTTGTCAGAATTAGGCATCAAAGCTGCATTTCTTTTCATACTGGTTTCAGCAAGCTATGAATGTTGGACACTTCGTGTTAAAGTTTACTCTTTTTCAGTGGAGGGGGAAGTGGTGTTGGTGGTACTTGCATTTCCAAACTTAGAAATACAAGGCCTGGGTTTGTAATAAATGCCACAAATACGTCTTGAGCACTATCACCTCTGCATTCTTCACTTACAATGCAATTCTACACATGTCTGCTCAGCATGGCGGAACGTGCTTTACAGCACTGTGAATGCTACAGAATTGAGCCTAGCAATACATTTCCAAGCCAAACCCTACAATCCAGAGTTACTACGGGAAGACATAAGAAGCACTTAGGGCAAAAACCAGAGCAGTTACGGGTCCATGCAGTTACGTCACCCTCTAGTGTTATCTTTTGGAAAGTCATTTAACTGCTCCGGAGTAAAGGCTTAATTTGACTTTAGGATATGGGCCAAACTCTGGATTGCTCTATGCATTTCCCATAGGTTTGCCATAGGTGGCACCATAACTACATCAGTGTAAAAGGTCCCGTAGTTACTCTGGATAGTAGCCATTGCGATAAAGGGGGAGAGAGGCCCTGCTTGTGGCATTGGTGGGTTCAGATCTTGCCAACTTTGGTGTCTGCAGGATGGGCAGATTAAGGGGAAGGGTGGGCAGGATGAATACCACCTGGTTCAAGTTGACATGCTGCCCTTGTCCTCCTTAGATAGAGTGACACAAGTCTGAAGAGACCCATCAGCAATTGAGGGGTTTACAGAATGTTAAGGGAAAATAATCCAGCTTCTTTATTGGCCATTCCCACAGGCAACACAGACTATTTTGGTGTTCCTGCAATCTATGGTGACGAAAATAATAGGATTGGCTGTTCGTTAGCCAGCCGGGTGACCATATGTCCTCCTTTTCCTTGTAAGTGGCAGCATATAGCTTGCTTATAATTAATTTTTATAAGCTATATGTAATAAATTACTTGTGAGAGTTTTTAATTTAATAATGAGTAAAATAGTGTTTAAATTAACCACACGAAAGCAATATATATGAGTGTTTTGAGCTTTTATTTTGTCATGTTCTACATTTTGGGAGGGCCTTGTCCTCTTTTTTAGTTATGGCGTATGGTCATCCTGGATAGTGGTTGCTTCCCAGACTTTCCCAAGGAAATATACATTATAGCTATATAGGCTGAATAGTTATTAACTTAACAGATCTGCAGTGGTCTTATCTGCTTCCTTCCCTCTCACCTCTACTTCCACCCATTTATTTCTGGGGAAAGGTATCTGTTTTCCTGAAGCTGTCTTCTCTTAGATGACCCTAAATTGACTCCAAGCCTCAGATTAACCCTCATCTGATCCCTGCTCAACACAGCCAACCTCAGCATGGGTGTTGAAAAGTTATCAAGTTGATTAGTTAAGGCTGCAATCCTAAAGACACTTTCCTGCAAGTAAGACCCGTTGAACACAATGGGCTTACTTTTGAGTAGATATGGTTAGGATTGTGCTTTTAGAGAGGATACCAAAAAACCCAAAGGAGGTCCTATTCCAGTTTCCTTCCTGCCAGGTATTCTTAAGAAATTGGTTTAGGTAATCCTCCCCTCATTATTATGATGCTTCAGGGTCCTCACATTATATTATTTGTCATATATGCCAATAAAGGTTTTGGGGAAAGAAAGATATGATGTGTCTCTTTCCTTCCAACTGTGGCTAATCCAGCTATGTATCCAACTGTCTACTTATAATGTTGAATAAACAAGAGAAATTTTCCTCCATTCATTAATTTTTTAAGCCTGGCACACTCAAATAAAAAGATAATAAAAATAAAAAACAAGGAGAAACTGCAGGTCAAACCTTGTTATACACTGATTTTTTTATAAACAGATTTGACTCAGTACAAATGGCCTCTGCAAATCAGTTTTTAAAACTGCCTTTTAATTGTTATCGAAAGGAAGTCATGCAAGCAATCATTCCATTGTGAGCCAGGCAAAGGCCATGGGGTCCTTTGCATTTTTTATTGCTGTCTATCTCTACAACAGTAAGAAAAGCTGTTTTTAATCAGTTGTAAGAGGGCAGACTTTTAAATTTTTTTACAAATTGACTTTAACACATTTTTTTGTATTAACGTGATGTCTTATCAAACACTTGCAGATACTGAGGCACAACCTTACTCCATTAGGAGCAATTGAAGAGCAAGACACCTGGAAGTGGGTTTTAAAATCAATTTTTCCACTGTTTTTTAAACCACATATTTTTTTAAAAAATCAAGTAAAGTGGATTTTTGGAACAGAACCCTAGTGGATAATGACGGACATCCATATTTCTCACCTTAAGTAGATCCAGTTTGAGGTTCAGTTCCCCTTGAGTAGAAGAGCACAGTGCTCCAACAATGAAACTCATGTACTCTTCAGGGTTAATGACTGACAGCTGCTCCAGGATCATCAGTGTGTCATTTCGGTACAAATCATCATCCACAAAAATTTTAATGAATGGCACCATCCCATAGTCTCTTAGGACCACTGAAATAATAAGTATGTATGAATTAACATAGCTCTGCTCATACCCAGGCACTAACAGATTGCCAGTGAATATCATAATTTTGAAGTTGGGAATAAATATTTCAAATTATAGCACTAGAATAGTGCTGTTTCTAGGGGGAAAAACAAGGTCCTTTTTCCAGTCATAAATTCCATTCAGCAAATGAAAACAGAATTATTCATCAGACAGTATAAGCTGTTGACTAAAAGAAATTAAGCTATGTAGTTATGAAATTGTGCTCAACCGAGATTTTGCCTTACCTGTATTCCTGGCAGACCCCACAACAAGGGCACCCACCATTTTCAGCGTCATACTGATGATCTTTTTCTCTATGGTTTGGTCCTGACAATCTGCTTGGATTCTTCCTGTATAAAGCAACCACATTGTATTTCTCAACAATAATTCAAAAAGGCAACTTCTTCAGCATTTGTACCATGTGGTGATGGTGTCTGCTTGTTGTGGATTGGAGTTTCATCCAATCCCCGATGGACACATCGTGGGGAAACCTGGCCGGCCTGTTGTGGAGGCCTGTGGCCAGAACATTGCCTTTCCCATCAAGTGGTAACTATTTATCACTTGCATTTACATGCTTTTGAACTGGTAGGAGCTGGGCTAAGAAGCTGGGCAGAAGCAGGAGCTGGGCTAAGGACGGGAGCTCATCCTGTCTTGCAGGACCTGCGTCTCGAACCCTGGCCTGCTGGTTAACAGGCACAGTGTCCTCATCACCAATTATTGTGTTTCTCAACAATAATTCAACTGTTATCATTTTTATAGTCAAACCAGAATGCCATATTTTCTTTCTCTCTTTCTCATATATGCTCATACTTTACACACTGTTTCACAAAGTTAGGAAGTGGCCAGATGTATGGGAGCTAGACAGGGAAGAGGAAGTGACTATGTGGAAAGGTTGGAGAAAGGAAAATACTGGGGTAAGGAAGGAGCAATTTCAGATAATAATTTTTGAATTATTATCAAGGAAATACAGCACACACATGAAAGCCACCACTATGGCTTTATCACACTTATCACACTTGGCTTTATCACCAACTGCTGGGTGAAAAGTGGGGTTCAGGTGTCTGAATGCTGAGAGAGGGATAGTCAGAAGTCCCATATACAAATCTTCCACTTACCCTACAACCCAGAGTAACTACGAGAGCACATAAGAGACATTATGTGCACCTCTAGTTACTGCACCACCTAGTGAAAACCTATTGGAAATACAAATTGCAATACAGAGCAAATTGTTCTTACACCAGGGCATGGACTCCCCATAGTTACTCTGGATTGTGCCCTTAGGCTGCAATCCTAACCTCCACTTAGGCTGGCCTAAGCCAAGCATAAGCCCTATGCTTGCCTGGTAGTTTCACAAAAGTGCTACAAGACACTTCTGCACCACTCCTGGGGTGCGCTTGCCTCACTACATCACCACAGGAATGGGAAGACCAATGACTTGGCTGGCCTAGGTTAGGATTGCTCTCTTAGACCCCAAAATGAAGTGAAAGAGTCAAAATATGTTTATATTTTAAAAGCTGGAATCAAATGAACACAGTTTATATATGCACCTTGTTAGATAATGTACCTTTCTTTCTTAGTATCTTGGCTTCTTTGCGTAGTTGAGCAAGCAGTGTTCCCAAGAGTCCTGAGTCTCTGAAGATATCTGTGAAGAGCGGATCACTCTGGGTGATTGCATAAAGGCTGCGCAGAGCGAGAGAAGTACACAGTGGTTCTACGTTCTCCTTGATCAAATTCTGAACCTCCTTCAGGATCTCATGCGGGATGTACAAGAGATCCAATACGATCGATTCCAACAGCTGAAAAAACTGTGCCTGGACTGAAGGTGGCTTCTGGGGGATAATACCAACAAACTGAGAGATGGGCTGCAGTGACCATTCCAGAAGGAAGAAGTTCATGGAGTCCCAGGACCAGATAGATTTTATGGCCTGCAAGCTGCTTTGGCAAAGCTCTGCGTTGTTGGATTTTCGAAAAAGAGATTCTAGTACTTGGAAAGCCTTCAGATTTTTCACTCTGTTCCCTGTAGAAACAACATCAGAATAAAAACAATTCTGGTAATGTTCTCCCCGGGTAATTATTTCCAGTCACTGCTGCACCATTCCGAAAAATCAGAATAGGTGGGATCCAGCTGATGTGTTTTGTTTGCAGCGGTGGAAACAGAGGTTGCACAACAGTCAAGCCTGTTATTTTGGCGTTCCATATGATTAAAATAGAGCCCCGCTGAAATCAAAAGAACTGTAAAGAATTCAACCCACTATAAGTAGACAAGCATGTCCTTCAGCTAGTCCATGCTAGACAGCTTGGCCACTTCAGCTAGTCCAAATGCTTAATCTCACTCTCAATACCAAATCAACAAAAAGTAGACTATCAACGAGAGTGGGTTATCAGCCATGCCCTTCTTGAGGGCATCCTAAGTATTTTATCCTCCACTCTTATAAACATTTATATGGGATGGAGGGGTGGGGTGTACACAGTTTTCCCTCGCCACACACTTTATCCTCAGAACTTTATCTGGGTCTCAGGAGGTAGACCCAGAGACCATGAATGGCCCCAAATAATCCAGTTTATATGGCTGAAAGAATTGCTGAGCTTTGATATTCCTTCAACCTTAACATCAAGATCCCATTGGGGTCATGAAGCCTCATTTTGTAGGATCATAGCAATGTACAGAAATGAAGAGGGTTGAAGACAGTGGTGGGATTCAAATAAATTAACAAATAGCTTTCACTACTGCCAGACTTTCTGGTAGCTTTTTCTGTTCGGTTATTTGCTTACAGAGAATAGCGATGAGTGTTTACAATTAAAAACTTTTATAATAAAAAAGTGTTGTAATGTATCTAATCATATAGTCAGCATTTAATCATGTGGACAAAAAAACACCAAACTAATTTTCCTTCATTTTTGATGGTAGGGATTACTGTGCCTCATAACCAAGGAAGGTAAATGTACCCGTACCTACAAGGCAAATCTTTGAATTCAAATTATGCCAAATGTCTTCAGCAGCACATGCCTTATAACTGTACATAGTTATTTTACAGAATGCTTTGTCAGATGGTTCTAGCCAATCAAATTTTTATGTTATATCTTCTTTCTCACAAAGCATCCCTCACAGTCTTAGAAATCCAGAAAGACAGCTTTGATCACCTAGTTTCCCAGTCCTGATAAATTCCAAATCCTACTGATTCAAATTCCGAATCCTACTGCTCCATGAAGTATACATCATTACATATTCTATTTCATACATCCAGACTTCCTCACAAGGTAAGACTAATAACACTTAGGGCGCAATCCTGAGTAACTACGGGGAGTCCTTGCTCCAGTGTAAAAACAATTTGCTCTGGATTGCAGTATGAATTTCCCATAGGTTTTCACTGGGTGGTGCAGTAACTACGGGTGCACATAAAGTCTCTTACGTGCTCCCGTAGTTACTCTGGATTGTAGGGTAGTCTACAATCCAGAATAACTACAGGAGAATGTAAGAGACGTTTACACTGACGTAGTACAGCACCACCTAGTGAAAACCTATGGGAAATTCATATTGCAATCCAGAGTAAATTGTTCTTACATTGGAGCAAGTTACATAGTTACTCTGGATTGCGCCCATAGAGATACATACCAGAGGAGGGCAGTTTAGATTTAAATTGTGACAGTTGAGGGTGCGTATTATTTCCTGAAACCTTCAGTTCTGTTTTCCCACAAACAGTCAGATATGTCAGAAAATCCAGTGTTTCTTTGAAACTGGCATCTTCTTTGCTGCTCGAGAGTCCATCATACCTGGAAACAAAGATGGATGTTTTAGTTATGGAATAATATATTTTATCTCTATCTATCTATCTACATTATTTTAACATACCTCTGTTTCTATTCCACTGTAGATCTAAGCACAAGAATTGTTCAGTCAAGTTTAATTTTATAAAAAGCTATTCTATATAACTTGGATTATATTATTTCAGGCTGTAGCTAAAAGGCTCCAGTGATTGAGTGCTCCTAAATATTCAATCTAATTTTAGGCCATGTATGTTTTTTTGGCCATGCATGTCTACTCAGAAGTAAATCCTATAATAGCCAATGGGGTTTACTCCCAGGAAAGTGTAGACAGAGAAGCTCTTGGGGGCCATATAGAATGGCAAGGTGGGCCTAACATATCTTTTACATTAACCTAATGTACACTTTCCATATGATCAAATAACATATTATGGTCTAAAAAGAAAGCACTCATAGCTTGTTTGCTTACAGTACCCAAGAATTATTTTTAGAATAACGTTTTAATTCTAAAAGAAGGATCTCCTGGCTTGTTTGTTTACATTACCCAAATGTCACATCGTCTTGAATTTAATATAGAAAGCCATACTGACAAAGGAGCAGTCTACATATTATGCCAAGTCAAGATTAGGTATCCAGAGATCCTTGCCATATAGCTGGTTCTGGACTGTTCAGAGCTGAAACACAGCTGCTGTCTAGTTTAACAGAGATTCAGTCATTAAACTTGAAATCCATGATAGGGAACACAGGGCAACATAGATGCACACATTCATGAAACATGATGCCTGATGAGTAGACCTCATAGACGTTTTACTGTGATCTTTCATCATCACTTTATGGCAGCCAGTAGGCTATCAGTACACTTGCCTGAGAAAAACCTTCAGCAGCAATTGGTACCCCCCACTGCTCTCAAATTCTGAAAGCAAGGCCGGGGAGATTGAGTAGGAGTTCTTCACAAAAGCCAAGATGATGTTGATTGCTTCACATATATCATAAGGCGGCAAGGAATCAGCAAGCTTTGACAAATTCTGAATGGAAATTTTAATGCAATTTGTTGCTGAAAAGAAAAATATATATATCTTGTAACAGTGTACAATAGATGCAGACACATTTAGGACCTCCCCACTGGTGCCAATTATTCCTGGGTGGTTTAAGTCCAAGAGGCATATCTTCCTACTCCAGAGTGGATAGCATCCACTGCAAGTCACCTACACTGGGTGCTACCCTCTCCCACATCTAACATGCTACTGATCTTCACCCAATTTGCGGTTCTACTTTTCCTGTTCTAAAAGGGTGACCAGAGACCTGAACCTTAAAAGGAGGACAAGGTCTTGGATTCCTCTCAGCCTTGCCTTTCTGGCAGACAATGGCACGTTTGCCTATTCATGAGTAAAGCCGCAATGTTGGGCACTTTCACTTTCCCATAGAGCTCAATGCATATTTTTGATTGTTAGTTTTTTGGGCTATATCTTTTGATAGGAAGGAGATCTTTCAAAACTGATTTTTGCACTGGATTCTGTTCTTCAATACAAATCCAGTGACATATAACATGATGGGGTACTGCACACCATTGCAAAGTTCCAAAATGAAGCCAAAATGGAGGACATTGAAGCCCTTTTGGAAGACACCCAGACAAAAGTCTTGAAAAGAGGACAAATTCAGAAATATCCGGTCATATGGTCACCCTATTACACACTTCCAACTTACCAGTGTTGGTGGCGCCTCTCCTGGAATAGCATTTGCAATGGCATAAAATGCACTCTACCACCAAAAGACTACTTCCAGCAGTTGAGTGTGCAGTTAGGAGTGGGCCATAAGGGTTAGAAGCAGTGGTGGGCTTCAGAGGGTTCTTACAGGTTCTCTCAAGAACCCTTTGCTAATGAGCGCCTGGTTCTGAGAACCGGTTACTAATGGGACATAGAACCTGGTGTCCTAAGGACATAGAATCTGTCGTTAATTTAGGGTATTAGGACATAGAACATGTTGTTAATTTATTTGAATCACACCACTGGTTAGAAGGTACCTAATCTAATGTGACCTTGTCCACTTCTTTGGCCTGGTGCATGCCAGAGTGAACCCCAACATCTCCAAACCACATTTCTTACAAGTTCCAGAGAACTGAGAATCACCGTTTTAATTCACGTCAGTGGTAGAGGCCAACAACAATGGCTGTTACCTTGCAAATATGAAATGATGTTTTGGGACTGGGTCTTTGAAATTGTTTGCAGCACGTGGCTTGTGGGGCCTTTCCATGAAGAGCTACCTTGGTCCCAGAGAGAGGCTGTTGCTGTTATCAGAGATTGAAGATCAGTAGCCCCAAGAAGCTCTTCCACACCTTTAGGTTCTGCATAAATGTTGAGCATTGTCTGGAAGTGCAAACCAACAACAGTGGGAACTGGGTACAACTGATCAAGAACCCTCTCCTGTAGCCCTAAAGAAATGAAATCCAATTCTAAGAACTTCCTTCTCCTCCCATATGTACTGATGGCCCTTTTACAAAAGATTTCCCTACCTGCACAAACATTTCCTGTGTCTGTTGTTCACCTTCATTCATCTCACTGTTACCATCAGCTCCCTCCGAGGGAAAGGCAAATAAAAGATATAGGCATTGTAATAGAGCAACTGGGAGGCCAGATTTGATGACACTCCATTGGATTCCTTCTTCCTACACACAGAAAAGCAAAACCAATTGATGGCATTTCTTTAATGTCATAACATAAGTTTAAACACCTAACTTGCAGATTCTTTGCTGGTGAGGGGTTTGGGGAGCAGTTGAGTAACTCTTGTATCTGTAACTTTTCTCAGTAAAAAATAGTTTAAAAAAACAGACTGTCTACTGTATGTTCAGCAAACATCAGAATAAATTAAAATTGAGAATGTTATCAAGTGTAGAAAATCCATATTTAGCATCCCCCCAAATAATTCCAGATATGTAATGCTACATGTAAGGGTTGTGGTGGTGCAAGTTAACACTGTGCCTGTTAACCAGCAGGCTAGGATTTGAGACATGTGTCCTATCTATCTATCTATCTATCTATCTATCTATCTATCTATCTATCTATCTATCTATCTATCTATCTATCTATCTATCTATCTATCTATCTATCTATCTACAGTATTTATATACCGCTTTTCACCTGAAAAGTTCACAAAGCGGTTTACAAAGAAAATGGAAAAATAATAATAACTAATTAAAAGCTAATGGGTCCCTGTCCCAAAAGGGCTCACAATCTAAAATGCAAAAAAGTGATCTCCTGTCCGTAGCCCAGCTCCTGCCAACCTAGCCATTCAAAAGCATGCAAATGAAAGTAGGTACCACTTCAGCGGGTAGGTAACAGTGCAAGCCACATGTTGGACAATGCTCTATGGCTCTAGAAATGGGGATTTCAGTCACAAATCAGTCGGTCACAACTAGTAGTATAACCCCTGGGAGACACCTTTACCCTTTAATGCTACCTTAGTAAAAACACCTCATTGCTTACACTGTTGTATTTGGAAGGCATTTGCAGCCCAATCCAGAGCAACTAATCGGTCCACATAAGAGCCCTTAGGTTGCCCTATCTAACACTAGGTTGGAGCAACTGCAAGATGCTCCAGCCCAGTTACTCTGAAGGAGGCTTAGGGCAGAGCAAGGCAAGATAGGGTGCCCTAAGAGAGGTGGACCTGCTCTGCCCTAACTGGGGCAGCCTAAGCAGTTCAGGAGAGGCAACTTGAGGGCATGTTTAGCATTGCCTAAGGCAGAGCAGTTACTCTGTATCCAGAGCCTGTTTCCAAGGCAGAAGTGCCCTCTTCCAGCCCTCAGAGATATACCACCTCAGGAGCAGGTATAGTAATGAGTAGACCCATAGGGGTCCATGATAAGGCCCGAGTAAGAATGGCAGTGCTGACCAAAAATCTGAGTTCTTGGCCAGCCTAGCTGCAACCCCTTCCTCTCAACCTCAGGATATGGAACAAACTACGGCTGCCCACAAACCTCAGGATACAGCAGGCCACTCCAAGAAGCCCCTTGTATTCACTGGAGAATGTACTGGCATCTCATCAGGGACTCCTTATAAGGCAGGCACCCAGTGGCGTCACCAGACTGGTGCGGCTGGTGTGGGCTGCATTGGGGATGCGCTCCATATGGGGTGATGTGCCGGAGGAGTTTGACTGTCCTTTGGCAGGCCCTAGGCGTCAGCACCCCCATTCAGGCCTGCTCCAAGGCAGAGAATCAGCCAGAAGCTGACACTTGTCTGAGGAGCTGGCCTGAACGGCCTTCTGAGATGCACTGCGCAGAAACACACTGAGCATGGCAAACAGCTTCAGAGGAGACTTCCTTAGAGCAGAGAAAGTCCGCGCCTCTGCACAGCCATTCGGCCTCACTCAGGAGGCGGAGCGGCAGCCGAATGGCTTCAGAAAGAGTACTGCGCAGGCACCAACTCTGACGCCTGCACAGTCTCCCCCGAAGCCAAAAGGCTTCAGAAAAGTACTGTGCAGGTGTCAGAGATGGTGCCTGCGCAGTACTCTTTCTGAAGCCAGTTGGCTTCAGAAACAACTGCGCAGGCGCCAACTTTAGTGGCTGTGCAGTCCAGGTGGGGGGGGGGCGCATCCCAGGGATGACGCACAGACTTCCACACCAGGTGATGTGCAGAGTCATGTCACCACTGTAGGCACCACAGCTGTTCCTTGTTCAGTGTGATCTGAGGGGTGTCTCCTCAGGAGCAAGTCTTCCCCTTGTGTCAATTACTTAGCATGCTCTGGAGCAGTTAGGGCAGCCCAGGCTTCCTGACTCTCTGGATGCAGCATAACTTTCTGCTCTGGATACAGAATAGTTAGGAGAGTGCAGTTAGGTCAGAGCAGGCTGAATTTGCTCTGGACTGCAGCCTTAGAATTAATTCAGAGCCCAGTCCTATGTCTGTCTATTTAGAAGTAAATACTGTTATAGTCAATGGAGCTTACTCTCAGGAAAATAAATGTGCATAGGATTACAGCCATGAGCAGATGAGTGATCTCTGGAACAGCAGCAGATTTAAGTGCTTGGAAAGAAGGGTGAAGATAAACCATTTCTCTTACCAAGTTACCAGGAGAGAGCAGATAGACTGATCTCAGCAGCACATAACCTTCAGTGGTCTCTTCTGCCTTCTGCAGGAATCGCCACACCAGCAGCCGTGCTTCTTCTGTCATTGCAATGTCAGACATTAACAACACTGGAAAAAACAGCCTGATAGACGATTAGGCCTGCTTACAACAAGGCCCAAGAGCAATGCCATTTTGAATATGTTTTACAAGACATATTGGAGGACAACCAGCTGGCCTAAAATGAGCTGTCACAGAGATCCCCCAAATCAGTGGGAAGCAGCACTACCTGCCATTCTTCTCGTCTTTCTTTGCAACTCCTTCCTCTCTATCATTGCCAGTTGTAATCATTCCACAGCAGTATCCCACCCATTTCTAGTTGGCATCTGCAGTGCTCTATGCTTTGAGGATCCCTCTGATGCTAAACTTTCACTTATGGGATTTCTCCATCTCTTATCCTTGCTGTCTGCCACACCGTCCTCTGCTTGGAACATCCCTCCCCAAATATCACAATCCCACATTCTGATGAGGTCAAAAACAGAAATAAAAAACATTTGGAAAATTGGATGGGATGCAGTTGGTATTTCAACAGGGAATCGGGAAGCTTCGAAGGCGTTTCCTGATGTCCAATGTAATGATGACCATGCTGTAAAGATTCCACCTGGAAAGAGAAGAGTTCTACAAGCTGCCTGGAGAACAATAACCTACTTCACAGGGTTGTTGTGAGGACAAAAGGATAAAAAGCTATATAAGCCATTTTGGGCATTAGCATTAGCATTGGTGGGGTATAAATCCCTTAAACAAATATAAATATAAATAAATAAACAAACAAAGAAACCATTCACTCAACTGATCTGTTACTCCAGGAAGTAGAAAGAATAGGCTACAAGCAGGGTGACCCAGGGTGACCAGATGCCAAATGCAAAATCCCTGAACAGCAAGGCCAAAATTCCTGATCCCTACCCGGAAAATGTAGGACAAAATGTAGGACATGTTAAAATAAGCTAAAAACACTAAAAAATAAGCTAAAAACACTAGTATTGCTTTCCTGTACATAATATATTACACTTGCCCTCCAATCCAGAGTAACTACGGGAGCACGTAAGACACATTACGTGCTCCCGTAGTTACTGCACCACCTAGTGAAAAACTATGGAAAATTCATACTGCAATCCAGAGCAAATTGTTCTTACACTGGAGCAAGGACTCCTCGTAGTTACTCTGGATTGCGCCCTATATTACTTATTTTAAATTGAAAAATGATGAACTCTCCGCTCACCCCATCCCAGTCTGGTTTGGGGGTTGTGGAACCAATTTTGGGGGTTCCCAAAGTTTTCCAAACAACTTTGTCAAATGAGGCATTCAGCTTCATGTAGGTTCTGTTCAGGTTTGAATGAATTGGAGAAAAATTGGCACTTGTGTTTTGGCATTATGGAAAATAAAAGCAGATATTTATTTTAATCCCCAGACACTAAGTTTTTTGCACAGGGTGATGAGATGACAATCGCAAAACCCTAAACCCCTAAAATCCCTAAAATTCCTCTGTGCTTAAAAAATTGAAGGACATCGCAAAAATGTAGGACACATGTAGGACATGTTAAAATAAAGCAAAAATACTCATATTGTTTTCCTGTACTTAATTTCAACCCTTTAAAATTGAGAATCTTGTAAACTGCATGATTCAGACCCAGACATTAAAGCAACCGTTTGTAGTAGCATAACACAAGCCAGTGACTCCAACGTATGTGGTTCAGACCCAAACACACAAACACAAACACAAACACACACACAAACACACACACACACACACACACAAGCAAGATATCAAGCAGGGAGGGGGACAGAAAGGAGGACATCTCTGCATCAGGGAGGTGGGATCTGGAACCACCAAGAGAAATCTGCAGTGCCCCTGAGGGTGTGCAGAGTGCAAAGGCAGACTGTGGGGAGCCAGAAGGACCAGGATGTAAAGGACTGGGAAGGAGGAATCAGAGTATCCCCAGGCAGGAATTACCTTGCAGGTCTAGAAGTGGAGCACAGCCTGAATTGTTGGCTGAGGCAGGGTTAAGAGGCACTGAAAGGGTTAAGAGCTGGAGTTTGAGGGCTAGGGAAATCTGAGCTGTGTGCATGGCTCGTATATTCCAGAGGCATTCTTGCGGTATCTGGGGAAAGCCGGATGTCTGGACAGCCTGGGGTGCCCAGATGCCCAAACCTCAAAAGAAGGACAAGGTCTTCAATTCCTCTCATCCTGGTCTTTCTGGCAGACAATGGCACGTTTGTCTACTCATGAGTAAAGCCGCAATATGGGAACTTTCACTTTCCCATAGAGCTCAATGCATATTTTTGATTTTTAGTTTTTTGGCTACAATTTTTGATAGGAAGAAGATAAAACCAATTTTTTTTTGCATTGGATTATTCTCTTCAATATGAATCCAATGACATATGACACGATGGGGTACTGCACACCATTGCAAAGTTCCAAAATGAAGCCAAAATGGAGGACAGTGAAGTCCTTTTGGAGGACATGCGGACAGGAGGTTAAAAAAGAGAACAAATCCGGAAATTTCCGGTCATATTGTCACCCTTGCTACAAATAGTGTAGCACTTGGCAGAGGTGTGTATCCATTCCGTTTGCCAGGGTTGCCAGATTGCAACCCTAACCAATTTTTCAGCTCTAGGGTAAGAGTAATGCAACTCCAAGGAAGTTGCCTTACCTGAAGGTGGCCTCCATGACTGCTCCCCAACTCCAGGATGCACGTAGCACATGTCCCACAGGAATAGCTATGCCAGTGCTGGAAATTTTCCAGGACTGCCCCCTGATCCTGCTGCTTCAGTGCACAAAGAATTTGTATTCTAAAAACATCACACCCACCTGCAGGTTTTCCATGCATTTTCTTCTTGATTTTTTTCACCAGCAGTTTGGAAGCTTCACTGGCTAAAAGCTGGATATGTGGAAAACATAAATTGCCACTCGAGTGCTTCCAGGCCTAAAACATATTTCAGAAAAGATGTCTTTTTTGTGGTACAAAATACATAGATTTTCCTTCCCTGACTTGAATTTGTGAACATTTGCTTTTTTTCTAATAAAGACACCAGGTTCTAATTTTGATTCAGTTATCATGAGTATCATATTCTGACAGTGACAATAATGTTCAACATTGTCCCATGCCTTCCTTACAAACTCAAATATCTTATACAGGTTATACACTAAGAGTGTAATCCTAACCTACACTGGCACAACTCATTGGTCTTCTTGTTCCTGTGGTAATGTAGAGAGGCAAGTGCATGTCTCTGCTCTGGCCTAACCCTGCCCCAGGAGTAGTGCACATGTGTTTTATGACACTTCTGTGACACCCCCAGGTGAGCACAGGACATTTGCCAGGTCATATGCCAGGCTAGCCTAACTGGAGGGTGCAATCCTAAATAATTTAGACCAGTACAAATCACCCATCTCACAGTTCCCACGGTGCTATGTGGTGAAACTGGCACATGTTTGTGCACTAGCCTAATCCCCCACTCCGTGTCACCCCCACGTCTGCCCAGAACTTGTGCCAAGACTTGTTTTGGCTTAAAAGGAGGTTAGGAGGTGGACCAAGAAGTTGGGGATGCTGTTTGGCACTCTGGTTTGTGAACTGTGTAGTGCTACAAGGATCTATCTTATGCTTTAATATGTATGTTATACTGTTGGGAGCGTTTATCAGTTTATCTGGGGTTAAGGTTGGCCGTCACCAATATGCAGGTGACTCCAAGATCTATCTCTCCTGAATGACTTTCAACCACCTTTCAAGGGTTGGGGGGTGTAAAATGTATAAAATGCATATTTTAGCACTGCAATCTTATACAGGTTTACTCAGAACTACATTCTCATGCAGTGGTTCTTAACCTGGGTTCCATCAAAACCCAGAGGTTTGGTAAGTCAGTCACAGAGGTTTGGCGGAGATGCGTATCCATTCCATTCACCAGGGTTGCCAGGTGCATTAATATACTTTTGTTTCGACAGACAAAATATTTTATTTTTCCAGCTACGAAGGGTTCAGTGAATGCACATATGAAATTTGCAGGGTTCAGTACCTCCAACAAGGTTAAGAACCACGATTCTAGTGGGACCAGCAGGATAAGTGAACATGGGATTGCATTGTAGATCAGTAATCATGCTTGTGTAACAGTGTAAACATATTTTCCCCTTCATCCCATGTGATTGTTGATCACAGTGATTCATGAAGACCTGTGCGTTGCATGTGGATCTAGCAAGTTCTCTTCCTCCTACACACAAGTGTCAAAAGACACACTTTCATACAGAAGAAAGAGAAGTTACATGGTGGAAACGTTTTGGAAGAGTCTGTCATCTTAATCAGAATTACGTTGTAGGGGAATTTTATATTGCATGGGGCAAAATCTGTTATATGCATCTAAACTTCCTAGTAGGGGATTTTAAAATCATAAGTGGCTTTCAACAAACAATCCCATGACTCCAGGGCATATCCTGGAATATGGTCACCCTGAGCACAAAGACACTATTAGGAGGTCCAACCAACCTTCAAGAATAGGGATAAGATGGCCAGAAGTCTCCGTTCTTGCTCTTCAGGATTAGAAAAAGCAGCCATTTCCTCATACTCCAGGAACTGTCTCCTTAGGGTCTCCACCAGAAGGGAAGGGTGATGACATGGATCCTTTTTACTGGGCTCAGCATGCTGTGGTTCTACTGCAACCACACTGTTCTCTCTGGTTGTGGTTTGGTCATGGTCTTCATTCTCACTGACTGAATTCGCCTTTTCCTCTACCTGTTTCGCATCTACTAGCAGTTCCTCCATTGGTCCAACTGATCTGGGAAGAAAAGAAATGCCATTTTCTAATAAAGACACTTTAATCCCAGTTTGATGAGATGTTGTGCTGAGACGTTAGCATAAAATGTTGGAGAGCTGGCTCTCAGTGCCAGTTTAAAAGGGATAAATTATCGACAAGAAAAGGGATAAATTATCGACAAATAAAGTAATTTTCAATTCAGATCCTGTGGACTGATATTTCCATAATCTGTTCTTTGATCAGCATCCATTGTCAAGTATCCATCCTCCTAGAAAATCTCATTTTTCAGATGACCTTCTCCTAACTAATTAGTAGTCACTGGCTGCAATCCTATCCACACCTTCTGGGGAGTAAGTCCCACTGACTATAATGGGACTTCTGAATAGACAGGGATAGGATTGGGCTGGTTGTCATCTGGTACAGACTGGAAACTGAGTTTCACCTCTTAGATATCACCTCCTCTTCAAATTAGCCACAAGTGAGAACTAGGGATATAACTCTGGAACTAACTTGCAAGGAAGATCCTTCCATGAACACAAAGGCATCTCAGTGACAAAGTACCAGATGACAAAGTATTAAGGGAAACACCCGTATGTGTTGAGCCACAATGTATAGTAAGGAAGGTGGGAACAGGTGAGCTAGGGAGGAGAAGAGAGTAGAACAAGGGTCAGAACGAGGAATGGACTTGACAGCAGCAGTCTATCCAACTTCCAGCCCTGAGTCCACTGACTCAGGTCCACTTGGATTTGGGTCAAGAAAATCATTGGCACAAGTCAGAATAGATCAGCACTGAGTCTTACAACTGGGTTTGTGAAAAAAAATGCTCTCTTCACCTGTAACTGTCCCTCCCCAGCAGTGATTCTTAAACATTTCAGCCCAGGACCTCCTTCTGAGAATGACAAACTGCCCAAGACCCCCAGAGGTGCCCAGGACCCCCCGAATGTCATTGCTGTGACATCAAACAAGTGACATCACAGTGATGCCAGCGCTCCTCCGTGACTACTTGGAAGTAATTCCTATTGTGTCCAATGAGACTGTTACTGCAATCCTAAATACACTTTCCTGGGATAAGGCCCCATTGAATACAATAGGATTTACTTCTGAATAGATAGTTTTAGGATCGCACTATTAATTCCAGAAAAGTGTGGATTGCAGCCTGAGTGCCCCATTCCAAGATATGCCCCATTCTAGATTTATGCAACCCCCTGAAATGAAGTCATTACCCTCCAAGAGGGTCCCAACCGCCACTTTGAGAACTACTGCTCCTCAGGCTACAGCATGTGCTCTGGAAGTACAGCTCCATCATCAGGGAAAGGAAAGGGTGGTATTGAGTCCAACAATCTGATGACAAGGAATAATGTTCTCTGGATATTGACAAATTAAATATTAACAAATCACTGGGTCCAAATGGCATCGACTTAGCATTCTTAAGAAACTCAGGCGTGAAATGGTGCACTAGATGGGTCTGTGTTCCGATTCAGCAAAGCTAAACTGGTCATAAAACAAACAGCTCCCCTGGTCATACCAATGGCTCACCCATCAATATTAGTATTCAGAACCACTGGGATCACATACGAGCAACAGTTTGCAAGAACCTTGGAATATCCATGATCTCAATGAGCCATGCATTAATCCAGCACAAAGTGGATCTTTCCTAATATCCTCAATTCAATAATGATTTCAAAGCAAGTACGGGTAGCAAAATGGTGCAGTAGATCTCATTAGCCAACACTTCTTGTGGAGCTTCTGGACAGGCTTCACAAGAATAGTAACCATTTCATATTGGACAAACTTGATATCCAACTTAAAATGAGTCTAGAGGTGAAGACACCCCCTATCCAAGGGGGTTCTCACAGGTTCTTTAGAACCCTTTGCTAATGAGTGCCTGGTTCTGAGAACTGGTTACTAATGGGACATAGAACCTGTTGTTAATTTAGGGTATTAGTACATAGAACCTGTTGTTAATTTATCTGAATCCCACTACTGCCCCTATCTGCCTCACTCATCTATGTATACCCAATTTTTCTTTCATATTCTGGAGTCTTAAGGTAGAGGGAGCATACATCTTTTTGGATCACATCCCGAGTCTTTCCGTGTTAAAGATCAAGAGGAAAAAACAATCTTTTAAAACAAAAAACAAACAAAAAAACCCAACCCAACAGACTGTGGCCTGATATTTGAAAAATCCCTGAAACAACCAGCTTTGACTGCATTTGCTTAAATGTAGTTTTGCTTCTCTTTATCCAGTTTGTAGACACCTCACTTGGTCACTAAAGCTGCCTGGTGGCTTTCATTTCCTGGATCTCAAGACATTAATGGTGATAGTGAACGGGCCATTCCAGATTTACCTAATAGTACTCTTTGAGTACAGGTAGAATAGAAAACACACCACTTGCCTTCTATTTGTTGCAAGGTGCCTACTGCAAATTGAGTTACCAATCACACTATTACAGTCAAGCTAGTTGGTTGTTAATACTTTTGGATACTTGCCACAATTGTCTGAATTTCCGTGAGAACGAGCTTCGGAGAGTTTCTTTTTTTTAATTAAAAGTTCATTGTGAAGAAGATAAACGAGCCTAGCTATTCAGGACAGAATAAGGACAGTCAGGACAATTACCAGGGCATGAAGATTACAGAAATAACCTGCAATATTTATTTATTCATTCTTTCATTTATATCCCACCTTTCTTCCTAGGTAAGAAACCCAAGGTGGCTAATAACATATAAAAAACCCAGAATAAATTACAATTAAAAGCTAGATAAAAACATTCTTTTAAACCAAACAATAAGATACAATTTACTGTATTTTACAGTACTGTAAAAGAAAATACAAGCAGAACTATTTAAAAAACAATAAGACCAGGTTAAAGGTCAGGCAGGCAGCAATAAAATAAAGGTAAGCATCTTATAAGAGCCATCATAAGCCTGTCTGAATATAAGTATGCATGTGTTTTGGTACCCATTTGACACCTTATCGCTGGCTCATTGATGTGAGACTCCAAAGCCTGTTACTAGTCATCATGACTATGTTTTACTCCCCACATGAGTCTGCAAAATATTATCTGGAAATCAGCCTGACTTCCAAGTAAGTCTATTCCCACTACAGTGCAATGTGCTCATCTACCTGTTTGCCATTTGGCCACTCAGCCAGTAGTAGAAACTCAACCAATATAATCAGAAATCAGATCAGGGTCAACTTCAGGGTTTCAGTCTGACCTGTCTGTGTGCATGGTGTGGGATTAAATATCTTTGCATTCCTAATTCCCTGACTATATTTCTTATATACTTCATTCTGATGCTGTCATCTTAAATACACATGGTTTGATCTGTACTCCGTGATTTGGCTCACTTTCTTAGTTCATGTTTATATTCTCATTTTCACTTCTATGTTCACACTTCCTCTTCTTCTTCTCTGCCAAAGATTCACTTGATCAAGTAGGTAAGTAAGTAAGTAAGTAAGTAAGTAAGTAAGTAAGTAAATAAATAAATAAATAAATAAATACCAGGCGGGTCATTTAGACTGGAGTGAGCCTTCTTCATCCATTCAGTTTTTGGACTGGCAATTCTATTAAAGCTGTTACTGGTCACTTTCTGTTTAATTGCCTGTTTCCTTTTGGTCCTTCGTTTAAAATGGCTAATTAGTTTTTCCCACACATCAAGGATGGGGCTTTCTGAAATTGCTCGAAATGAGTCTGTGTCTCTTTCCTGGCAGGGAAAGTCTCTTTCTTACTATTGGCTTCCATTTTGCAGCCTGACCAGTTGCTCATTATTTTTTAATTGTATTTTTTTAGCACTAACCCTACAATCCAGAGTACCTACGGGAGCACATAAGAGACATTTACGTCAACGTAGTTACAGCACCACCTAGTGAAAACCTATGGGAAATTCATATTGCAATCCAGAGTAAATTGTTCTTACGCTGGAGCAAGGACTCCCCATAGTTACTCTGGATTGCACCCAATGTTGCAATTACAATAATAAAAAAAGTCAGATCAGTTAATGAGGAACTCTTCAGGCTCCAAAGAGAAAACCAATCATAAGAGCCCCCCCCCCACCTCCCACCTCCCTCAAAGGAAATAGACTAATTAAAGAAATTTAGGACTGCATCAGCCACAGCAATTGAATAAGAAGCCACATTTAAAGAAAGGACAAGGAGATTGCAATTAATTAAAGATTAGTTGCAAGGAGAAGATGGATACTACTTGAATGGAACTTACTTCTAAGTACAATAAATCTATGGTGGGAATCTTACCTATAGGGATAAGCATTGCCTGGTTCCTTATTAAGAAAACAGCAAGTACAACAGGGAACAGCCCTTTGTGTGATTGTGGAAAAACTGCAAATCAGCTGTAGACACAAGTGTAGAAATAAATGTATTCTGGACCACTATTGGAGTGTTATATGGGGGTCTGAGAGATCTGGATGATATTACTTGCCCTTTCTTTCTTTACATCAGTAGCACATTCACAGGCAAAAAATTTACAAAGAACATTAGAAGGATATCGTTTGCCCAAAACCAAGCTACCTCAATGTCATTTTCTCTTGCCTACATATGATCTTTCTCTGTGCATATAAAAGGGCACTGAAAGCACTGGAATATATGTGGAGTGGTTTGTTCTTCTCCACATTCACACAGCCCTTCATGGTGTATCCCCTTTCCTCGGGTTGTCCTTGGATCTTCCTACCCCAGCATGCAGTCTATTTACGGATATCCATACAGGCCATGTCCATAAAGGCCATGTTCAAGCATTTAATTGGGCCCCTTCACTTAACATCTCTCCACTCTCTTGCCATAGCTTCATTACTTGGTGACAGAGTGATTTGATGTAGGCAATTGGTATCTCCCTTTAGCAGGACAGAACATTTTTGGTGGGCTCTGCAACTTATCCCCACTATTTATTAGGCCATATCCACAGACCAGAATCTTCTGTTTCAGAAGGTGGAAATTCTAGGTACACTCTGGGGCTGTTCAGATATTCAAAAGCATTGATCAGATAGCATCAGATAGCACAGATAGTGTTTGAACAAGAAACACTGAAATCAAAACCTATAAATTCAAAAATCTACATCAAGCCAAAACAAAACAAAACACGGCGTTATAGACATTAATGTTGATGCACAGGCATAAATTTGGAGATTTATTCAAGTGTGCTAGATTATTCAAGTGGTCACATCTATGCATTTTTCATTACTTTGTAACTAGCAAGAATTGCTCTGGCTTCTCCCAATAAATCAGTAGCATTACAATTTTGTGGAAATTCTAAACTTTTATTTTTTTTTCCTCATGGCTTACCCATGAAGTAAGAGAAAGAGATTATTTTCTTCCATACAAAGTGTCAACATTTTGCTTTCTGTCAGTTTGACACAGACTTCCTCATTTTCAGTTTCATTCTTCCATCATTTTAGAATTATTGTGAATATTCCAAAATCTAGGTAGATCAACTCCTTGTATAGGGGTTCATTGCTTCATCATCACTGCCACCATGAATATCCTTTGTCCGTTACACTGTAAGTTTATTTGCTTTTGAAGCTGATCTAATTCCTCATTGGGATACCATCCCCAGAAAGATATGAGTGGCTCTCTCTCCATTTAGTTTTAAATGGACACCAAAAACACCTTTATTCCACTTTTTATTCTTGTTTCATAAGCCAATGTGTTTTACAATCTTTGGCATTTCAAGAAAGATTTAATATTGAAATTTTAAAGTTATATAATTTCTAAAATAATTTTGATGTTGTATTTTTATCATGTTTTATAATGGTTTTATTATTATAAGAAATAATTTATTATTATAAGTGAGAAAAAGTTATCACAAACCACTTCCGGTTTGAGGTTACGAAACCAGAAGTGGTTTTGCAATCTCTTTTTCTCATATTTTAAATAAATAAATAAATAAATAAATAAATAAATAAATAAATATTCAACAAAGCTGTGAAGTTTTCAACAAATCTATAAAGTATTATATTTGAGCATCTCAAATAGTAATATTTCAGTATCTGTTACCTCAGTGCTACTCAAATGGAGGGGTCAGTTTGTGTAAATCACTCAGTTTGTGTAAAGGTCCGGAATTCCCTTTAGAGGTGGGGAAGGGCAAGGTGACCAGATGCCAAACCCAAAATTCCTGAACCCCAAGTCCAAAATTCCTACCCCCAGGCCAAAATCCCTATCCTCAAGCCAAAATTCCTACCCACTTAAAAAATTGTAGGACACCCCAAAAAAGTAGGACACATGTAGGACATGTAAAAATAAAACAAAATACTCATATTGCTCTCCTGTACTTAATTTCAAAACTTTAAAAATTGGGAACCTTGTAAAATGCATTTAGGACATTCAGAAGACAGTATAACACAGCCATTAAGAGACAGTTTGGAATAGCATGACACAAACCATTAAGAAACAGTCTGTAGTAGTATAACACAAGCCAATAAGAGACAGTTTGTAGTAACATTACAAACCATTAAGAGATAGTTTATAGTAGCAATAGCGAAAAGAGTACCCGTGTTGCAAGAGTAACATTTCCCCATATGCCATTCCCCCATGGTGCATCAACACCCCATGGCACATCAACACCCCATGCGCAACTCCCCCCTTGCACATCAGTCCCCCAT
This sequence comes from Cryptoblepharus egeriae, assembly GCA_030015325.1. Lineage (NCBI taxonomy): Eukaryota > Metazoa > Chordata > Lepidosauria > Squamata > Scincidae > Cryptoblepharus > Cryptoblepharus egeriae. The sequence goes on along the minus strand of JAREYC010000006.1, from coordinate 8,562,499 downwards.
GCGCAACTTTCCTGATGTGCAACGTTCCCCCATGTGCAACTTTCCCCTGTGCGCAACTTCCCCATGCACCTCCGTCCTCCATGTGCATCAGTCCTCCATGCGCATCAGTCCCCCATGCGCAACATCCCCCAGGCACAACATCCCCCCATGTGCAACATCCCCCATGTGCAGCATCCGCCATGTGCATCAACACCCCATGCACATCAGTCCCCCATGTGCAACTTTCCCCAGGCACAACTTCCCCCATGTGCAACTTCCCCCTTGCGCAACTTCCCCCATGCACATCAACCAAGGAACACCCACCCCAAATTTCATGCTTCTAGGGCCAGCAGTTTTGGCAGGGCGTTGATGAGTCAGTGGATCAGTCAGTCAGTCAGTGACTTTTCTCTTTTATATACATAGATAACACAAGCCAGTGACTCCAAGTTATGTGATTCAGACCCAGACAAACACACAAACCCAAGCACACAGAGAAGCATACACTCACACACCCACACCCACCCACACCCACCCACACACACCCACGCACACACACACACACCCACACACACACACACACACACACACATTTGAGGCCAATATGCATGAGAGGTATGGAAATTTTTTCCAAATGTGCTCTTTTGAGGCCAGTATGCATGAGAGGGCCAGCGGGAATGCCTGGAATTCCGGAGAGGCAGGTCTTTTTCCACTTTTCCCCTGGGCCTGCCATTTCCAGAGGAATCCATGCACTTCTGGTCATTTGGACACCCTGGGGAAGGGGGAAAGCAACAGTGTGATCCCCAGGATTGTGGCCCCTGATAGGAAATGGGGGGGGGGCCTATCTAAATGTTACAAAGGTCCTAGCACAGTTTGGAGGATGTGAGGAGCTTTGGGAGATCCCTGTGGAGTATAATTTCCAGTTTAAATGCAACCACTACTTTGAAAACCCCAGACTTTAGCAGGACCTCTGCAACATATAGAAATAGCCCCCTCTCCATTCCACCAACGGGGCAAAATCCTAGAGACTGTGTCATGGCCCAAGCCCCTCCCTGCAAAGTCTTACTCAGGAGTAAAGCTTCATGAAAGAGAACCACTATGCTGATCACCAAGATGACGTGCAATTATATTTAGTACTAGCAAAAGTACCCACGTTGTGGGAGTAAAATTCCCCCATACACCATCACTCCACTGCACATCAACCTCCCATGCGCATCAGCCCCCATGATCATCAGTCCCCAATGCATATCATTCCCCATGCGCAACAATCCCCATGTGCAACAATCCCCATGCGCAACAACTCCCCATGTGCATCAACCCCCATGTGCATCATCTCCCATGCGCATCAACCCCATGTGCATCAATCCCCCATGTGCATCGACCCCCCATGTGCATCGACCCCCCATGCATCAACCCCTTGCACACCAACCCCCTGCGCATAAACCCCCACTGTGCATCACCCCATGCCCGTCATCTCCCCATGCGCATCAAACCTTCATGTGCATCAACCCCACACATGCACATCAATCCCCCATGCCCATCATCTTCCCATGCGCAACACCCCCATGTGCAGCACCCTCCCCAGTGCAACCCCTCCCTCTGAACATCACCCCTCCCCCCGTGCACCAGGCACCAAGCACCAAATTGGCTGGATGTTGGTCAGTCTTCCATGTTAAATATAGGACAAAAACACGTTGCACTCCTTTTCAGCCCCTTAAGGGTTAAATGTCTCCACATCGGTTCTTGGTGGGTGTTCATGTGACAGAAGGAACTCCCTCCCTGAATTTCAGGCTTCTAGGTCCAGGGGTTGGGCCAGCATCCCTCAGTCACTGTTTCTGCAATGCAAAGTGTAGGGAGGAAAACATGTTTGCCCCATTTCACCCCCTTCCAGTTGGAATTTCCAAAAACTGGTTCTTAGTGCACCCCTCGGTCATGGAACGAACATACACCCCAAATTTCATGCTTCTAGGTCCGGGGGTTGAGGCAAAGCATCCCTCAGTCAGGGATTCTTCAATGGAAAGTATAGGCAGGAAAACGCGTTGCACCTCATTTCACCCTCTTCCTGTTGGAATTCCTAAAAACTGGTTCTTAGTGGATCCCTCCATCATGGAAGGAACACCCACCCCAAATTCCACACTTCTAGGCCCACTGGTTTTGGCTGGGTGTTGATGAATGAATCAGTAAGTCAGTGAGTGAGTGAGTCAGTGAGTGACTTTTCAATTTTATATAAGGACAGTGGTGCCTCACATAAAGAGCTTAATTCATTCAGTAGGCATGCTCTTTTAAGTGAAACGCTCTTTAAGTGAAGTGAATTTTCCCATAGGAAATAATGGAAACTCAAGACAATTGGTTCTATAACCCCTAAAATATTCATATAAAAATATTAACTGTATGTGAAAATCATGACAAAACACTGGAATTGAATTCAAAAAATGCATTCAATGTGCATGATCCTATGAAGTCTACTTAGGCTGCAATGCTAAATAAACTTTCCTGGGAGTAAGCCCCATTGAACACAATGGGGCTTACTTCTGGGTAGACATGGTTAGTAGGCTGCAATTAAAGACACTTTCCTGGGAGGATTACCTGGGCTGCTGCTGGAGGTTCAAGGTGGCTGGTGGGGGCACTTGGGGGCAGCTACCTCTGGCACTCCTAAGCAACTGCCCCCAAGTTGGGGGCAGTTAGATGCAAGCAGCACTGGCTGGCAGCCCTTTTAAACAGCCTCTGTGTGGAGCACCAGGGCTGCATAAGTGCTTGTTAAGTGAAGCGGAACTTGTTGTGTGAAGCAAGATTCCTTGGAAATTTATACTTGTTCTGTGAAATGCTTATTATGTGAGGTGCTTGTTATGAGAGGTACCACTGTATACAGGTTTAGGTTTACTGGTAGCTGATATTCCATGATATATAAGGGTGGTTTGAAATCAAGTGGCTGTGGGTGTCAGATATTCAAATAGCCAACTTCCTCTAAGTTAGAATATATTTATACTAGAAAATTCCCCCACCTACTTGTCTGACAAAGTAGTTCTGCATACAGTGGTAATTATTGGCTCTCAGAGAAATCAGTATCATGGGAAAGTTTAAGAAAATCTGCTTTTCGTTCCATAGGCTTTTGATTTTCATTTTCTGCTTAATTGGCCATAACATTTGTTAGCATATAGATATTCCAATGCATTGCATTCTGCATAAAATTACCTTTCTAGTGATATATAACATAATGGTATTATCCTTCTTACATGCCCTGTTTTTTCACAATTTTAGCCTCTTCTGTCAAACTCATCTTGTTGCCCCACTAAAGCTGGTAGCCCAGTGCAACTGCACCCCATGCGTTCCCCTTAGCTATGCCACCAAGGTGGCAGTGCCCTGTGCTGGCAGCATATGGCTGCCATCACTGTGGCAGTTGGGCACATTATCTGGGGGTCAGCATCATCAGGGTCTCAGATGATGGTGCCTCCCCCCCCCCCCATTCATCAAGGACATGGCAGAGTGAGGTCGTAACAGTTCCCTGGCTCATCTCTCTGTTACGGGTAAATCTGGGGGACACCTGAGGGGGAAACCTGGACATAGCATACTGTAATTTGGCATATTTTCCTTTGATTGTCCTGAATCTGAATTTCTACCACTTTAAAGAAATGTGATAGAATTTCATTCTACCACAAAGAGAAAGAAATCCAAATTCCTTTAGATTCTATCCAGACTGCTGCCTGAGAGGAAGCTAAAGCCACTCGGAGCAGATATTCCCAGGCTAGATGAACCTATATACTTATGTGCATAAGTTTGATGCAAATGTGATTTTTTTTAAAAAAAATATTGAACATTTTATATAACCATTGAGAGGATATTTTATAACAGAAATAAGTTGATTTCTCTCTTTCTCCCACCACCTTGTTCCCATTCAGGGTGCAATCTTAATTAATTTTCAAGCTCCAGGGTAAGGGAACAAACATTGCCTTCCCTTGAAGAGACCTCTGTCACTCACACCCCCCCCCCCCCATGCATAGCTATGTCAGTGTTGGAAAGTTGCTTAGGATTGTGCACTCAGCAGCACCCTTAGTTCTTGTCTAGTGATCCGAATACGATAAGGAACTCCAGGTGACAAAATGAAAGAGATAAATTTCAAGTGCTCTCCAATTTGTGCCTTTAAAACTTTAACCCTACTAAATGACAAGATTCACAGTATGGAGTGCAATTCTCTCAAGCTTTGCATCAGCTGAGAGTTTCAAGGTATGCTGAAAATCAAATAGTTTGAATACTAGTGTAAGTACTACAAGACCACGTGGACTCTTACACACTGTATCGGTTTGCTTCAAAGGCGATTCTTCAAAAGCCCTTTGTTTAGCCCCAGGTAGTTAAGGACAACATCTCTGTTGACTTTGACCCTACCCAGTTCAGGAACTTTCTTGAGCTGGTGTGTATATTTCTGCAAAGGTGAAAATGAAACACGGCAAACTGAACTGTACAAGCCAAAGAAAAGAGAACCCTTGCAAATAAATATGAAATGGAAAGGGAGGAATTAATTGGGGTTTCCTTGCAGAAGCTACAAAAAACAAATTCCCAGCACTCCATACGCAGCTGCAAAGTTTTGTTTTTTTTAAAGGAAGGGATTAAAATACATAAGTACAGAATGCATAAAATGCAACAGCCCAGGCAGTGCTCAAATTATGGGTGGAAAGTTAGGGAGGAAAGTTATTCAATGTGCAAGCCCCTCTCCCGGATTCCTCCAAGTTTAACTTGTATCACGGCCCTCTCAGTAGTAAACACTAATAACAGTAATAGTAAATAGTAATAATGATCCTAATTGCCCTAATAATCCAATTGCCAAGGAGGCTGGCACAAAAGATAAAAGAGCTGGGCTGCTTCCCTCCTCCCCACCCAGAGTTTTGAGCACTGAGCTCAGATCACCTACCTGTGATAGGCAGTGTCTCCTCTTTCAGCTTCCGTGTACCGCAGGGTGCTACGCACACCTCCAGTCACTCTCTTGCAATCCAGCCACAGCCTGAACTTTCACAGACATGCCTTTTGTTGGAGAGCCGTTCTCAGCACTACAAAGGCAGCAACAACAACAATCTCCTAGATTAAATTTAGAGGGGACAGGTGAACATACCTGTTCTCAATATTTTTCTGGATCCACAGTAGCTCTCTCTAAAGAAAGTGGAGGTATACTCCAGGGGTGCAGAACATCTGGAGGGACCAAAAAGCTTCCACTCTGCTTGACAACTTTCCACTGTGATTCACTTGGCCAGGCAGTTCTTGTGCTTACTTCCTGGCAAAAGGAGAAGTAGAAAAGCACAGGACAGACCACAAACTTTGCTGAAGACAAAAAGCACCCCAGGATTGACAGCTAATTGGGTGGTGCCTGGAGCAGTTGGCCACATGGTGGTTGGCAGGTGCAGCTATATGTTGGAAGGTCTCTACATACCTCTGCTATGAACTCCCCAAGTGGCCTCCACTGAGTTTCTCTCTCTCAGGGCAAATCACATACAATTATAAATGTACATTTGTACTTCTATCTGTATATAGTTTATCATGAATATTTACTCGTATTTATTTGTTTGTATCGCACCTTTCCTATGCCATTCCCACCTTTCCCATTCTAAAGCAGCTTACATAGCTTTTATTCTTTTTTTTTCTGCACAACAGCCTTGTGAGATAGTTTACTACAGACAGCTCATAGAAATCTTCCAGATGAAATCCTTCATGGTGTGGTCATCAGGCATCAGAAAATGTCTTCTGAGCTTCCAGCTGGAGCAATTTCAGGTCAGCCAAGCTATAACCAAATGACTCCTTCTGGCTTTGTTGTCCATGACAGCTTTAACAGCTTTTGGGTCTCCTTTCCAAAAATTCAATCTTGACTATTAGCTTACTAGTCTTCTGGCAGCCCTCCACTCAACCACCAGCCAGTGCCTTCTGCATGGTCAGCCATGGGTTCCCCTATTCTTATCCCCAGCCACTATCACCAAGATTACTACTGAATTCACAGTGAAGCTCAGAGAACCCCTACATTTTTAGAAGTCTGATTAACCCTACAATCCATAGTAACTACAGGAGCACAAAAGAGGCATTTACGTTGATGTAGTTACAGCACCACCTAATGAGAAATCTATGGGAAATTCATACTGCAATCCAGAGTAAATTGTTCTTATGTCGGAGAAAGGACTCCCGGTAGTTACTCTGGATTGCGTCCGAAGCCATACAAAAATGAAATGCGACACCTTTGCATGCTGGGGAAGTTTGAATCTTGTTTTTCCCCATGTGTTGGGAAGACTCACAATGACAATATGCTGAAAACTTTGCCTACACCAGGAGTGCCCAAACCCCGGCCCAGGGGCCAGATGTGGCCCACAGCAAGACTCTCAATCTGGCTCATGGGCAAGATTTGTCTTTGGATTTGTCTCTAATACATACTTATATGTAAATTTATTCAAATTTGAAACGTAAATCATTTTTCTGTCCAACAGTGTCAGAGAGATTATGTGACCCTCCTGTCAAAATGTTTGTGGACAGCGCTGGACTAGTGGTGGTACAATCCACAAAGCAGTGTTTTGTGCTTTGTCCAAATTTTGACCATTCATTACAACTCAGCGATGGCCTTGAGTTATCTTCACTATCTTTCATAGAGGAAAAAAATCCCCTAGTTATAAATAGCCTTTATACCCACGCTTTAAACCTAACATGCAATGGTTCAGTAAGCACAAACTGCTACCTCCTCCAAAGTTCACATTCTATTCCTGGTTCCACAGGACTTATCAAGCTGCATTTCACTTGACCTTGAAAACAAAAGTGAGCATTGTGCTTTGTTGGTTGGCCATCTCAATGTTAACTCAGCTTACCTGTCACTGTGATCCAGAGCCTTCTGAAATGTTGTATTTCCAGTTACACCACCTGGGAATGATCTCATCAACAGGGAAAGAAGTATCAAGGGAACAGGCTAGTGGCACACTGGGCATGGATTATATTAATAGTGGAAATATTAATATTAATGGATAATATTAATGTAGAAACAGCAGGGTGGGAGAGACAGATAAGAGGGCTGATTGAGGAAGGAAAGGTAAAATTGGAGCCAGAGCCACAAAAATGTGGCAAATGAGATGACAAAGGAATAATAATAAACTTCTCCTGGATGAGTCCCCTGGAGGAACTCAATGAGCCAGGCCTGAGAGGTAACATCAAATATACTGGTAGTTAAGAGATGTTGGTAGTAGAGATTTTGAAAGGACCAATTTTCATAGCCAATTTTCATAGTAAACCTGCACTGGAAAAAAATGTTTCCTGCAGATCGTACCGAAACTCCTGGTTACCCATAATAGGAAGTAATACCTTCCATAAAGCTGTTTCTAATAACACTCTTTCACTATAGCAAGTCAACAATTTTTACAGTATTAGGCCATAAATGTCACAGCCCCTCAATCCAGCGAGTAACACCATTGCTGTATGGCTTTCTTATGAAAAATCAGAAATGAAACAGCTGTTGTGTCTAGAACTCAAAGCTAGAAAAATGGCTTCCCTTTCAGGCTGGAATCTTCTCAATCAGGGGTCTCCAAACCCCGGCCCTGGGGCCAAGTGTGGCCCTCGGCAAGACTCAATGATGCCCTGGGCAAGACCTCTTCATCCAGCCCCCGGGCAACCATTGTACTATCTCCAATACAATCTTATATGTAAATTTATGTAAATTTATTCAAATTTGACATGTAAACAATTTTTTGGCCCCCAACAAAGTCTCAGAAAGATATTGTGGCCGTCCTTCCAAAACGCTTGGAGATCCCTGTTCTAGATCATTGAGCAGATTACAACTATGTAGTCCTGTTGAATTTCAGATATCAACTATGTGTCCATGGGTTTATCTGAAGCCCATGTAGACTTGTCTTCTGAGGAGATTGGGAATGGGAAATAACAAGGGATGGGAACTCAAGTCCAAGTCACAAAACTTGTGTACAGTCAAGTCAACTGTGATTGACAACTGGCTTTTACTCAAGTCTGAGACCACTAATTCAGAAATGAGTCCCCATGCATGCAGGATCATGTGTGTATCTAAGTATGCTTGCTTACTTTTTTCAGAGTGGTGAATCATCACGAGGCCATAATTGGGCGAGCAGCAGCAGGAAAGTTTCATCCAGAAAGTAGAGAAGGGTTAAAGTTTTGCATCCAGCAGGAGGAAGGAGGGCAGGTCTCTCAGATGTTTGTTCTCTGAAAGTTGAGCTTTGGACAAATGATTTTTTGGGGTATGTATGGAGGGGTCAGAATGAGCCCAAAGGGGTTCTTACTTTAGGATTATGCGAGGGATAGATAGAGTGGATAGAGAGATGCTCTGTTCCCTTTCACATAACACCAGAACTAGGGGGGCATCCACTAAAATTGAATGTTGGGAGGGTTAGGATGGACAAGAGAAAATATTTCTTTACTCAGCCTGTAGTTGGTCTGTGGAACTCTTTGCCACAGGATGTAGTGATCGCATCTAGCCTCAATGCATTGGACAAATTCCTAAAGGAGAGGACCAAGCGATGAGAGGTGTGTGTAGATGTGGACAACCTCAAAATGCCAGATGCAGTGGAGGCAGGGTGACCAGATGCCTGAACCTCAAAAGGAGGATAAGGTCGTGGATTCCTCTTAGCCTGGCCTTTTTGGCAGACAATGGCATGTTTGCCTCCTCATGAGGAAAGCCACAATATTGGGCACTTTCACTTCCCTATGCATATTTTTGATTTTTAGTTTTTTGGCCATAGCTTTTGATAGGAATGAGATATTTCAAAACCATTTTTTTTTGCATTAGATTCAGCTCTTCAGTATGAATCCAAAAACATATGTCATGATGGGGTACTTCACACTACTGCAAAGTTCAAAAATGAAGCCAAAATGGAGGACAATGAAGACCTTTTGGAGGACACCTGGGCAGAAGTCTAAAAAAGAGGACAAATCCAGAAAAATCTGGTCATATGGTCACCTTGAGTGGAAAGCACCTGGATGATGGTGTAATATGCGCTTGCTGAGGCATCTGCTGGGCCACTGTGTGAAGAAGAAACCTGGACTAGGTGGGCCTTTGGCTTGATCCAATTTAGGCTCTCCTTATGTTCTTACTGTCTGGAGAGCAAAAAAGAAGGTAGTTAAGTTGTTCTTCATGGACTCAAGTGTGGTAAACTTGGAGGAAAAGTCTCCTTTTTTCCCTTCCATCCCCCTCTCCATCCTCCTGCCCCCCAATGACAGCTGCCCTTAGTCAGCACAAACTTACTGGATCCAGGTTTAGATTTGCCAGGTTTAGTTTCTCATAATCTAAACATTTCTCAACTTGATAAGTCCTTTCACAGGCAGTTGATGCTGAAATTGATCTCTTTGATAAATTGTACTGTCTTTTCATCTGAATTTTGAATTTCATCCTTTGACTTTCATCCTTTGAATTTTGTCTCAACAAGCGGTGAAATACTCCTTTCGCTTGAAGAGATAACTTCAAATAATCATGTTAATGATCTATCAAAAGCACAAATTTTTATAAGTTTAATTAATCAGAAATGAAATGTGGCCCTTAGTTCAAAGAGGGGGAAGAGAAGAACATGGTCAGGTTAGGATCCTCAATCCAATAAAATGGTTTGATGTTTGTTTCCCTCCGCCTTAGGAACTAAGAGTTCAAGGTTTTTGAGAAGAATGCACCAGCTATAACATGGTTTCACATTACTGCTTCAAACACACCAGATAATGGTTATTTTGAATTGCTGTTACAAATTTTTGTCTTCATCCCATTCTCATGGTAAGCACCAACCTCTGCTCCTCAATTCAATAGTGGTTCGCAAACTGAGTCAGGATCCTAAGTATGGTCAGGGTGACCAGATGCCAAACCCAAAATTCCTGAATCCCAAGGCCAAAATTCCTACCTCCCAGGGCAAAGTTTCTATCCCCCCAATCCAAAATTCCTACCCGCTTTAAAAAAATGCCAAAAATGTTTTTTTATATTGTTTTTCGGTTTTTTGGCCATAACTTTTGGTAGGAAGGAGATATCTCAAAACTGATTTTTGCACTGGATTCTGCTCTTCAATACAAATTGAATGACATATGACATGATGGGGTAATGTGCACCATTGCAAAGTTGAAAAATAAAGCCAAAATGTAGGACAATGATGCTAAAATGTAGGACACCCAGATAGGAGGCTAAAAATCCAGACAAATCTGGGTTTTTCCAGTCATATGGTCACCCTGAGTATGGTGGGTCCCCAAAGGGTGATAGAAAGATCACAATATAAAAGATCATTTTATATTATGAGTCCTTTTTGGACAGAGAGCCATTAGTTATTTCATTTTCTCTATAAGCCGCTTTGTGAACTTTTTGATGAAATGCAGTATATAAGTACTGTTAATTGATTGATTGTTAATTGATAAGTAATCGTTCAAACGCTGAGGCTATTCAGATGCTGCTAATTGCTCTCAGGTTCTGCACTTTTCAAGCATGTGTAAATATAGGAGATAAATGTTTGAGGGTCTTTTTTATTATTATTACTTATAATAATTATAATACTGTATTTACTCAAATATAATGCTTTCTTTTCCAGCCAAATTCAGTCTTCAAAATAAGGATGCACATTAGATTCTATTTTAATTAGAACTGAGTAAATACAGTATTTTGATTATAAGTATGGGGTGTGCATTAGATTCAGTGGCGCATTAGATTCAAGGAAATGCAGTAAGACTTACTGGCTATTATTACTTATAAATAAATATTTCTAGATCTCCTTTTTAAAAGTCTGGTAAACATAGGTGGGTCGCAATAGAATTTTGTTTTAAAAAGTTGGTCCCAGTGCAAAATATTTTGGGAACTACTGTTTTAGAAAAAAAAATGTGCTTCGGGGAAAGAGCAGTCAAGCTAAGGAAGAGATGCTTGCAGGCCACTTTCAAGGACCATGCACTGAGCTAGTGGCCTGCCCAGATCCATTACATTTTAGAGGTCAAACAAAAGTAGGTACAGTGCCCAGAACTTGGTCATACTGGGGTAAATACTTACTGATGGCTAGTCCATATGGGGCATAGTATTCTCAGAGAAATCTTTCCATGGATTTTAAAGACAGTGGGGGAAGTTGATAGAGCTGGTATCAAGATTCAGAAAGTGAGGTGGTCTCCAAGCCACCAGGTTGAAGGATATAGGCTGCAATCCTAAACTCACTGTCCTGGGAGTAAACCACATTAGATACAATGGGACTTCTGAGTAAACAGGTAGAGTATTGCGCCCATAGCAGTGATGGGATTCAAAGAAATTAACAACCAGTTCTATGCCCGTCTTGCAGCCACTTTTAAATGCCTATTTTTAAACTTTATATGTCCTATCTCTCGTTAACTACCGGTTCTACAGAGTAGATGCGAACGTGCTGGAGCCCACCTCTGGCCCATAGGCTACCACAGTTAAACAAGGTCAAAGAGAAACCTGTAAGAGAGTACAGTACTTTATCGCACATTGCAAATGTTCAGAAGTGAAGGGGAAAGGAGTCTGAAATCTTCAGTTTCACACATCAAAACAAATTGAATTTTAAGGGGAGAATTTGTTCACCTTTCCCGAGGCTGCACTGCCATCATGTGGCTTCTGTGGTTTGTTACAAATGAGCAGTTTCTGAATTGTGAAGACAACAGTGCTGCTCTCTACCCATATAGGCAAACCCTGTAACTGTCCCTTAGCAGAAGCCTGACCATATGTCCTGTTTTTCCAAGACATGCCCTCTTTTATAAACTTGTGTCCAAGAAAAAAAAATCTTCAATGTTTAATTAAGCCGATGAAAGCAATAGTCTCTCTCTCTCTCTCTCTCTCTCTCTCTCTCTCTCTCGATAGATAGATAGATAGATAGATAGATAGATAGATAGATAGATAGATAGATAGATAGATAGAGAGGATATATATATATAGAGAGAGAGAGAGAGTTTTTATGGTCATGTCCTACATTTGCCTTGAATGATCTACATTTTGGGCTGGTCTTGTCCTCTTTTTGCTGTTATGACATATGATCACCTTGCTCAGCAGAGGCTTTGGGATCTGCAGTCCATGTCACGAGATGCATAAAGTGTCATCCTCACGGGTATAAATGGACATATTTGGGAAAAGAAAGAGTTCTAAAACTTGAGCTCTGGTTATCTAGGAAAGTGATGGAATAAGTACACTTTTCTTTTGTCCCCAACATGTACCAATATGAGTAAGGGCCAGCCAACTGCACATACAATTTGATGTAATCAAACATTTCTCATTTTTCCCCCAGGTCATATAGCACACGTGTATGTGTGGAAGGGGATAAATGAGAGTCATGTTGAGGCAAAATGTTTTAAGTCCTACCATGATTCCTATCTGGATCAGGACCACACAAACTCTATACCAAAGAAACAATTGTGCAGCTGAATTGCACATTCTTAAAGTAATGTTTAGTTTGACCCTTAAATGATAGAAGCTTTAGAATCTCATGTTTCTTGTTTAAACTCTCAGTGCTAGTTCCTATACATGTTGACAACTGTCACATTCCTTATTTTTGAAGTTAATCCTTTCTTACTCTGATGTCTTATGTAAGATATGCAATGCTCATACTCTCTCTCTCTCTCTCTCTCTCTCTCTCTCTCTCTCTCTCTCTTGTTATTAACCTTGTTATTTCCCCATGATAGTCCCTGGGCTTGTGTACTGTAAGCATTGATTTCTGCTAGAATTTACTTTTCAAATATTTTTTTTAAAATATTGTGGAATAGTTCATCTGCATATGCTCAGAGGCACCTTCACTATGGAGCTGGCAGATGCTGGCCTGACTTTGCAGAAACAAATAACTATAGCATGCATTTGAAAGAGCAGTTTCATGGAAGAGGAAAATGTTCTTAAATAATGACTCTTAGCCCAATGCTATTGGGCTGCGCCACTGATGGAATGCACGACTGCTCATCACTGACTGCTGCAAAGCAGCCATAAAAAGGTGCAATTTGGCAGCATATTGCTGAAGCACCAATGGGAAGGACAAAGCTTTTCCCCACGTATAGCAAGATACATGAGACTTTCCACTTTATAGCCACCCGCCGGAGCAGGTAAGTGTCTCCTTAGGGTAATTCATCCCCTTGCCCTGGCAAAAGCCCCAGTCACTGCTATGGGTCCACTTGGACTTGCACAATTAATATTGCTGGTGCATGTCCATGTTGATCTGCATGGGCATATCAGGCACAGCAAAGAGGGTAGGATATGGTATGTGACAGCAGGTTGATCCTACCCCGATTCCAGGCCTGATCTACCCACCCCCATAAACCACCCTCTATCCACCCTGTTCCACACACACAAACCACCTGACCTCACTGTTTCTGTACTACTGAGTGCAGTCCTTATCTTCTCTAGCAGGCACTCTTTGTTCTGCTGGCATATGCAGGAAGGCTTTGGTCTTCCTGCCAGAGGGTTGGATGGTATGCTGTAGGAACATGCTTATTTGCATGTTTGTGACACTGCACACAGTTGCAGGGTGCGCTCTGACAACCAGTGTGACCATATAGAATGGAGGACAGAGTGCCTCTATCTCTAAGCATTATAGGGAAGAAGGAATTTAGGCAGGTGCTGCTATTTAAAACCCTTCTATGATGAACTATACCTGCTTAAATTCCCTCTTCTATAGAATGCTTAGAGGAACCCTGTCCTCCATTCTATATGGTCACCCTGCTTCCAGCACATACCTACTAAGGACTGTGCCCTTGGTTGTATTGGGGCATGATTTAGATACTATTTAGATACATTATATATGATTGCATTTGCTTGTGGTTCATCAATACACCAGAGGAAAGCACACTGTCAATAAAAAGGCTGAACTTGCCCATTTCTTAAGTGATCAGTGTATTTGTGTAAGTGAATATTTGATTAACCACAACTGAATTGCATAAGGGTTGCAAATGCACTAAATTGATTGTTGATTATTCTTCTCCAAGACTCCATTCTGGATACAGCTTCACAGAATTATATTTCAATCTGGATTCCACTGAATTTCCAGGCAGGTGATTCAGATTTTATTTCAGATCATAGAGACGCTAGAATCTGTTGACTGGCAGATCAGTAAATCATGCTCTGTACAGAACAATACTACTTAAGAGTCCAATCCTATCCACACTTACCACAGAGTAAGCCCCATTGACTACACTACTTCTGCGTAAGGTATTGTAACGTTTCCGTCCTCCCCCTGTGTCCCTCCTGTCCCTGTGTGTAACATGCTTTCCTACATGAGGGGATACTTGGGTGTCATCTTCTTCCTCTACAGCACCATACATAGCGAAAGAGAGACTGACCAGGTAAGTTCAGAACCAAGATGGCTTTTTCCTGCCCAACTGCCTCTTCCCGCTCTTTTCAGCTTATATATCCCCCTCCCCTCGTCCCTGACTGCTCCTTTCTCTTTCACGAATCCAGGGCAAATGCAGGACCCCACCATGAGCGTACCACCGGGGGGATGGCCCCACTGTGATCCCTCTGGATGGTCTGAACTGTCCTCGCCCTCTATTTCTCAGCTCCACCAAGTCTTTCATCGACCAGACTTCCACAGCATCGGGGAACTGTCTTATATCTGGGGGGTACGAGAGACTCTGGGGGGATGAGAGACTCTCGTCCATGTGCACTGCCATTGGTTCCAGGTGTAGGTGTCCCAGTCAATCTCGCAGGTATGAACACTGATAGTTTAATATGAACCTCTGGTTAGGCTGGCACAAGTGCTGTGCTGCCCTGGGGGGCGCACAAAAGGGTCATAAGGTACTTGCGTGTCCTCCAGGGTGGGTTACATTTGATATACTGAATGCAGAACAATATTAATCCCAAGAGTAGTAAATTTAACTGGCAATTAACAGGATCTGATAGGACAGCATGGTTACAAAAATGATTATTTTATCCAGCTGTCTTACTACAATACTACTTAATAATATTACTATTGTAGTTGTATTACTACAGCAATAATTTACTTAATAATATTACTACTGTAGTTGTATTGCTACAGCAATAACTACTTAATAATATTGTGAATGCAATCCTTTCCTTATCACTCAGACCTTAGCCCCATTATAGTCAATATAGCCTATTCTCAAGTAAGTAAGGTTAGGGCTGCAGCCTGAGTGCCCACTCCTGTCCAGCTTTTCAGCACCACCTTAGATATTTTGTAATCTTACATTTCAATTAGAAATGTCATAGATGAGCATCCATTGAATAATAGTGTAGGAAGCCTTGGAATTCAGAGGTAATGCCAAAGTTAACTGCTATGAAGAAGGCATGAAACAGTCAGAACAACTTTATTTTTTAAATGGAAAAAGTTGTATCTTTTTGGAACAGGAAATTTCTTGGTGAAAATGTGATATTGTTATTAATAGTGAAAGTACTCAAAAGTAAGCCCCACTGTGTTCAGTGAGAACCATTCCAATGCATGTATTAATATTGCAGCCTAGGGCTGCAATCCTAATCTTCAGTTAGGCCAGCATAAGCCTCGGCACAAATCCTGTGTGTGTGAAAAGTGCCATAAGCCACTCTAGTTCTACTGCTTGGGGGTAAGGCATATAGCTACATCCCCACACCACCATAGGCATATATGCCAGATGAGTTAGGCTGGCTTAAATTGGTTAGGAAAGTGCTCTAAGACCAACAGTTACTCACTGGAAAAATCCTTATCGTTGCTTTGTCTTTTTTTACTTATGCGTTATAATGCGTTGTTGGTGCTCAGGAGTTTTCTGTGAGTTAATACAGTATATTTTTAATAACTATTGTGAACAGATTGTTGTATAAAAGCACAATCAAGGGCCATGCTTTGCAATGGGAGGTCTCAAAGCTCGGTCAGAGTCAGCCAGCTTTCTGATTCCAGCCTCAGTTCTTCCTTCTGTGCATGAGAAGCAAGCAGCAGTACCAGCCAGCCACGGACCAGGATGTTTACCTTTGCTGCCAAGTATACAGCCCCCTCATCGTGGTCTTGCTGCCTTTTGGCCAGGCTTGGAGAGCTTTATTTCTGTTGTGATGCTAGCTTGGCAAGCTGAAGTTTCCGTGCTCAGCGCAAGCAAAAAAAAAAAAAAAGCAAACAGAACAGCCACTTCCCCATCCAATTAGGAGAAGAAGAGAGCTCAAGCAGGCCCAGCCCTTGTGTCTCGCTCGGCTGATTTATCGACACTAATTACCGAGGCACTTAATGGCTAGTTTGGATGGGGATTAATTCGGGCTTGGTGGATAAATAATGCATGTAGGTTTATTTAGCTAAATCTAAGGCAGAAGAAAAAGAGGTTGGTGCTGGCAAGAGTCTGCTGCGAGCAGGCAGGGTTGACATGAGATTCTGCAAGAGGTACGGCAGGATAGGAGGAAAACGGGGACGGAGATGGCAATATGTTGACGGCAAGAACTGAACTGTACCCACAAGCAGGGGGCCATGTTGAGCCCCAAGATAAAACAAGCCCGAAGAGGTGAGTTAGATCTCCATTCTCTACCTTGAACTGTGACTGTAGCAAGGGAGGAAGACTTTGGAGGGAGACTGTAGCCAAAGTCATATGGTTTTTTAGTGGCATTTGGTTAAAGATTCACACATCTGGTTTAAATTTTGAGCTACTCATCCCAAATGTAGGTGTATGTTATGGGGTCAGTGCACTTGTTCTGCATATAGGTTTCTCACTGTTCCAAAAATGTTTCTGAACTTCTGAGATACAGAGTAAGGATGCACCCGGCATAATGTTTTGCTAAAGCTTCAGAGAAAGTCTCTCTCTCTCTCTCTCTCTCTCTCTCTCTCTCTCACACACACACACACACACACACACACACACACACACACAGAGTGAGTGAGTGAGAGAGAGAGAGAGAGAGAGAGAACCTTGCTTCATTTTTGGACCACCAGCCTTGTACTCTGACTCATGAAGAATATCCTGTACTTTCACTCTTACCTGTCTTGCTGAATCAGTGCAGTATCATCGGTTTATCCTCTTTTCCTTTTCAGCCTAACAATATTTAAACGATATGGTTTGTTGTAGAGATGTTGTGAAATATTGGCAGGAATGTATGAATGGTACTCATTTTAGGGGGCATTCTGCAAAAAGTTGGCTAAGAACAAGCATCTTAAGGCCAAATGACACAGGAGTGTCATAGTCAGATTGCCAATGGCTTTTTATTGGATCAGGTCACAATACCAGAAGTATAATTCTTTTAACAGAGAGAGTGAGAGAATTATACAGGTACTTATGGTATATTGTACTGTTATGTTTTCTCCTCTGAGGGCAATAACAGTTTATGGAAGAAAAATTAGCATGAGGATCTGCATGAAAGGAAGAAATCTCTCTCTCTCTCTCTCTCTCTCTCTCACACACACACACACACACACACACACACACACACACACACAAAACCAAAAGTCCCACACCCCAAAAGTCAACCAATGATTGCTGGTATGAAACACAAACATAGAGACCCAGCCTGCTCATGAAAGAGCAATTCTCATGAGGATGGGAGTTGAAATGCAGGCAAGTAAGCCATGCCACATTCATTTGACTTTCCACCACCTACCCCCCCCCCCCAGAGTATGCCCTCTTTGATGAAAGAGGCCCACTGAAAGGCTGTTTTAGCGAAAGGTATGACCACTAGGCTGTATTTTGCAGCCTTATGCTGCTGCAATTCTACACTCGCCACTGATTTTCTAGGTGACACATGGATATCATTTATCTACCCAGACTTTTAATCACAAATTAATCTCTTTTCATCTGTAAGAAACTTTTTGCACATTTTCTCCAAAGCCAGAGCAATAAGTCAGA
This sequence comes from Cryptoblepharus egeriae, assembly GCA_030015325.1. NCBI lineage: Eukaryota > Metazoa > Chordata > Lepidosauria > Squamata > Scincidae > Cryptoblepharus > Cryptoblepharus egeriae. Next base: position 8,544,808 of record JAREYC010000006.1, on the reverse strand, counting down.
TCATGCAGAAGTAAGCATTCTGGATAAGAACTTCTTTTTACACCCTGACTGAAATAGTCAAAGTCTAAGTCATGACACTGTAAATGGCTTCACCTCCTTGAGTGCTGTTCTTTAGGTGCTCTATGGCTTCGTCAATGGAAAATATCTCATTGCCTATCATCCCCACTCACCATTGTTAAAAAGATGACAGCTGTAACTATTGGGCAAGGCAACTCAGGAGATTATTGAGCTGTAGGAATTGGCCCATCAGTCTTGTCTGGTGCTTTAGGGGTAAATCTGTGGTCAAGGTAGGTTTAGTAAGGTGCTGTGATGAGAACCTACTACTTGTTTCCCTTTGGTTAAAGAGTCCCAACATGCTACAAATCACACTGCAGAGAGCTTGGTCAGAGTCAGGCTAGGATTCAGTCCAACAGTCAGGATGGGAGTCTGTTTCACAGATTTCGGCAAATTGGTCAAAGCTGCAAAGAAGGCAAGGTTTTTAGAAGAAAAGCAAGTCAGGTTGACATCCATCCCAGCATTCTCTCCTAGAAGACATGCTTTCTCCAGAACAGTTTTCTAAAGAACCAGAACATGATGATGCTGGAGTTAAAGATTTCAGAGGCTTGCTGTAAGAATACCTGATTCACCACATCACTCAATTGTAGGTCTCAAAGCGTATCTTGGACTCGGTGCAATCCTACCTCAGTGCGCAATCCTACCTCAGTGCTCAGTTCACCCTCTCCCCATTCCTCTGGTGGAGCAGGGAGGCCAACGCATGTCTATGCACTGACCTTACCTCCCCAGAAGTAGTACAAAAGTCCCTTACAACTTTCGCAACACTGGACGTGTTCTCTTAGGCACTTCCAGTTTGCCGGTTTGCTGGAAGTGGGCGTGGCCAGGCCAGGCTCAGGAGCGGGGCCTGGGTCAGGAGCTGGGGACGGTCAGAGGCGGAGCCGCGGAGGGTCAGGGGCGGGGCCGGGGAGGGCATGCCACCCACCCCAGCATGCTGTGGGTGTGGGTGGGTGGGGCAAGGGGCGGGGCGTGGGGCGGGCTCCAACCCTGGCGCACTGCACGTATGCCAAGGTTGGCGCAGCGGCAGTCGCATCCTGAAGAGGACGCAACTCCGCCTACGTCAAGGTTGACGCAGCCGCAGTGATGGGCTCCCCCGGGCAGCGAACCGATCCGCCTGGGTTTTTGGCCCCCCTTAGCTACCGGTATGGTAGCGGGCGGCCAAAATCAGGAAGCGGTTTGGGCAATCTGGCCCGAACCGGCTTGGGCCCATCACTGGATGTGGGTGGGTGTGCATGACTTCTCCCAGGCGTTTGTGTTTTCATATTCTGCTTAATTGGCCACAACGTTTGATAGAATATGGATATTCCAATGCTGTTTGGTTCATAGCATTTTGCATTACATTACCTTTCCAACAATATATAACATGATGGTATTAACTTTCAAACATACCGTTTTTTACAATTTTAGCCTCTACTGCCAAGCTCAGCTTGTAACCCCCCCCCCAAAAAGCTTGCAGCCTGGGGCAACTGCACCTCCTGCACCCCCTTAGCTATGCCAGTTGTGAAGTATTACACCTCTGGTGGGTTTCATCATGAAAATACCTGAAGTGAGGTTCAAACATCTGCAAACAGTCCTAAAAGGAGACACAGGGAACACAGTCATCGCTTTTATCACAGTCATCGCATCCCTACTCACAGTTTGAAGTGTGGTATTTTAACTTTTCTACCATCACACTGCATTTCTTGTCTATACCAGGGTTGAGTTTCATGTGAGTTAGACAATTATACTGCCTTTTCTTGAAAACCTCTTTGCTGGATGAGAGTACTACATGGCCAGGCACCCTGATACTGGAAATCCCTGTCCTTGTATCAGCATGTTTTCTGCCTCTCCTTCTCCTCAAGTGCCTTATAACCCTTGGTTTAATGATCTCTCCTAGCCAACAATCTTTATTGCCTTGTGGGTGGCCTTTGGAAAAAAATGTGGCTGTAATAACATCCGGCTTCCTAAATGCATGTGTTAAGAATTATTTATGCTTTTGTAAGAGTGGGCAGCTTTTAAATGTTGCTTCCCTGGACAGCAGCAGTGGAAGAGTCTGGACCAGGATGGAGGTAATATTGGAACTATATTTTATTCCTCTTGTGCATCATTATGAAACAGGACTGAAGTCTCATCCCATAGGGAGGCTCATGGTTCTAGTGAAGCCAGTGTGATGTTCTGGTGGATGGAGGACTGTGGGCACAAACCAGAGTAACTATGGGGAGTCCTTGCTCAGGAGTAAGAACAAGTTCCTCTGGATTGCAATATGAATTTCCCATAGGTTTTCTCTAGGTGGTGCAGTAACTATGGGTGCACCTAATGTCTATGTGCTCCCGTAGCTACTCTGGATTGTACCCTGTGTCTCAATTGCTACTAGACCTGCTGGCTATATTCCATCTCCCAGGCACTCCATCTCTAAATGCTAGTGATGGAAGAACAATCCCCCTAGTCCTACCACACCTTGGTAAGACTATAACAATCCTGTGCAAGTAATGAAAATAATTCAGATACTATGGTGAAAGCGGTGCACCTAATAACTTTGATAGATTTGATCCCATGGAAAACACGCAAAATCTTGGCCTTATCAATTGTGGTTCATCATCTACATACAGTACATATACAGTACATATGCCATTGATTTGCAACAGCAATCTTTGATTTTTGTGCTCATTCAGTGCTGACATGGATCCTATTTTGTGGGAGCAGAGCTAAGGCTGAATTCAGGTTTAGCCCAAGGAACGAGAAGGTGCAAGGATGCAGGATATTGGACATGAAGGATGCAAGGATGTGGGGATACTCAGTGCAGTAGTGTCTGGACTGAACCTGGGAGGAGATGTCTCCTATCTTACATTTTACTGTCTTTCTTGCTTCTAGCTCGGACCAAGAGCCTGGTGATTGGAGAACATCCTGGAGCACCTTCCAGGTCTTGCTCTCCCTGCCCACAGGAGCGGGTGCTAAAATGTGGGTGGCTGAAGAAGCAAAGAAGCATCATGAAAAATTGGCAGCAACGCTGGTTTGTGCTCCGTGGTGATCAACTCCTCTACTACAAGGATGAGGATGAAGGCAAGCCACAGGTAAGGAAGAGTAATAAGCAAGCAGCCTGATGGTAAGGTGAATCTTTTATATGTGGGTATGGTGCCCAAGATGCTTGCCTTTAATAGCTGAATAGCAGTATTCAGAAAATACCATAAATCTTAGTTACTTTCTTGGAAAAGCCCATGGTAATGGGAACTGCAGTCACAGAATTATTGACTCTTAATTCCCAAAAATAAGGAGTTAGATCCCTATAAGGTGAATTTCTTCACTATACACGAAATAAATTTTTATGAAGTTGAATGGTGACTGATGGTGCTGGAGGGGATGTAATATTGTGGACCTCTCAACTTTAACTGCCCCTCAAAGAACCAACGGCCATAGAGTTCTTCAGTAGGCTGATGGAGACTTGGAGCACAATCCTATCCATGTCGACACAAAAGTCCTATTTTGTCCAATGGGACTTACTCACAGGAAAGTGTGGATAGGATTTCAGCCTTAAAGTTTTAAGAGTGAACATATTTCCACCTGTTCTTATTGGCTATAGCCAGTGGTGGGCTTCAGGGGGTTCTCACAGGTTCTATAGAACCCTTTGCTAATAAGCGTCTGGTTCTGAGAACTGGTTACTAATGGGACATGGAACCTGTTGTTAATTTAGGTTATTAGGAAATAGAACCTGTAGTTAATTTATTTGAATCCCATCACTGGTAATAGCAACAGGTTGCTGATGGTATAGATGTGGATAAGCAAATCCAGGTACTGGAGTCAATTGAAAACAAGAATTTACTGTACTTTCAACCTGAATCTGTACTCTCAGTTTTCTTTTTTCATTTTTTAACAGTTTCCTTTTAATTCTTGCACTTTGATCAGAGAATATCTGTCTCAACAACACTGAGGCAAATTCTCTCATTTCTGGAGTTGTTCCCGTGTACGACACTGATCTGTTACTAACTCTTTTGGTACCTTCTGGTAATAATATTCAGTAAATATTAAAAGCATCACTTCTTAGACTTGACATTGTAATTCTCAGAACCATTAGATGAGTGATCACTTCAGTGCAAGCTGGAGATGATGCAGAATTCTCAGAGAGATTCTGTTGTCTGGTGCCTGAACTATCCAGAATTGCTGTGTTATGTCAAGTTGCACCTTGGCTATGTGCTATGCTAGTCACTACCAGTTTACTATGATCTTCACTATACATCAAAGCTTTGTATTTCTTTGTAACAGCAATTCTGAGGAGGAAAGCGTTGGACACACGAGTAGAAGTCTGTTGATGTGTCCAGGGCATGTGTAGTCAGAAACGTTTCAGTTATTGAAGTTCCAAAATGTTGATGGGGTGCATGGAATTATATGGTCTATCATACTTTTATGATCAAACCTTTCAACCTATACAAGCTGAAATGGCTGACCAACTAGGACTCAGAAGTTATAAATCTAATGCTCACCTTTTCCAGCCAAATTTAATGTTCAAAATCAGGGTGCGCATTAGATTCAGTGGCACATTAGTTTAGAGTAAATGCAATATTTTGATTATAAGTATCTATCAGGTTACTATATTTTAATAAAAATGTAACATAGGCTGCAATCTTAAAGACACTTTCCTGAGAGTAAGACCCATTGAACACAATAGGGCTTACTTTTGAGTAGACATGGTTAGGATTGTGTTCTAGGTAAAAATCATAATATAAACCCATTGTCAGATTATTATCAAATTAATTGTATGCAGAAAAATTAAACTTTGCACCTGCTTTGCAGCTGTGTATTACAATTGCCAATAAACATTTTTTTAAAAATTGCGAGTCTTTTAAAATTGGGGTCCACATTATATTTAATGGTGCATTAAATTTGAGTAAATATAGTACCTCCTATATATTTATGTGGTCACATCTGAGTGAGGGGAAAAAAGGCAGACCACACTTATTCCCTTAATGTACCAGGAATGTGGACATAACTTTCTTCCTTTACCCTACTTCTGGTTCACATGGAATAGTGTATGATGGAACGCAGTGTGCACTGCTCCACTTGCACTAGATGTGGTGTGCAGGAAAGGCTACAACAAGATTTGGGAAGAGACTTGTAAGCGGGGTTGAGCTCCTGATCACTCCTCTCTGGTGTTTTATTCAATTTCCTTGTCTCTGTAAGAGATCAATGCTGAGCTTCAGGTTCTATAGAACCCTTTGCTAATGAGCGCCTGGTTCTGAGAATTTATTTGATTTATTATTAATTTATTTGAATTCCACCACTGGAGAAGGGGAGATCAGGATGAGCGGGATGCAGAAAGGGAGTTGCAATGGAGAGACTCTGAACATGAACTGTGGAAAGCTGAACTTCCTCTTTTAGGGTTGTATTAATTTTGTACATTGGTTTTTCTCATACCTGCTTTCTTTCCTTTCCTGGCTATGATGATTTCAGGGGTTCATTCCACTTCAGGGCAGTCAAGTGAATGAAATGATCCCTAATTCTGAGGAGCCAGGCAAGCACCTCTTTGAAATTGTCTCAGGTAGGACCGACTTTTTCCTTTCCATGCTGTCAAAGTCCTATTTCACGTACTTTGCCAGCACACATATTCACACATGGACTACATGGGTAGTACATTTTGGATGGAAAAAGGTCAAATGGCAGCCCATTTCATGTCTGGGCTAGCAATGCTTCCTAACTGAAGAAGATTATACAATAGGGGTTATCACTGTTTGCTGACACATGACCTCAGCCATCTGTGTGATTTGCAAATTCACATAAAAGGGCTAATTCCTCTTCATGAAATAGTAGTGCTTGACTAGCTAAATAACAAGAGGAACTGGTTATAGAGATGTAATTTTTTTTAAAAGGGGGGCTAAAAGGCTTGCTTTAAAAAAAAGTACAAGTCTACTTGCTTCAAAAAATACTTTGCAATCAACTTCATCTGGATTCATCCTTAAAATGAATTGCCAGGCTGTACCTGAATGCCATTTCCTACAGTATAAAGAAAATATCAAACTACAGTTTCTGTGTTACAGGAAAGTTTCTGCATCCTGCCTGCCTGTCTGTCCTACTGTTTGTTTGCTTTCTATATCTTTCTCTTATTCCTCACAGAAGTTGGCGTGCAAAAGGAATATAACCACCACTATTAAGGTCTTTTAAGGTCTTTAATAAGGTGTTTTAAGGTCTTTTATTAATTTTAATGGAAACACAAATCTAGAGATATTTTGCAACAGTTCTCAAATTCTCAGGTCGACTAAGGCACTGTAAGTCTTGGCAGGAGCAGGGGAAGTAAGTGAAGTGATCACCTGGATCATGTCGCAATGCAGGAACGCCAGGACTTCACTGGAGTCACCTGGACTGAACAGCTGTAATAGCCTCTCAGAGGTTCGGGGAACCCCATACCAGCACTCCTCAATGTGCAGAGATACTCATGATCATGATCACAACCACTTCCAGTTTTGTGATCTTGAAACTGAAAGTTATCACTATCATGATTTTGAGAGCCTATGCCTCATGGGGAGGTTGGCACAGGGTTCCCTGAAACCCAGGATACTGCTGCAGGTGGTTGTGAGTCCAGGCAAACCCCTGCATAGTGATGCAATGAAGATGCTACCTTCTCCCACCCTGCCCCTTAAGGGAGCAGAGGTCAGGGCCCTCAGACTGGGACATCATGTCCCTCAGACTGGGACATCATGATGCCCCAGTTTGAGAGCCACTGTTTTAAGGTTTCTGAAAGCAATGGATAAATTGGGTACAATGTGATTTCCACGCCTTTCAAAAAGTATCCCTACAGACCAAGAACTTTGAGACTAAAGTCTAAGAACAAATCAGTACTTTATTCACAGAAAGCTTGTATCTATATATATATAAAATTGAAAAGTCACTGACTGATTCACTCACTGACTGACTGACTCACTGACTCATGAGGGCCTTCTAGGTGGCAGCACCCCAGCTTTGGAACTCCCTCCCACTAGAACTTAGGAAAGCTCCCTCAATACAGAGCTTTAGGCAGAGCCTAAAAAGCTTCTATTTTAAAAAAGCTTTTTATTGAGGCGGAGCTTGGGGGTATTGTTATTGTTTTTAATGTTTTTAGCTTATGTATGTTTTTAATGCTTTTAATTGTTTTTATTGAATGTTTTAAATTTGTGAGTCCAGGCAAACCCCTGCATAATGATGCAATGAAGGGGATTGCATTACTACCTTCTCCCACGCTGCCCCTTTAAGGGAGCAGAGGTCAGGGCCCTCAGGCTGGGACATCATGCCTTAAGGCTCAGACATCATAGCCTTAAGTCGGCTATGGCCTGAAAAAGGTGGGGTATAAATTTACTAAATAAATAAAATATATAAATAAATTGTAACGCAACTGAACAAATTGATAAAAAGGGCACACTTACAGTATTGAATCCAGTTCTGGTTTCCAAATATCAAAAAGGTTATACAGTAAAACCTTGGATTGAGAGTGTTTTGCAAGACAAGCAAACATTCATATACTGTATATAAAACTGAAAAGTCACTGACTGACTCACTGACTTAGCAACGTTGAGCTAAAACTGCTGGGCCTAGAAGCGTGACATTTGGGGAGGGTGTTTCTTCCATGATGGAGGCAACCGCTAAGAACCGGTTTTTGGAAATTCCAACTGGAAGGGGGTAAAAAGTGGCGCAATGTGTTTTCCACCCTATACTTTACATTGAAGAATCCCTGACTGAGGGGCACTCTGCCCCAACCCCCGAACCTAGAAGCATGAAATTTGGGGAAAAAATTGGGAATTTCTTATGTGACATCAACACCCACCAAGAACCGATAACCCTTAGGTGGGTGAAAAGGGGTGCTGTGCAATGTGATTTTGTCCTCGACTTAACGTTGAAGACTGACTGATCAACATCCAGCCAATTTGGTGCTGGGAGGGAGAGTGCAGATGGGAGTGATGTTGCACGTGGGGGGGTTAATGCGCATGGAGGGTAGATGCGCATGAGGGCGGTGTGCATGGGGGATGTTGCACATGGGGAGACAATGTGCATGGGGGGATGTTGCTCATGGGGATGACGATGTGAATGGGGGATGATTCGTATGAGATGTTGATGCACATGGGGGATGTTGCACATGGGGAGTTACTGTGCGTGATGTGCATGGGGGATGTTGATGCACATGGAGGCATTGTGAGTGGGGGCACTGTACATGGGAATGTTGCATATGGGGGGACAATGCACATGGGGGATGTTGCTCATGGGGATGATGTGCATGGGGATGTCACACATCGGATGTTGATGCACATGTGCACAGGGGATGATGCGCATGGAGGGATGATACAAAATAGGGGGATGGCACATGGGGAGGTATTTTACTCTCACAACACGGCTAGCTTTCACTAGTTGTATAACATATGAACCACATCCAAGCCAATTTACTCCAGCTTCTTCAGAACATCTTCAGATGCCAAAAAAGGCTCTTCTCAGGTGCCTCTAGAGTTGAAAATTTACAGTGATATTAAACTGTATACAGTTTACATTGGAGCCACTTTTAAGATAATTTACAGCTGAGGAATGCTGTTGTATTCTCTGCTGTTGTATGCAGAGTATATTTGAGCCAAGAAACAGAAGGCACTGCAGAGACCATTTCATCTACCTAGTTGGTTTTTAAAATCAATTTCTGCCTAGCTCACAGGTGTACACATTTGGTCCCTATTGCATATATGCAACATTGGGCAGAAACTGGTTAAATATAAAAGGGAGAGAATCTGGCTTTTAACTATTTTGAAAGTAACACTCTTCGTTTAATGGCCTTGGAGTGGGAGAGTGCCTCATCAACCATGCACCAAATAATTACGATTACCGTATTTTTAAACCTGCTGCCTCGAAAGTATTGCTGGAAGAACATTATTTTCCTACCATCATAAATAAACTCATATACCCCCCACCCCCGCCAATAACCACAACTCACATAAAAAAAATCCTTCGAAGAAATGTTCTTTTTTAAAGCCGCACATTTGAAAAACAGACACTTTCCTCTAAAGTCTCAAAGCCCACAACCAAAAATCATATTCAACAGAAATGTTTGTTTTAAATATTTGATTTATTTATTTTTGAATGAATTTTGCAGTGTTGTGGGAGATGTTGGTGCAACCCTAAAAACAAATTCAACGCAAAAATAAATATGTAATGTGAAAAATGTTCTAATCCAAACTTTGTAGCAAGGAATGTATGATTATGATGATGATGAAACTTTATCATACTCATGCATTCCTTTCCCAAATGTCCCTCATAAGCTCAGTTGGGAAATGAAAAAAAATTCAGAGATTTAGAGGGGAGGCCTAACCAATTTTCCAGCTATGGAGTAAGGACAGTGTAAATTCAAGGTAAGAGAACAAATATTGCTTTACTTTGAGGAGGCCTCCATGACTGCACCCCAGCTGCAGTGCAGGAAAGTTGGTAAGGATTGCACCCTTATTGGGAAAGGTAGTAGACTTTCAGTGTCTGCGAGGTGCCAAGTCACATATGCAGAAATTCCCTCCTCTACACAACCGATAAAGGTTCAAGGACCCTAAAATTGAAAGGTTGGCCACCCCTGAGCTACAGCCTCTGCATGTCTACTTGGAAGTAAGCCCTTTTGTGTTTAATACTACTTACTCCCAAATTTTTGAGAAAGAGCGGACATGTTCGAAACAGCTGAAATTCCTTCTTCTGTTTAGGAAATGGAAATATACAAGACAAAGGACGTTGGCTAGCTTTGAACTGTCCCTTTCCTCAGAGCTACTCACATAGTTTGGAAGAATTCCTCCCTCCTCTGAGGCAAAAAGCTGCCAGACCTCAGTCAGTTGGAGAAGAGTTGTAAACAAGGATATTAATTCTTTACTTCCTGTAGCTGTTGGTCCTCTCTGAAATGCAACCTTTCTTAATTGGAAAACCATGACTGGATATGGTGCTAACCTGGACTTGGATATTTGGAGATCTGGAGACCACTCCACAGTGGAGTATTTGGAGACCACTCCACAACAGCAACAGGTAGCAAACTGTTCTAATGGGAGAGTGAGGACTACTCCCAAAAAGAGCTGAAGTTTTGTTAGTTAAGCCAGTATGGATTTGGAGAAAGTGATCTAGCCCTTACAATCTTAACTGGGTGAATTTCACATAGTCAGCAGTTTGTGTTGTGTTTTTTTATGGAATTTATTATTATTTTTTGACAAGAACTTGTGACTTTTTAACTGCTAATTAGACAGTTATAAATCCAAAAGCAAAAATGCTTACATTTTTTCTGTAAAATGCATCAAATACTGGCAGGGTCAATCTGACCCATGTTGCTCTTCACTGGTTATTCAATATTTTGCTAGCTAAAATTATAATTAAAATTCATAATTTCACAATATTTCACAATGAAAATTAGTATAAAATGATTATACTAAAACTTAATGCAACATTTATTCATGATATGTAGCAAACATGATATGTACCAAACATGATATGTACAGGGTGAATTTGACCCTGGCTGTACAAAGACCCTGACTAGTAAAAAGAATAATAGAAATGGACAGGGTCAGGGTATTAGGAAACAGGAATGACTAGCATGACTATATCCCTAACCTGCAAGAGGAATCCACATTTTAATGTTTTTAACCTTTTGTCTCCGGTTTTCAATTTTGTTTTTTTCTCTCACTTGGTTTTTCCCCCTTTTTCCTACTAAAAGAAAAGAAAAGCAGTAGCCATACTGCTGTTGTGTCCCACCTGAGGTCAGAATATAACCCACTGAAACTGAAGATGTTTCCAAAGAGCAGTAAAGTATCCAAACACTTGTTTTGGTGTCTTCCTACTTAAACCAGATACTGCCAGACTTTCCCAGTATTTCCTGAGCAAAGATATAAGCACATAACTGCATCTAGGAAGGTGTTTATCCCATGCTTGTTGACATCTTGAGTAGTATGGATGCTTTCCGAAGGAAAAGTAAAAACTGTCATCCAGAATAGAAGGACCATTCTTTCTTTGTAACATTTCTACCGGGGCATTGTTGTTTTGGTCTAAGCTCCGTTGTGAAGTCATTGTGACCAACACAGGCTGAGACAAAAATAACAGGTTCCTGAAACAGATTATATGAAACAGTGTGAGCGCAAAATACCAATACTAAGAAGTGAGCTGAAACTCTGAACTTCTGCCTACCTTTTTACAGATCTCTTAACAAATGTGACTGAATAACAGGTGGTTGCAGCCTTTATGTGAGATCTGAGCGGCTAGAATGTGAAGGCACAATCCTAAATCTGCTCAAAGTGCAATATGTTTTTTTCTTAAAATTTAAAAAACAATCCTGAGTCACCTGCTCTCTGTTCCCATGATGGTGTGGGGAGGCTGGCTTATGTGTGTGCACTGGCCTAACCCCCCCAGGAATGACACCACTTTTGCAACACCTGTAGACCAGCACAGGACTTGTGCTAGCCAAACAACAGGTTAGGATTAAGAACATAAGAAGAGCCTCCACTAGATCAGGCCAAAGGTCCATCCAGTACAGCTTCCTGTATTACACAGTAGCCCAACAGCTTCAGCACTTGCATCCAGGTTCCTTTCCCTGCATCTGGCCTTTTGAGGATGCCTCTGTCTACATCTATCTATGTACACAAACATGCACGCGCGCACACCAGTGATGGGCTCAAAAGAAATTAACAACCGGTTCTCTGCCCATCTGGCAGCCACTTTTAAAAGGCTATTTTTAAACTTTATATGTCCTATCTCTCATTAACAACCAGTTCTGTAGAGTAGGTGCGAACCTCCTGGAGCCCACCACTGGTGCGCGCGCACGCACACACACACACGATGGCTTGTAACCAGAGGTGGGCTTCAGGAGGTTCTCACACATGTTCTATAGAACCCTTTGCTGATGAGCACTGATTCTGAGAACTGGTTGCTAATGGGACATAGAACCTGTAGTTAATTTAGCTTATTAGGGCGTAGAGCCTGTTGTTAATTTATTTGAATCCCACCACTGCTTGTAACCTGTTAAGGTCCTTTCCTCTAGGATTGTAGCCTTAGAAACTGAGTAGCAGATGGACCATTATTTTACCCAACAGCAATGTTTCCTTTAAGACTGGAAAGTGACCTCCAATTTTGTCAACACAGTCTACATCCACTTTCACCGCCATCTATTAGGCAATCCCTCCCTGAATTTTTTCTTCTTGGTGGAATCTTTCATAAAGGAAATTCTTAAAGCCATAGCATGTTATATAGGCGATTCCACTATGGGCAAGGCATGGTTAACTGATCCCTGAGTTTTCTTCCACGAGCAGGCTGCGGGTTTCTTTGCCAGTTCATCCAAGAACTCAGCTGCAGGCTCTGTTTGCAAAGTGATCGTGATCTTCTGCCTGCTAAAATGTCCGTTCCTTTGATGAAAATGTGCACATTGGCCCAGAAAGGGATCTCCAGGTCACCAGCACATTTTAAAATAACTCAGTCCCTGGGCAGATGAGCAGAAAGACAGCAGCAGCAGCAGCAGCAGCATGTGCAGTGCATTCTGACAGCCACCTGAGATCTTTTCACTCGCTCTAGTACCAAGAGCTGCTGCGTAGTAGTAATTTGCTGGCTTGCTTTGGTGGTCCCCCCCATTTGCTTGCAGCATTTTGCTAATACAAAAGTGGGCTTCCTTGCAGCACAGATCTTGCTGTAGCAGCAATGCCGTTTTTCACTGCCAAATTTCTTAAGAAAACCAAACGCCTCCCAAAGGGTAAGTTGCAAGATTATTCTTTTTTTCATTGTATTTGTTGGTTTGCTATTTTTTATTGTATTATTGTTATTATTTTTATTATGTATTATGTATAAATGTATTATGTATTATTTTTATAGTATTACTGTTTTATTATGTACATACTGAGGATGTGGCCTATTTGCTCAAATGTGCAGTGGGGAAGAAATTTCACCCTGTAGCTTGATTAGCTGCAAGACTTTATTCTGCATAATATTTTTAAAAATGCTTCTTAATAGCGGGCAACAGTGTTATCCAAAGCAGGTTTACTTGGAAGCCCAAACCACTATGTTAGTGGAGCTTAATTCCTAGTATGTTTGCAGTAGCCTAGTCACAGTTCCTGTCTCCTTCTGCATTTAGAGAAGGAGACAGGAACCTCTAAACCCTTCAGATTGTGACTTCTTTTTATGCAAACAGAATCATATGCATTTATGATGCAAAATTAGTGGAGAAATCAGATTTTATTGGTTTGTTTATTTTCTCTCAATTAGGAAAAAGATACTGTAATGTTCTACCATTCTGATTGTGGTAATAAATATACACTCCTTTTAATGTATATCTCCCTATAGATGGCATAACCACAAAAAATTCCACGGCATTCTGATTTCAGATGCACATCAATACACAGTGGTTCCTTGATTTATGAAAATAATTCATTCCGGAAGCATGCTTGTAAAGTGCTTGTACATCAAAATGCTAAAAGCATTCCAAAGTGCTTGTATATCAAAAACATTTTCCTGAAAGAAATCATGGAAACTCAGACAATTTGTTCCACAACTTATTCATATAAAAATGATTACAATACAGTAATATAATACAAAATAATAAAGAAAATTCAAATATAAAGAAAAATAAAGCAAATTCACCTGCACTAATCCTACAATGCAGAGTAACTACAGAAAGACATAAGAGGCACTTACTCTGGATTGCTCTATGCATTTCCTAAAGGTTTCCCATAGCTAGCACCATAACTGTGTTGGTGTATAAGGTCCCGTAGTTACTCTGGATTGTAGCCTAACCCTACAATCCAGAGCTACGGGAGCACGTAAGAGACATTACGTGCACCTGTATTTACTGCACCACCTAGTGAAAACCTATGGGAAATTCATATTGCAATCCAGAGTAAATTGTTCTTACACCAGAGCAAGGACTTCCTGTAGTTACTCTGGATTGCACCCTTAGTCTCTCAGGTCTCTCAGGCTGCAATCTGCCCCCCCCTTCACACCGGAGTGAACCCCACTAATTATAATAAGCCTTACTTAGTGTAGACATGCAAGGTTAGGAGCACTATCCAGAAGTGCACTTGGGTTACCCTATCTGTCACTGGGCTGACCCAACTGCAAAATGGGACTCCTTATAAGGCAGGCATCACAGCTGTTCCTTGTTCAGTGTGATCTGAGGGGGGTCTCCTCAGGAACAAGCCCGCCCGAGGTGTCACTGACTTGGTGCCTGCTTAGCATGTTCTGGAGCAGCTATGGCAGCCCAGGCTTCCTGACTCTCTGGATGCAGCATAACTTTATGTTCTGGATTCATAATAGTTGGGGCAGCCCAGCAAGGGCTCTCCTCACTGCCCTAACTCTGGATTGTGCCCTAGGTTTTTCAGGCTCCTTTCCATTGCCCCCCCCCCCCCCACCCAATACACTGATTGTAATAGGCTTACTGCATGGATAGGCTGGTCTCTCAGGAGAGGCTGAGCAGGTGCGAGGCTGAGCAGGTGCCGGCAGAGATCTGAAACTGTCTGTATCCTAGACAAGACTATTTTTCGCTTATCAAGACATTGCTTATATATCAAGTTAAAATTTATTAGAAATGTTTCCTTGTCTTGCAAAACACTCTCAATCCACGTTATTCTCAATCCAAGATTTTACTGTACCAAGGTTTGTGTCTGTAATTTGTAAGCAATCTCATTTGTTCTCTAAAAACATAAGAAGAGCCTTACTGGATCAGGCCAAAGGCCCATCCAGTCCAGCTTATCTCACAGTGACCTACCAGAGGCCTCAGGAAGAACACCTGCCTCGCTACATCTGGCATTCTGAGATTACTTATATCTAAAAACAGAGGTTACAAATTCCCAACATGGCTTGTAACTTCTCTCTGTGGTTCCCCCCGCCCCTTTTATAGTCTAAGAACTAATCCTATCCACACTTACTTAGGAGTAACCCCCACTGACTAGAATGGGACTTACCGGTATTTCTGAGTAGACATGCATAGATTGGGTGTTTAAAGGGTGAATCTGTTGTTTTTTATTTTGATTTTTGATTTTGATTATTTTTATTTTTATTTTATTTTATTTTATTTTGGACTGCATAAATTAGCATCCCTATTGCCCAGAGATGTCTTGTTCTATGAATATATTTGATGATCATTGCCAAGTGAGTAGTTGTGGATAGCTTGAACCCAACACTGGTGTAGCAGAGTTTGCAGGGTGACCATATAGAATGGAGGACAGAGGGCCTCTTCTTTTAAGCATTGCATATAAGAGGGAATTTAGGCAGGTTTAGCTTACTGTAGAAGGGTTTTAAAAGCAGCACCTGCTTCAGTACCCTCTACCATGCAGTGCTTAAAGGAAGAGGCACTCTGTCCCCCATTCTATATGGACGCCCTCCTTCCTGGGCAAGATGCCTGCCATGGGGGGAGAATAAGATACCATTCAACTGAAACTACAGAGAAGTGAATTTTGTTTGCAGATGAGGAAGAATTTTATAATCATCAGAGCCCTCTGGCAATGGAACAGTGTTCTTCCAGAGCTCTAACTCATTGGACAGTTCCTTACCATATGAACTGCATAGAGTAATTATCATTAAAAATGTTGAAAATTGTGTTATTTATCTTACTCAGAAGTAGGCCCACTGTGTTAATTAAGACCTGGGTTATACTTCGATCTTACTCACTAGAAACAAAAACATCTATCATATTGTCTAGGTAGCTAACACTGCAATACTGACCTCTAATTAAGCTTGTATTACCCCTTGGCTTAAGTCCTGTATTGACCATTTCTGCCCACTTGTGTTGGGGTTAGACACTGGCTTATGCCTACCTCCCCACGCCACCACATAAAGATATTCCATGTAAATTTAGGCTGGCCTAAATTTGTTAGAATTACACCCTGAGGCTGTGAATCTGCTTATCCACAAATTCAGAGTATGCCATAGTTTATCAGTAGCTATTGGAATAAAAATAAGAAAACAGCAGAGGCTACCCGTTCTTCTCAAGCACCATCAATATTATTCATTTTATGATGTACATCCTGTCCCGTAATAGAAAGGATTTCCATTATGGCTAACAAAAACAAAATCCAATAAAACAATAAAATTCATTTTATCCATTTGCTGCCTAAAACCAATATCAACAGGGGTTAAAAGCTCTGTGCAAAAATTTTTGCCTACCATAAGAAGATTCAAGAGTGGACACCTGGCAATTTTTCAGGTATCCATGTTGCAAGCAATTCTGAGCTTTAAATTAAGCATCAGCACTATTTTGATTAATTTCAATTATGGTACTCATAGACAGCCGCAAGTGCCACACATTGCAATAGTCTGATCGGTGTAGTTCATATATATGCTCTTGGATATTGGGGATTCCTTTTTTCCAAGTATTATCTGCAGGAGCAATGTAGGGGAATGGTAAGCTTGTCCATGCCCATCAGAAAGCCAATCTATATATGTAAGCCTTGAACCCACCTGTACATTAGCAACTTTTCATCTCTTTGATATTTGTCCATGTGATTCATGTTGTTCTTTTATGTTAGTTTGAATCAATTTCACACATTTTTATTAAAAGAATGTGGTTTGTATTACTTTAATTGTCATATTTGGCTCAGGGCCCATAAGAGGTCGGTACAGAAAGTAAACTATCCAGCCCCAGGGTCAAAAAGGGGGGAATCCAAAAGAGGAAAATTTCTGAAAATTTCTTAGGATCTTACATTATCCAGTCCCCTCAGGACTCATGTAAGGAGGTACAGAGGATAAATTGTACTGGACTCAGGATCAAAAAGGGCTCCAGGGAGCCAAAAGAGGGGAGCCAGAAATTTCCTGGGATCTTGGAAAATGATATAGAAATGTCTGTATAGAACTATATAGATCATAGAAATGATGATCCAATGATTGTATGAAATTACAATCCAGTGGAGAAGATTAAAGATCCAGAAAAAAATGTTATCTTCCCTGATAACATTTTTCTCAAACTTGGCTATTAGCATAGTGGGTAGCAGAACTGGATAAAGATTTCAAGGTACAATCTTATTGTTCTGTACTCTGCTGTGGTTCCCATTAATGAACTGGTTCTCCTGCTATCACATCAGCATTATGTGGTAATTTGTTGCCATTGTTTTACTATTGCTTTAGCTGCAAGAGTTTAATTGACTCAGTGAGCTGTTGCTTGCTTGACAGCTCCAGCCCTGGAGCATCATCAGAGATAATTGGGATGTATGTGCCAGAGTAGTTGCTTGCGTGCACGATGAAATGCTGCTCACAGCAGCAACAAAATGGTTATCGGGGAGCTGCCATTAAACACTACATTTACTCGCTAACGTTTGCACCCAGAGTTAATGAAGGGAGCTGGTGAATAAGCTTGACTTCGGTGCCTGAATTAATTACAACCACCTGTGTCCACAGCATTAATACAAAAGCAACCCAAGCAATGACGAAAATGGCTTGCCTGCAATTGAAGCCATAAAGCAGGGCTTGTTAAATGACATTGCACTGCTCTATTGCTTTCCATTTTTATCTCATCGGTTTAGAGATTATATTCACATAATCTTTGCGTCCAGGATAATGATATTGTGGGGTGTGTGGATTGCACTGGGTGACACCATCAGGGGAATGGACACCATCACCAATTCCTAAAATTGTGGAAATCTGTGTTTTTTTTAATATGCATGTTATATATCATGTATATTAAGTGTTATATATCACTTGAAAGGTAATTTATGTCAGAATGCAATGAAACAATCTACACTGAAATATCTTGATTATATCAAAGGTTATAGCCAAATAAGCAGAAAAGGAAAACACATCTGCCTTACATAACAAAAAGTGGATTTATTTAAGTCAGAACAAACAAATGAAACCGACTGATCTGAGAGCCAATGAAGTGTTGTTATGATAGCAGGGGACCAGTAAGATGAGAGTATAAGAACGCAATCCTAAGGAATTTAGGCCAGCCTCTCACTTGACCTATCTTTCTTTGGTGGTGTGGGGAGGTCAGCTTATGCCTGTGCACTGGCCTAACCCCTCCCTACCCCCAAAGTGGGGCAGAAGTGTCTAATGGCACTTTTGTGACACCCCAGGTCAGCACAGGACTTATGGCAGGCTTATGCCAGCCTACCTGGAAGTCAGGATTGCAGCCTTAGGGTGCAATCCTAACCAATTTAGGCCAGCACAAATCACCCATTGTGATTGTCTATTCCTATTATCTGAAAGGAAGCATAAGGCTGTAATCCTAAAGACACTTTCCTGGGAGTAAGACCCACTGAACACAATGGGGTTTACTTTTTAGTAGCTATATTTAGTAGGATTGTGCTCTAGGCTGCTAGTCTATATTATGACTATTGCAGAAGGGAGTCAATCAATCACTTTACCTTTATTGGCATAAAACTATAATATGATCTTAAAGCTGGCCTCCGTCAGTCTTGAAAGACTATGGTATCATGCTCTGCACTGCATATGCTGCATGCGAAGCACGAAAGCCTGGGTTGGATTGTTATGGAGGATAGGCTGTTACCCAAACAGCAAATCCCCCCTCTCCATGCCACTGAATTAGTCCAGTGGAAAGGCAGAGCCAATACAATTGGATCCAGCTGGCATCGCAGAGCTGGGCTAAGGACAGGAGCTCACCCTGTCTTGTGGGGCTGACCCGGGTCTCGAACCCTGGCCTGCTGGTTAACAGGCACAGCGCCTTAACTGCTTGCGCCACCTACAGCCCTTTTATTTTATGATCATAAAATAGAGTTGTAAAATACTTTGCTATCCATAGTCAGATATCTCCAGAAGAAATGCTTCTTCTCATTATTTTTAATTATATTTTTGATAATATTTTAATTATTATTATTTTTATATTATATTTAAATAATTGGATTGAAATATTTAGACTCACCTGGTTAGGGATAATATGTCCTGATATAGTCATGGTGTTGTACCTGCTTGAACCAGTCGAGTATCTTAAGCCTGTATCCTAAGTCTAGTATCCTAAGCCTATGTTCTCCTGATCAGATAGAGAATCCTTTCACCTGTATATTCATATCAAAGGAAGAAGTGGAAATCACTCAGGATGGGCTATCCAGGTTATCCATCTTACCACATTAAGATCACATTAAGCACAGTATTTATGGTAGAGTGAAGATACCGTTTTATATGTCGCTGGTAACTGAGTTGTGTGTTTCTTTCAGGTAGCACAGGGGACCGGGACAAGACACCTGTCAACCATGAAGCCTTCCTACTCATGGCTAACTCACAGAATGACATGGAAGAATGGGTGAAAGCTATCCGGCGGGTAATTTGGGCACCATTTGGAGGAGGTATTACTTTATCTTATGCATTTTATGTATCTAAATCTTCTCCTGATGGTGCCTGGTGGTGCCCTCTGTTGCCCACTGGTGCCAAATAGGATGGCACAGTGGGTGCCCAGTGGTGCACGCTGCCCACTGAGCAGTGGTGCCCAGTGAAGATGCCCAGTGCTCAGTAGAGATTCCCAGCGTCCACTAGTGCCCACTGGTGCCCAGTGGTGCCCACTACCAGGTGGTACCTATTGGTGTTTGGTGGTGCCTGCTGCCCAGTGGTGCCCGGTGCCTGCTAAGGATGCATCCAGCTAAGGATGATTTTGATCTTTCAGCCTCATTATCGTAATCTGCAGGGTTATTCCCTTTTATCAGTGTTTTTAAAATGCAACATGATCTTAAATTCTTCACTCTTAATTCTGAAAACCAACCTTACACTTATCTGATTGTAAACTCTGGAATGGAGTCCTGTGGATTCATTAACAAAAACTTATCCTAAACTGAAATTGGAGAGAAAAGGTTATTTCTATTTTTGGAGTTAAAAGAAAGTATGTACACGCATGTTCTAACTCAGTTTCCTCTTCCGTGCAATTGATTTTGAACGAAAAGATGTGTTTCTAATAGGAATCACATATCTTGTGTATACATCATGTCTATTTTGGTGTTTAATCTCATAGAATTCAATGAGATTAATTATAAGCATAGGCTGCATTGTGCTCAATAGCTCTTACTTCCAGGAAAGTGTGTTTAGGATTGGAGCCATCGAATTACAACTTTAAAATCAGATAGGTTTTTTAGGATCAAATCTTTTGCCTTATCAGTCTACCTTTTGATCCTATCCAAAAAAATAAACAGTAGCAAAATTACCTCCAGATGCTTGTTGTAACGTGTTTTGATAGCTGTCTTTTGTACGTATGCACACACCCTCATCCTGCCAAATTAAAGCATAATTAAAATTATGTTTTTCATCAGCTTATTACATGGAGGAAAATTTTTATCTTTGTATTTAAATGGAATCATCTGTCCCATCATCCTTCAGTGCTTTCCATCAGTATGACTGGTTGCTGCTAAGCATCAAACTACACGCTTAGTTGAAAGCATCACTAACCCTGAAAGGCTGAGGTTTTTTAGCGACTAGTGTGGGTTTAATGAGGGAATTAGTATAGTTTTTTTTAATGGATGAAAATAATCTTCTGCCAGCATACTAGAGGTGATGAGTGCTCCAGCTACCCTTGTATCTGACATAAATTTAGCTTCTGCTATATAATTATAAAATTGCGGGAAGAACCAAATGTACTACTGGACATGTTTTGAAATATGTTCTAGAGCAATGCATGCAACTGAGCTAGAAAGTTTCTTTTAAAACAGCACAATCCTAACCATGTCTACTTAAAAGTAAGCTCCATTGTGTTCAATGGGTCTTACTCCCAGGAAAGTGTCTTTAGGATTGCAGGTAAAGTCACCAGTGGGAATAGTTAGAGTAATAAATTTACATTGCAATCCTATGTAGGTTTACTCAGAAGTAAGTTCCATGGTGTTCAAAGGGATTTGCTCCCCAAAAAAAGAGTTTATACAATTGTAGTCCCATACACTTACAGTTGTTAGTGTGGGTCTCCCCTGTATTTTAGGTTTGGAAACTCATATGAACAGTGTCCTCCCAGTTCTTCCATAATATGTGTTTGGTGGAAATTCAGCCAAACTTCTTGCATTCAGCAATGTGTCTTTTATAATATTTTCTGTCCATCTGTTGGGTAAGCGGAAAGCGCATTGGGGTTGCTGATTGTTTCCATTTCTGATTCCCAAGACCACAGAGAAGCTTTCAGGTGATTTGACCTTCTTTTAATCAAGACAGAGGAACAACCTCTATTCACTCATGGCTGGCATTAAACTTATTTAATCTTTTGGCAAAATTCAGCTGTATCACTTAAAATTCACATAAATAAAATATACGAGCAGTTAATAGATGTCTAGTCCTATGGCTGAATAGCTAAATAATTTAACTATTAGAAAGCAGTATCCTTGAGTTGGAGCAATTCCTGCAGGGATCCAAAGTACCTTCTAAAAGGACGTTCAATTGCAGTATGATGTAGCATTTGCAGAACATTCCCGCAGTCACATTTAGGGTTATGAACAAGCCCCCACTTGTATTTCTAATGTTAGCCCCTGCCAAGGTTAGTGTAAATCATATTAAGTGCTGTCCAATTCTTTTTTTGGATGAAAGCCATAGGGACACTGTACTGAATCTGGCCCTAGGTTAAACAAATCTGGATTAGAGGTTGCCTACTTCCAATGCCATACTGTTTCAATAGCAAAATCTTATCTGACTAATTGCTATCCTGTCCCAGTTTCCATGATGAATTCCAAGATTCTGTATAAATATTTGATCATGGCAATCCACATGTATAGGTGATAGTGGGTTTTTCCTCACATTACTGCCACTCCCGTTTTAAGGCTATCTTCTAAGATGTGGAGGTGGTATATTATATAATACTAGCAGCATGTTGGAGGTTATTGATTTAATACTTTCTGATATTAACCTTATAATATAGTTGAGCTGAATATTCACTACTTTCATATGGGCATTGTTTCGGGTGCAATCCTCACCAATTTCGGCCAACACAACTCACCCATTTCCCCATTCCTATGGTGGTATGGGGATGCTGGTCCATGTCTATGCACTGGTCAAATCCACCACCGCCCCCCACGAGTTGCGCAGATGTACCTTATGTTACTTTTGTGATACCCCAGATCAGCACAAGACTTGTCAGCTTAACCAAGGGTTAGGATTGCACTGTCAATATACTAAGGGAAGATCTAATGTCCCAAGATCTGAGGAGCTTGCTCCCCAGCTGATGCCAGAAAGTTTGTGTAAAATGTTCCTAGTTTTTATTTTGTCCATAGTTTTTCTTAAATGTTCCTTGTAAGTTAAAGACCGGTTAACAGTCACTCGGAAATTTTTTGAGTTGCAGTTAAACTTTAACAGCTGCTTCATTAAACTGATGCCTAGCAGGAAGTGACACTTGGAGAGCCTAGACATTTATCTTCATAAAGGGCAAAGAGCATGGCATGAAGCAGCCAGTGATGGTTTCTGTCTTTTGGCAGCTATCTGGAATGGATCTGATAAGCAATTAGAACCTGAATATCTTACACAGCCCATAGGGTAAGGCTTTGTTAAAACTTGCGAGACCTAGGCTGAGTTGCTGTTTACCTTGGCTGCTGTTGGGAGGAGTATGAAGAGTAGGCAAGACCCTACCTGCCTGCCTCCCTTGTTGTTGCGGTGGGAGCTGGCAAGCTCCACGTTTTCATTGGATATTTCAAATGCTTTTAGCACAAGTCATAATTAATGCCGAGTGAGTCGTGGGGTTGAGGCCAGATGTGCTGCTGCGATAATCTGCGGCAAGGGGAGTACTGGGCTCTCTTCTTCGGTGGAGGCCTCCTGGACAACAGACGGTGCTGGGGCTCAGAATGTGTCTGATGCCTGGAGTCAGGACCTTTCTCCTCTGTCGCTCCTGCTCTGTCACGTTGCCAAGCTTCTGCTGGAGGCTGAGCGCCTGCCATGTGCCCGGCTGTTGTGCCGCAACCAGAGGTAAGGGATTGCCAGACAGCTTCAATCATTTCCTGGAGGACAAATGATTGCAAGATCAGGCACAGGCTTCAAACTTCTGCCTTCCCAGGAATGAACCATGCACGCTAAAAAAGCTTGCCTTAGCTTGTGAGACTGGAAAACTCCCTTTTCTGAAAGTTTGGGGTCTCTTTTGTGCAACTCAAGTTCATGAATGGAAGTCTACCATGGGGCAAAGG
Organism: Cryptoblepharus egeriae; assembly: GCA_030015325.1. Taxonomy (NCBI): domain Eukaryota; kingdom Metazoa; phylum Chordata; class Lepidosauria; order Squamata; family Scincidae; genus Cryptoblepharus; species Cryptoblepharus egeriae. The sequence goes on along the minus strand of JAREYC010000006.1, from coordinate 8,521,778 downwards.
AAGTATAACAATTGCCTTTTCTGTCACAGATTCTGTCATTGACTGTTATAGTCTCCCAAGTGTCCCCAAGCTTTTTCTAATCTATTTGCTGTCCTACTATCAGTGTGGACCTTATTCCACAGAATCTAAGGTTCGGCGACAACAGTATTTACATATTTACATCTTCTGTTAAGTCCACAATGTATAGTAATGAATGCCTAGATCAGAGATTTTCGACCACTGTGCCATGGCACGCTGGTGTGCCATGGATAGTCCTAAGGTGTGCTGCGAGAATTTGGAGATTGACATTAATAGGAAAATTGGGGGATTTGAACAGCCTGGTGTGCCTTGTCAATGGTAAAAACAACTGATGATGTGCCTTGACAATTTCACTGCCTTGTTAAGTGTGCCATGAGATGAAAAAGGTTGAAAATCATGGGCCTAGACACTTAGTATGCTTTAAACGTTAAATCCCTTTAAACTGATTTAAACTTTAAGACAATGTATGTTATTATCATCTGCACCCATTTCCTAGATATTCTATAGACTACCAAGTTCATTACTAACATTCTGTGAAACACAGTCTGAAGTTATTGTATATAATACTTTGGCCAAAATGTGGTAGATACTCTATATGGAACAACTAGGCATTGCGTTAGAATCCCAAGGCAAAGTATACAGGTTCAGGATGAAATAAATGTATACTATAGCCCAAAAATGCTAGGGGTTGTATAGAATATCTTAACATTCTATTAAAGTTCTTAGATAAAGTGTAAAAGATCACAATCATATAGATTTATTTCATACTTGCTAAAACATGGTAGGCAGGCTATGCATCCATTTCACACAATGCCAATAACTGGAAATGTTTGTTTCCATTGAGTTATAACCAAACTCGTCTGAACACAGTGTGCTAACTTCTGTGTAAAATTTTAAAAACACTGTGTTCAGACAACTCTATATGTTTTCCCAGTTGATTCTCTGGTCAGAATTGTTTTATGGTTGGTTTTCTATATGATCTGTCTTTACCAATGCAACTATGTTTGATGGTAAGCTGTAACACACTTATTTATATGACCATGTGTAGACACTTCTGAGCACGAGATAAAAGAGAGATGAGAGTCTATTTCCCCCTCTTTTGCTGGTCCCAAATACTGTACTATGGGGTTGTGGTAAATACTAAAGAGCAGAATCCTAACCATGTCTACTCAAAAGTAAGCCCCACTGTGTTCTATGGGTCTTTCTCCCAGGAACTGTGTCTTTAGGGTTGCAGGCTAAGTGTGTGTAGATCTTGTAAAAAAAGAAAGAACTCTGTGCAAGTGGACCTTAAAAAAAGGATCTGTTTTTAAAAAAAACTCATCTGATGTATGCTGGTGTCTGGATTTTCTAATCATTCATGCATTACGTTTCAAGACTTTTTTTGTTTGTCATTGGCTAGAAAACCCCAAACACAGCATGTTATAGATTATATCTGGCCAGAAAAATCTTAAATCCTACAGAAATAAAACTGCTAATTAAAAAATATATAAAAATGCCTTTATAAACATTTTTAGTGTAGGCAGGCACCTAAAAAATATTCAGTGTACAGTGCTGGTTGCCTTATGTCAAAAAATATATTGAAGATCTGCAATAATACAGAAAAGGGCTTCCAAAATGATGATAAAGGCTATTCCAGTTAATTCAAATTCTGAAGCTGAAGGGGTTCTCAATCCTTCTAGATGACTATTCCAAAATGGTAGGCAAACAGTCTAGAGACAACCCCTTGAATCTCTCCCTTGGTTTATTTAATTGATTTTGGCTGCAATCCTAAAGAGTTTCTTGGGATTGAGGCCCATTAAACACAATGGGGCTTGCTTTAGAATAGACATGGTTAAGATTGTACTGTGAATTGTATACATTGTCTTGATGTTTTATGCATGCCTTAGTCAGGTAGACAACTTGCCCAGTAGCTGTAGGTTTCATTTAGGCTAGGGCTGCAATCCTAAAGACATTTTCCCAGGAGAAAGAGCCATTGAACACAATGGGGCTTACTTTTGAGTAGACATGGTTAGGATTGTGCCATTTTGGTGGATGTTCAGGTTACTGAAGTCAAAATGGAAATGCTTCCCAAGGTGACTCATCCCAGTCTGCACCATAAGATCTTAAAGTTTTATATTCAGGTGAAGGGTTCCCATTCATCACAGCTGCCCAGAGGCAACTGTTGAGCCACGGTGAGAAATAGGATGCTGGACCGGGTAGCTCTTTAGCCTGTTCTAGCTGGACTGGCTCATTTGTCAAGTTAACAGGTAAGTATGTGAACAGCTTCATAAGTGCACGTATAGGAGAATTTGCGTTAACCAAAAGCATGCTGTGATGAAAGGAAGATGATGTCTTGAGTTACATTGGCTTACCCATGTGTAGCAACGCAGATTGTAGTTGACTGATTGGTTTCTGAAATGTACATGCTAACAAGACAGGGTGACCAGATGCCCAAATCTCAAAAGGAGGACAAGGTTTTGGATTCCTCTCAGCCTGGCCTTTCTGGCGGACAATGGCACGTTTGCCTACTCATGAGTAAAGCCGCAATATTGGGCACTTCCCATATGCATATTTTTTATTTTTAGTGTTTGGCCATAACTTTTGATAGGAAAGAGATATTTCAAAACCAATTTTTTTATTGGATTCTGCTCTTCAATAAGAATCCAATGATATATTACATGATGGGGAACTGCAAAGCTCCAAAATGAAGTCAATATGGAGGACAATGAAGCCCTTTTGGACGACATCCAGACAGGAGGCTGAAAAAGAGGACAAATCCAGAAAAATCCAGTCATATGGTCACCCTGTGACAAGAGTAACATGTTGTCTCCAAAAACCATCTCATTCTTCTGATACTATTGCACATGCACTGAAGCCCAATAATCTTATAAAAAAAGAATTTTGTACATAAAGGAAAAGTAACATCTCAATCTGAAAAGATCTCTGAATGGTTGTTTTCTAATGCCTGGGCAGAATGACCCCCCCCCCCCAAAAAAAAATATTTTACCTTTTCAGTACATGACTGCTTGTTTCTAAAGCTAGAGTTGAACTGAGGAATTGTGAAGCTCTCCAAGTGCTTCACATCCACAATATTGTACAGCTCATCCTCTGTTAGCTAATACTTAATAAGTAGCTAATAGTAATTGGAGACATAAACATTTCTCCCCATCCAGTAGTCAGAACCTTTTCCGGTTTGGCTTCTCTACTCGTTTAAGTTAGAGGCCATTTGTTTTAAACACCCTTTCTCCAGCTGTGTAGGTTGGGAGACTGCAACCTGTTGGAGCTCACAGAGGGACGAGAGCTCAGCAAGGCATTTTTATTGCCTCTTTTATTACTACCTGGCTCAACGATACAGGAAGGCCAAGGAAAAGAGTCCACTGAAAAGAGTCAAAAATATTTGTTGACTTGTGCACAGAATCAGACAAATCACTGACTCAGGGTGCAATCGTACCCATTTTAGGCTAGCAGAACTCACCTGCTCCCCATTCCTTTCATGTTATGGGAAGACTGGCACATGTTATGGGATGTCTGTGCACTGATCTAACCCCTCCAGGAGTGGCACAAAAGTGCCTTACTGCACCTCTGCAACATCCCAATGCTAACACAGGTCTTGAACTGGGACTAGTGCGGGACTAACTGGGGTTAGGATTGCAGCCCCAGGCACTTAGTTTTGAGCCACTGACTCGGAAATGAGTCATCATGTGTGCAAGCATGACTCTGGATATGCAAGTGAAACATCACCTGAGGCCATAATTGTGTCCGGGTGAGCAGCAGCAGGAAAATACCAGCCAGGAGGTAAAGGGAAGGATTAATGTTTCGCATCCAGCAAGAGATGAGTGAGGGAAGCAGACTCTCTTGTCCATCTCTGAAAGAACCAATGATCAATTATCATAGGATGAAGGAATAGAAACCGGTGATTCGGGTACTTTGGTGGCCTATTAGAGGAGCCATGTATAACATGTGAACCACATGACAAATTTAGCATCTGCAAGTCAATTGACCAAGCATATTTTTGCAAAGATACTGGAAAAAGGACACACTTCTTTTTGCCACAGACTTTGCGTCAGACTGCTGTGATAGGATTATGTTCAGGTTCGCACCTACTCTATAGAACCTGTTCTTAACAAGAGATAGTACATATAAAGTTTAAAAATAGCCATTTAAAAGTGGCTGCCAGATGGACAGAGAACCGGTTCTTAATTTCTTTGAAGCCCATCACTGATTATGTTGTGAAGTCCTTGCACTCTGTGGCTCTGCAATTATTCTTCGAAAAGTGTTGTTTGTCCATACTGCATGATGTTGGTGCCCCAAACGACACATGGGATTTTCCAAGTGAATTCACTTGAAGCTTCTTCAAGGTTCACTCACTTCCCTCCCCCATTGCTATGTTCTTCTCACATCTAGATTGTGGAATCTAATGCTTTTTTTCTCCCATTCACAGGTGTCTTTGGACAACGTTTGGAAGACACTGTCCAGTATGAAAAGAAGTATGGGCAGCACCAGGCTCCACTTCTGGTGGAGCAATGTGTTGATTTTATTCGGCAGCATGGCCTCACTGAGGAAGGACTCTTCCGCATGCCTGGACAAGCCAACCTGGTGAAAGACCTGCAGAATTCCTTTGACTGTGGAGAAAAACCCCTCTTTGACAGGTGAGCACAGATTTTTTACATGAGCTCTTGGGAAAGACACTTAACCCTTCAAATGTCTTGATTAGAAGCCATTTTACTCTTCTTTGAAGATCTCAGTGTTGCCACTTTTTACTATGGATAGCAGATGTGTGTGTGTCTTCATGCTTCCTGATGTCATGGGAGCAAATGTTTCTACGGTGCTCAAGTCCAGCTGACCTCTTAGCTGTTGTAGCAAACAGGTCTCCAGGTGTGCCTCATCATAGCAGATGTGGGAAAAGGAAAACTAGGGGGCTGTTCTCCACCACTCAGAGAACAGGGCTAGGATCTGGCAATTCTGGCATATCCTAAATTGGTTAGGATTGCACCCTCAGTCTCCACAGGCTCCATGGCATTCAGCCTCCGCAGGTTGGTTGACCTCCATGCACCAGCACAGCAAATGTGCTTTATGGCACATTTGCAACCCTCCTGAACTGGCATAAGGGTTTTATTCTGGCCTAAGGGCGTGTTAGGATTGTGTGCTGAGACTTTTAAAAATCTTTAAGTATGAACTTTTTAATTGTAGAAGTGACCCACTGAAGACACAGTTGGCTTTGGACCCCAAATACTTGGGTTTGAGCCTCACTGATGATTTGTGGGGTTCTTTGAACAAGTCTCTCTCTCTCTCTCACTCTCTCTCTCTCTGTTACTTATCTGTAACATGGAAATAGTTTCACAAGCTGCCGCACAAGATTGTTGCTAGCGGGGCCAAAATATTTCCATGTTGAAAGTGTGGTTTAATAGCTCCACACACACACACGCCTTCGGCGCCAACCATGTATGACTCAGGACAGTGGAGCATATTCCTGGAATGGATCTTGTGGTTGTGCCTTCACACAGAATGGAAACTCTGCCAAGGGCTTATTAGAGGCATGCTTGCCATTCTTTCCATTTGCTTTGCCATCTATATGCAGCCAGTATTTGCCCACACTTTTTGCCATATATTCTCTGGCATAGCAAGGCTGCTTAGGGGCTTGCTTAAGTAAGCATCAATGTGAGCATCAGTGGGGAACATATGGCCATCAAACATATAGCTAAACTCATCTACCAACTCCAAGTTCAGAATACCTTCTGGCGTTCAGAAGGGCCCTGTGGGTAGTACACTGAACTTGGTTCTCATCTGTGAAAAATGTGTGAGGCAAATGATTTGCAAGTTTAAAGAACTTGTTTATGAATTGCCATGGATAATGACAGCAGTCAAACTCCCCCTTTCCAAACAGATGCTTCCTTTCTTATTCCTACAAGATGCCTGCATGTCTTTTTTTTTTCCATTGGATGTGCATTCCAGGAGTAGTTGTGGCTCACTGTTCCATATTTCTGTGTATACCCACAATGGGGTGAATGTAACATGGCTGCTAAGAATTATAACTTCTCACAGTTAATTCCAGTTTGAGGTTGTACAAAAACTGGCCCACTTCCTCCACACCATCTGCACTATCTTGGAAATCCATAGAAGTTCCAGTCTTAGGAATCTTTGTTACTGATGAGGCAGATAAATGCATTCATTCAGTGGCTCCTATTCAAATGAAAATGCTTTTAACATAATGTACATTTGGGGTGCAATCTTAACGTAGGTCAGTGCAACTCATTGTTCTTCCTGTTCCTGTGGTGATGTAGGGAGGCAAGCACTTGTCTATGACCTGTCCCTTATGTGTGGCATAGAAGTGTCTTGCAGCAATTTTGTGACACACCCAAGTCAGCACAGGACTTATGCCCAGGCTTTGGCCAGACTAAGGCTGCAATCCTAAAAACACTTTCCTGGGATTAAGTCCCACTGAACACAATGGGGCTTACTTTTTAGTAGACATGGTTAGGATTGTGCTCTAAGTGGAGGTTGGGATTGTAGCCTTGGATGTACACACCACTCATACACACTTGGCTAGTCTGCACAAGAATTTGTACATCTTTGTGCTCAATAATTTCCATGCTGATATAGGCTGGATTGGTTGGAATATTTAGAACATGACAGAAGGTTGGTTTGGGGTAATTGTCCCCACCAGTAGATCTGTACTGGAAATTGAACCCCTCAAATTCTGCAGCACCTCTATGGGAATTCCCGTTCCAGTCAATAGCTTTTTCAGTACTATTGCTTAACCATGAATTATTGTCAGGAGCTGTTTAAATCTAGGCTCAAAGGAATGGACCATTTTGAAAACATTTCATACTGATTTAAGTGAAGATGGAAATACCATTGTTGTATTATCATTAGCTTGTTCCATTCTCTTTTCATGTCTTTTTTTTGAAAAAAGGTATAATTATTCCAGTAGAGAGGTGAGATGTTACTGCATACAGTATTGCATACAGTAACAGATGTTACCAGATACAGTAACATCTGTGTCTGGGAGAGAGAAAACAACTGTACATCCATCATTGATGAAACGTTGGGCAGAATTAAAGATGTGGCCTTGATTTGGTAGCGCTGTTGCTTTTGTCCCAGAGAACAAAGAGAACCAAAACAAAAGCTGGCACCACAATACTAACCCGTGGTTAGGCCGGCACAAGTCCTAAGCTGGCCTATGGGTGTTGCAAAAGTGCTGTAAGGCATTTTTGTGCCACTCCTGGGAGGTTAAGCCAGTGACATGCTTCAGCCTCCCCATAACTTCACAGGAACAGAGAGATGGGTGATCCTAAATTGTTTAGGATTGCATCATAAATCAGCTTCCATTGTCATGTCAGTATGCATCATTTGCAGTATGCAAGTAAAATAATACAGTAAATAGAAGTTTATGGATTTATCTGACTTAAAATCTCTTGCTTAGGCTACATGTTATGTACAGGATAATTTTCTCTCTTTTTGCTCTTTTTTTATCCAAAGTGACCTGAGACAGGCCACGTCCAAGCAGAAGAAAAGAATGCAGAGAGCAATTTGCTTTCATGCTCTTCTGTTCAAATCATCCCCCACAAACTCACCTTTCAACTGGAGGGAAGATATGTATCTCCCCATATAGCTCACAAAAATATCTCATATGTATTTATATCAAGTGCCTTTTTTCTGGAGAAAAAGGTGCCAGTACTTACCACAGGTCATCTTGATATGAATGGTGGAGGAGGGCAGGTGGAAAAAGGTGCCAGTTCTGACTACTGATGAGTACCCACAGAAAAAAAACCCGTTTATTTTTATATTTATATATATATATATATATATATATATATATATATATATATATATATATATATATATATATATATATGAGAAAAGTTATTCACTCACCCACTGACTCACTCACTCACTCACTCACTCACTCATCAACACCCTGCCAAAACCACTGGACCTAGAAGTGTGAAATTTGGGGTGGGTGTTCCTTCTGTGACAGAGGGGTGCAATAAGAACCAGTTTTCGGAAATTCCAACCAGAAGGGGGTGAAATGGGGCGCAATGTGTTTTCCTCCCTATACTTTGCATTGAAGAATCACTGACTGAGGGATGCTCAGCCACAACACCCAGACCTGGAAACATGAAATTCGGGGAGGGTGTTCTTTCTGTCACATGAACACCCACCAAGAACTGATGTTGAGAAATTTAACCCTTAACAGGCTGAAAAGGGGTGCAACATGTTTTTGTCCTATACTTAACATGGAAGACTGACCAACATCCAGCCAATTTGGTGCTCGGTGCCTGGTGCACTGAAGGGATGTTGTTCAGAGGGAGGAGATGCACTGAGGACGATGCTGCACATGGGGAGATGCTGCGCATAGGGGACTTATGTGCATAGGGGACTTATGCCCATAGGGGATGTTGCGCATGGGGGGATGTTATGCATGGGGCTTGTTGTGCATGGGGTCTTGATGCTCATGGGGGGAAGTTGCACTGTGTGGGGAAGTTGCACTGTTGGAGAATGGCATATGGGCGTATGGGAGATTTTTACTCCCGCAATGTGGGTATGCTTTTCGCTAGTATCTCATATATCCCGTGTATCCTACAAAAAAAAAAAAATCAGATAAAGGAAGCTGGTCCTTACTCGCCATGGGACTGAAGGGGAAGGGACCAGCGTTCACTTTTTGGGCCTTCTTTCATTGAGACACATTGAGTTCACATTGGGTACCCAAAGCAGGCCTCCCTCAGTCTTGAAATGCAAAGACTGAGTTCAAAGATGCAAAGATTGAGTTCACTTTGGGTACCCAAAGCAGGCCTCCATCAGTCTGCATGCAAAGCACAAAAGCCTGGGTTGGATTGTTATGGAGGATAGACTGTTAACCAAGCAGCAAATCCCCCCTCCACACCACTGAATTAGTCCAATGGAAAGGCAGAGCCAATACGATTGGATCCAGCTGACGTCGCAGAGCTGGGCTAAGGACAGGAGCTCACCCTGTCTTGTGGGTCCGACCCGGGTCTCGAACCCTGGCCTGCTGGTTAACAGGCACAGCGTCTTTACCGCTTGCGCCACCCACACCCTTGGGTACCCACGTTCAGAAGAAAGTGAACTCTTCTCAGTGTAATGCTTCGTATGAACCTAAATTTATCCCATTTGCTTTCTATACATGTTTTTAAAGTTGTTGTCACTTGTTTCCTTTTCAGCCAGGCCCAAGGACCACCAGCCCATGCCCTCCCATCTTTGCAGTTTCTCCAGTGGCTTTTCTGCAAATTATTGAATCTCATTTTTTTTCTTTCTTTCTTGTCTGTTGCAGCAACACTGATGTTCACACAGTTGCCTCCCTCCTGAAGCTTTACCTCCGAGAGCTACCAGAGCCTGTCATTCCTTTTGCCAGATATGAAGACTTCCTCTCCTGTGGGCAGCTGCTCTCCAAGGACAAAGGAGAGGTCAGTGATGTACATGCAGTAAGAGGTCAGTGTGCAGTGAGGTCAAACTCCACTGCACATCTTTCGAACTGACTGAAATGTTGTGATCGCACTGAGGGTGGGTTGGTAGCACTCTGAAGAGGAATGATTTAGACTGTGTTTCTCAAAGTGGGGTTCAGGACCCTTTTGGGGGATTGCAACCACATTTTGGGGGTTGTGAAAAGCTGGGTGCCACCATCTTGGAATGGGCACTCAGGCTGCAATGTACACTTTCCTAGGAGGAAGTCTCACTGAACACATGAGTAAGTCTTAGAATGAGTAAGGCTACAATCCAGAGTAACTATGGGATCTTTTACACTGACATAGTTATGGTGCCACCTTCGGGAAACCTACAGGAAATGCATAGAGCATTTCCCAGAGTAAGTGCCTCTTACATCTTCCTGTAGTTACTCTGGATTGTAGGATAGAGTAGAAATGGAGGAGCTCTGGCATTATAGTAATGTCACTTCCTGTTTGATGTCACTTTCAGTCATGACATTATGTTCAAGTTGATGACATGACTTTGGGAGGGGGACAGACAGACTGTCAATCTCAGAAGGGGTTACCAGGCTGAGGTACTTGAGAAGCATTGATTTAGAATGTCTTGCATTGGCTACATAGCATTCATTATGTACTATGAAAATATACATCCTTCATTTACAATGCTAGTATACTGTCTGTCAGTTTAAAAAAAGAGAATAGGTTAAGTCCCCCTGTTGCCTGACTTCTTTTGTTTTGGTTTTTATTTTGGTTTGCTTTTAATTACATATACCCCCACATATATTCCCAGTCTAGTTCTGAACGTACTGGCTCCGTTCCAACATTAAGTGTAGCCAAGATTAAATCTCGGTTCTGTTTGACATCTCCCTGCCTCAGGCACGTATGTGAGGGAAGGAATTATTCCATTTTATTCCACTTCCAATCCTGGCTAATTCTAAACTACAGTCTGTCACTCACAACATCCAGACTGGCAATCCTGACTTAACTCATCAATGTTCTTCAGGATTTCTTTTTCAACGAATATATGCAGAAATGTGTTCACATGTGGTGGTGGTGGTGGCGGCGGCGGCGGCGGCGGCGGCGGTGGTGTGTGTGTGTGTGTGTGTGTCTGTCTGTCTGTCTGTCTGTCTGTCTAGATAACTCTTGCTGAAGACTTCTGTTAGTATGCTTGGTTATATTATATTGAAAACTGGGATACAGCACCTAAACTTCATACTGCTTCCTCTCGCCTACCTCTCAGGGTACTCAGGAACTGGTAAAACAGGTGAAAAATCTCCCACAGGCCAACTACAACCTCCTGAAGTATATCTGCAAGTAAGTCATGTTCAAAAATATTCCTCAAGGAGACAAACTGGCCTAATCCACCGTTGATTCTTTAGGGCTTAGCCAAATGTTATGTTTTCTTAATATTTTGGGGTGTGGAAAAGAACTCGGGAAGAGGGAGTGAAATGTCACTACTCACACATTTAGGGCACAATCCTAACCATGTCTATTTAGAAATAAGCCCCATTGTGTTCAATGGATCTTACTCCCAGGAAAGTGTCTTTAGGATTGCAGCAATAGACTGCAATCCTAAACCCCAGTTAGGGTGGCAATAGCCCCAGCACAAGTCCCATGCTGACCTGAAGAGTGTGACAGAGTGCCATAAGACGTCAAAAGTGCACCACTCCTGGGGGGGGGGGAGAATTTGGCACAGTGCACAGACATGCGCTTGCCTTCCTATATCACTATATGGGAATGGGAAGACCAGTGAGTTGTGAAAGTTAAGATTGTACCCTTCATTTCACATATAGTTTGGTCCTGATGAATGAAGTGTGAAGTTTCTCCTGGAATAAGCTGAAAGGCCTGTATTGGTTTTTCATGGAAAACACTGAATTTTGCAACCATTTATTGCAACCATTTATGGGAGATGCTGCTGTATCTTCCCTGCTGATTTTGGACAGAGCAGACAACAATTAAGAAGAAAAATGTAGTTTCATTCATTTTCCAAATGTGGGACCTCAAATATTCAAAATCTGAAGTTTGTAAAGTACTTTTTTGTTCTGAATTAACATTCTGTTGACATTGTTATGCACACACACACATACAAACATACATACATACCCATCCCAAAAGGGAGAAATACAAGGTATAACAAATCCTATTTCCCATGGGAAATGTGTGAACAGTTTTCTTTGTAAAAGGAAAGCAAAGGCGGGAATCATTTGTTGCCTGTTTCAGTGGATGAATGGTAGAAAACATGGGAGGGATGGGGGGAACTCCTTATCTCTTTCTTTTCCTGCCATATGTCCATTCAAATGTCTGCTTTTCTCTCTGCACGAGGAAAGATTTTAGGAATAAG